>OU892287.1:8291949-8703814 GCA_917834065.1 Ceutorhynchus assimilis | reverse complement strand
TGTCCAAAGAAGAAATTTTGATAATAAAAATGTTACACAAGATAAAATCATTGAACATGAATATATACCTACTTATTCAATTCTTGTCACATTTGATGGAACCAATTTACCGAGATACATTAGCTTATATAACTTAGAAATCCCAGTAATCCCATATATACCGAGAGTAACACAATGTTACAATTGCTTTCTTTATGGGCATACAAAGAAGCTATGTAAGGGAAGACAAAGATGCTTTCAGTGCGCTGAGCATATCAATCTTGAAGAAGAAGACAAACATAACAACTGTATAACCAAATGCTATCACTGCAACTCAGAAAATCATAAATCCAATGACAAAAAATGCCCTGAATTTGCGAGACAAGAAAATATTAAAAAAACAATGATATTTGAGAATATATCGTATTATGAAGCGGCAATGCTATGCCCCAAAACAAATCAAAATACAAATCAAAATTCCTTTAATAAATATACACTAGATCCGAGAGACTTCCCAGCGCCAAAACCGAAACCAACAACTGAGGATAATATAATACAAATTAATCAAAGACGAGCCACAACACAAAAATTCATCAACCAAAATAATAAGAGGTCATACCAACAAGTCCTTCAAAATCCATCCAAAAAAAGAATAACACAACAAGGATACGACCAAGAAGCACACAATCAACAACTATATTTTCCAAACACAAGACCAGAAAAATTTATAGTAAATCAACAAAAACAAGAAAGAATAATATGGAACAAAGACCAACCCTCAACGTCTGTCCATGCTCTACAAAACATTGATGAATATAATAAACAATTTAAACAAACCAAAAAGCCAGAGAGTGCTGTACAAATTATTGAAACGCTTAATGCAAATGAATCTATGCAATTGGCTACAAAACTTAGCCAATATGCTCAAAGAAGATTATACGAACATTTATCCCAAATCCTACTAGAAAGAAACATACAAATGGATGAAGAAGATTATAATTCATAAAAAAAAAACAACAACAACAATCAACTCAAACATGACAAACAGGTTAGGAGAAATCAAAATAATACAATGGAATGCAAGAAGCATCCTTCCTAATCGAGAAAACCTTATTAACATTATATATCAACATCAGCCAGATATTATACTGCTGAATGAAACATGGCTGAAACAAACCGACCACTTATACATAAAAAATTACAATATATTACGTAAAGATCGAAATGATGGCTATGGCGGAATTGCAATCGGCATAAAGAATGGATACATATACAATGAAATACAACCAATAATAGTTAACAATCATCTGGAACATCTAGCTATCAAAATAAACAATCTAAATATAATAACCTGTTATGCAGCACGACAAATACCAAATCTAAAGTTTGAACTTCAGAAAATCATAAATCCATTAACAGGAGAAACAATAATTATGGGGGATATGAATGGCCATCACCCAGATTGGGGTAGCAACCACCAAAATCTCAATGGGAAACAAATTGAGGAACTGTTAAGCGAAAATAACCTTCTAATACTGAATGATGGGAGCACAACAAGAATTACAAAACCTCATGAAAACCCAAGCCCTATAGATATAGCACTTTCTACACCTCCAATAGCAGCTAGATGCTCTTGGGAAGTGATCATGGATCCTGGTTACAGTGACCACTACCCTACAATGATTAAAATCAACAAAAATGGAAATATGATCAAAACCGACTACATTGTCAGAATACCATCAAAAAGAATCTTTTCAAAAGCAAATTGGAATACATATTATGATGAAATTCAGAATGACACCCGACTGCATAATAACAATTTGAATTTTTATACTCTGCATAAAATAATACAAGAAACAGCTGATGCAGTTGATGAGGGCGGGGTGCCCAATTTTGTCGCAACCTTGAAGAATAGGTACCTTCTCGGTATTGCGCTGCTTGGCGGTGCTGCTACGGGATATCAGCGATGATATCCTTGAATGGAAACACTTGGACCAATGCTACGTCTAGTGTTTATTAATTGAATAGACCCAGCTCTGAGTGATTGATCTATGTAGGTATTTTTATACAATTAAAAAATCGTGACTAACTTTTTTAAAACTTGAATGACAACTCTATTAACAACGGGTTGTTATGCAATATTTTTCCGATTGTTTCTTATTCTGCCTACTCAATTTGATAAAGGCTGTTTATTATTTAAAAAAATGCAAACATACCGCCGCCCTTGAAAGTATCCAACTGAATGCTTTCAATATCATTAACATTAAAGATAGGTATACAATAAAACGGGAAAAGTTAATTATAAAATTTGCAGATACTGGGTAAATTGAGTTGTATATAAAAATATAAATGGTAAAAAGATAATTAAAAAACAAGAAAATCAATAATTTAAATCGTCCTTCGGAAGTAAACATATTTTCACAATGGCTCGTTTAGTGACGCCGTTTTTTGTTAGAACACTAACTACTCTCACCACACCGTCACTACCTGGATGAAGGTCCACTATACGCCCTCGATGCCATTGCAATGAAGGCAGACCATCTTCTTTTAGGAGCACTAGAGAACCTAGCAGGTCATTTTGATGTTGATGAAACTTCCATTTGTTCCGCTGGTGCAATGTGTGTAGATAGTCTGTTGACCACCGTGTCCAGAAACTTTGCGTCATTTTTTGAACATGCGCATATCTGGATAAGCGATTCATGGGTACTTGGGAAATGTCTAATTCGGGTACAGCATTTATCGGACGGCCAATTAAAAAATGACCCGGAGTGAGTACTTCTAAATCATTGGGATCATCAGTCAGTGGGGTTAATGGTCGAGAATTCAAAACCGATTCCACTTGAACCAGGAGTGTATAAAATTCTTCGAAGGTGAGCGGAACTTCATTGAGGATTCGCTTTAGATGCTGCTTGGTAGACCTTACAGCCGATTCCCATATTCCTCCAAAATGGGGTGATCGCGCAGGTATAAAATGCCATTGAATTGTATTCTGAATAAGAAAGTCCTGAAACTTGCTATCTTTAAGAACAGCATAAATTGCAGCAAACTCATTTTTTGCTCCTATAAAATTCGAGCCATTATCAGAATGGAGATTTTGACATAAACCACGTCGAGCGGTAAATCGCTTTAAAGCAGAAATAAAAGAAGCAGTACTAAGTTCAGTAGCTAATTCTAAGTGAATTGCCTTGGTTGATAAACAAACAAAAATGCATAAATAGCATTTAAGAATTTTTTTATTTCTGAACTTGGAATCTTTAAGCAAAAATGGACCGGCGTAATCTACACCAGTGTTGAAAAAGGGATGAAATGGAGTGACCCTTGAGCTTGGTAAATCTCCCATTTGTGCAATTATTGATTTGGGATTGGCCTTGAAGCAGGGAATACAAGACCTGATGACCCTTTTTACCAAGGATTTTCCATTTAAAGGCCAGAATTGTTGTCGAACAAATGATAGTGTGGCATGGGTTCCCGAGTGCAAGTTTCTATTGTGGTCATAAGTAATGATCAATTTTGTTAATGGATGGTTATGAGGAAGTAATATGGGATGTTTCTGTTCGAAACTCAATGGTGCATTTTTCAAACGCCCTCCGACTCGCAAAATGCCAAAGTCGTCAATAAAAGGGTTTAATGAACTTAAATTACTGTTTTTCTTTATAGAGTTACGGAATTTTAGATTATAAATATCTTCAGGAAATGCTTTCGCTTGCACTGATTTTACAATAGATTTTAGACTGGCAGATATTTCGGTTTGACACAGCGGTCCGACGGCTCGTTGTTTTGTAAAAGACCGGCTATTTTTCGAAAATCTCAAACAGTACGCTATTACATGCAAAAGTTTATTATAGCTAGAAAATTTATAAAATATTTCATCAAAATCATTTGAATGATTTCCTGCAAGGAATGACATAACAGATTTGGGATTAACTTCCGGCATTTCGGATACGTTACATTGACGAGCCCAGTTAGAAATGTGAGTTTTCGAAGGCCACGCTTCAGAGTATTTTGATAGGAATTCAGGGCCGTGCCACCATAGTTTATTGACTCTTAATTCGGGAGGATTAATACCTCTGGAAATCAAATCAGCGGGGTTGTGGGAAGATTTAATATGGTGCCAATTGTTGATGTCAGAAAGTGATTGGATTTCTGATATCCTATTGCCCACAAATGTTTTTAAATAACGAGGCTCCAAACAAAGCCAAGAAAGCACTATTGTTGAATCCGTCCAATAAAAAATTTGATTAATTGGTAAGTCCAAAATAACACAAATGTTTTTAATTAATTTGGTTAACAATAATGCTCCACATAATTCGAGTCGAGGCAGAGATATCACTTTAAGGGGGGCTACACGAGATTTTGCTGAAAGTAAGTTGACAGTTATACCATCATGAAAATCCTCACATCTTATATAAATGCATGCGCCATAGGCATTAATAGAAGAATCGCAGAATCCGTGTATTTGGATGTTTTTTGGATTTTTTGAAGTAACTTGTCTGGATATTTTCAAAGAAATCACATCAGATAATTGCTGGACAAAATGAATCCAAACTCGACAAAGATCATTAGGTATGGGTTCATCCCAGGCGATCTTCAAAAGCCACAGCTTTTGAAGCAATATTTTTACTTGAACAACTATTGGACCCAGAAGACCCAGTGGATCAAAAATCTGAGAAATAGTAGAGAGTATAAAACGTTTTGTAACAGGTTGTTCTGTGGATATGTTTTTGGAGCTGTAAATAAAATTATCACTTTCTGAATTCCAAGAAATTCCTAAAATTTTGGTTGATTGAGAATCGTTTATTACATATTCAGTGGAATTGTCATTAGATAGCCCTGATAAAACATTAGGATTATTTGAAGCAAATTTTCTGAGTTCAAACCCGTAATGCTTGAAGATGGACGATAAATTCTGTCTTATGACTATAAGCTCATCGATAGAATTAGCGCCTGTTATTACGTCATCAACATAACAGTCATTGCAGATTATTTGACTTTCTATGGGAAATTGTGAAGTGCATTCAGTTGTAATTTGTTTTAGACATCTAGTTGAAAGAAAAGCAGCACTGGATGTGCCATATGTTATAGTATTTAACTCGAAATGACTAAGCTCGTCTTCCCTGTTATCTCGCCAAACTATCCGCTGCAGACTCCTTTGAAAAGGATTTATGAGTACTTGACGGTACATTTTGGCAATATCGCCTGTGAGCGCGAAATTGTGTCGTCGAAAACGTATGAGAATAGAAAAAAGGTCATTTTGAATTGTAGGACCGACTTTGAGTACGTCATTTAGCGATAAACCAGATGATGATTTCGCAGAAGCGTCAAACACAACCCTTAGCTTTGTCGTTAGGCTATCAGCCTTTTCGACAGCATGGTGAGGGAGATAGAAAACTGGGTAAATAGGTACTTTGTGGGGATCCACTTTTGACATATGACCTAGATTAATGTATTCATGAATGAAATCGGAATAAGCCATCTTAAAATCGCTATTTCTATCAAACTTTCTCTCTATGGCTAAAAATCGCTTTTTGGCTAATTCGCTAGAATTTCCCAATTTATTAAAATTTTGCTTTAATGGCAGATCAACTTGAAATCTGCCTGACGGTAGACGGACATGGGTTTCTTGGAAATTTGATTCGCATTCAAGTTCTTCTATAGAAAGTTTAATTTTTGGATTTTCTGGGAGCTCTTCAATTTTCCAAAAAGTTTCCAGTTTCTCATATAAATCGTTATTGGTTATCAACTGGTTAAAACAACAATTAATATGATCGTGATTTGGGTTTAACAATTGGATAGGACCGGAAATTATCCAACCAAGTTTAGTTTGTTGAAAAATAGGATTATTTTTCCCTTGTCTGATTTGTCCTGAGCATAATATCTCATAAAATAGACCAGCTCCTAGGAGTAAATCAATGTCTGAAGGTTCGTTAAAATTTGGATCAGCAAGTTGAATATCTACAGGTATATTGATTGAAGTAATATCAACGCGTCGTTGAGGAAGAGGCTCGATTATTTTTTCAATAACAAGAGAAGACATTTTAAAATTATATTGTTTGTGAATGGATGTAGCATTAAGGGTAATACGTTTAGTTATGAAGCTTGTTTTTTGATTAATTCCGCATATTGGAATATTGATTTTTTCGGAATCGAGCCCTAATTTATTGAATAAATTAAGCGAAATGAAATTGGATTGAGAACCTCCATCCAAAAGAGCTTTACATAAAATAGGCATCTGATTTCTGTCATATACATAAACCATAGCTGTAGCTAATAAAACATACTGATTGGGTTTATTAAAATTTGCGCAGGACAAGTTATAGCTAGTATTTGCATCTTGATTGCATGGTTGAATATTATCAATTTGGACTGAAGATGATGCCAAAGTGTGGCTACTGCGTTGTTGTGTATTTTGATTATCAACAATACTTGGTGTATTGATACTTGGTTGAGGTTCTGGATTGATTAATGAAGAATTCAAATTACTATATCCTTGACAAACTGGCGAAGGAGCCGTCTTATTGTTAAGGGCATAATAATAATTATTATTAGAATTTTTCATGCCCTGCCTAGAATCAGAAAGCGTATGGGCTGAAACACAGGGTTGCTTATAGTTTGAATTGGGTTGCATATGGGTTGAATTGGGTTGCATATGGGTTGGATTAGAATATCCATGCAATTTTGAGTGTGAAGAAGTGGGTTGTTGGTTGCCTGAATTATCTAGAAATTGACTCTTGTTGGCCTGAAAATGGGGTTTGGAATTATTATGAAGCAATGAATGGTGCCTTTTTTGGCAAATTCTGCAACTATGAGTTGATTTGCACTCCGATGCAGAATGACCAGATCGCAAGCAATTAGTGCATAATGCCATGCGTTTGGCTTCATTGTATCGAGCATTTATGGGTAAATTATTGAATTTTTTACAAGCATACACAAAGTGCTTTTCGTCGCACATGGGGCATTGATTGATTACAGATGAAAAATGTGAAAGAGCTTTGTTATTTGATACAGATTTGACAGTGTAATTTTTCAAGTCCATGGATTCTAGCAGTCTACAATGATCAGTCATAAAGTTAATGAAATCAGCCACTGAAGGACTATCTTCATTTTTGGAAAATATTTCCCATTGCTGACGTGTAACCGAATTTAATTTTGATGTCAGTAAATATATAAGCAAAGTATCCCAATGTGCAACAGATTCTCCTAGTTTTTCAAGTGAACGGAAGTGCTTTTGAAAAGTATCTAAAAATTTACGTAAGTTAGTGTGAGTGTCATCTTTTATTGGGATAAGTGTGAATATGGATTTCACATGAGTATGTATAATCGCTTTTTTGTTTTGGTATCTTTCTTTTAACAAGTCCCAAGCAATGCTATAGTTAACATCTGTGGCAGTGAGAGAACTAATGGTTTGAAAAGCATCACCTGTTAAAACAGACTTAAGATAATAAAACTTTTGAACATTTGTTATAGAAGGATTACTATCAACAAGTGAATCAAATGTTTCATAGAATTGTGTCCATTCGTCATAGGAACCAGAGAACTCAGGTAAAGATATGGGAGGTAATTTGACAGGAAATTTATTATAAAGGTTTTGGTCTTGCGAAAACTTGTTATTATCAATTGCGAGTGATTGTGGCTGACTTACCAAGTTCATAAGGTCAGTACCTCTTTTTAGCGATAATTTTCCCCTGGAAACACTGTTGAAAAAGTGTTCTTCAAATTCAGCACGTTCATCATCCTGATCTGCTTTTTCAGGAAAATCATGCTGAATACAAATATGTTCAATGCGTGATTGTACACGATCAAAATCACACAGTGATTGTTGTATTCTTTCGATACGCGCATTTATTTGGGTGAAATTTTCAGGAAGGCCTAGATCTTGATCAGATATTTTTCCTAAAAAAGTATCAAAACGAGTTAATGTGGCTTTAATTTGTCCACGACGATAAACAAGAAATCCAAGTTCTGATTTTGCTTCAATTATCGGATTGGGTACTGGAGGGTCCATTTTTGGCTCGAACTTTACAATAGAGTAGATGATAAATTCGCAGTAGGCACAATTGCACTCTAAAAAATAATATTAGGTGAGAATGATTCAAAACAAGTTTCAGGATTGCGAAATTGCAGGATGATATAAGTATTTTTCGAAATGAGTAGGTAAATTAGGTAAAGTTATATGTAAGTATACGTAATATTTAGAGGAATATGGTTATCGGCCCCAAAGGGAGCAAAACAGCTTGCAAACGAATTATTATTATTAAAAAATCCGGTTTTAGTTCAGCTTGACGTACTCCTCGGATTTATCTGTCAAAAAGCGTCAAGCTTTCAGAAAAATATGGAATGGACTGACCTTGGGTTTTTAGCTGGACTTTTTTACTGATTTTTTCTTCTTTTTCTGGCTAAATCATTCCATATCCGGCATACGAAGGACCATGATGAGGGCGGGGTGCCCAATTTTGTCGCAACCTTGAAGAATAGGTACCTTCTCGGTATTGCGCTGCTTGGCGGTGCTGCTACGGGATATCAGCGATGATATCCTTGAATGGAAACACTTGGACCAATGCTACGTCTAGTGTTTATTAATTGAATAGACCCAGCTCTGAGTGATTGATCTATGTAGGTATTTTTATACAATTAAAAAATCGTGACTAACTTTTTTAAAACTTGAATGACAACTCTATTAACAACGGGTTGTTATGCAATATTTTTCCGATTGTTTCTTATTCTGCCTACTCAATTTGATAAAGGCTGTTTATTATTTAAAAAAATGCAAACAGCAGTAATACCAAGATCCAAAGAAAGTCAAAAGAATAAAACAGGCAATCCATGGTGGGATGATGAATGCTCAGAAAAATTGGAAGAAAGGAAAGAAGCAATACGAAAATACAATGAGAGTCCAACAATGGAAAATTACATAAACATAAAACATACTATGGCCAAATCAAGAAGGATGTTCAAGAAAAAAAAAAGAGAAAAATTTCGACAATTTTCAGCTTCCATAAACAGAAATACCAACATAAAGGATGTATGGAGCAAAGTTAAAAAATTCTCAGGAAATTATAAACAAGAAAAATACAAACCAACATCTAATGAAATAAAGATACAGGTTATAAGAGAAATGTCCATAACAGATATTGACCCAGACTTTGAGATGGAAACAGCACAAAACATAGAAGAATTTAATATACAGGAATTGAACTCAGCAATAAAATTCAAAAAAGACACAACAACAGGTCTTGATGAAATATCATATTCCATGATAAAAAATCTACCATTAAAAGCTAAGGGTGCTTTAATCAATATTTACAACAAAATCCTTGTTGATAATCAAATACCGGTAGAATGGAAAGATTATCTAGTCCTTGCAATTAAAAAATCTAATAAAAATCCAGATCTTTATAATAGTTACAGACCTATAATTCTAGCCTCCTGTGTTCTAAAAACTTTTGAAATTATGATAAAAAATCGAATTGACTGGATCATAGAAAATAAAAAAGTATTTCCTCAACTGCAAGCTGGATTCAGAAAGAAATTCAGTGTTCACAACAACCTTGCACACCTGATAACATATATTAATTTAGCATTTGCACAAACAGAATCCGTAGTTGCAGTATTTATTGATATCAAGGCGGCATTTGATGCAGTGAACATATATAAATTATATAAAAAACTGAATGACCTAAAGATCCCAATTGAACTCTGCAATGCTATATTTGTGATATTATCTAATAGAAAACTTTTCATAAGAAGCTCTGGAGGCACACTAATAGGTCCAGAAACTGCCACAAAGGGCCTCCCACAGGGATCCCCTTTAAGTGCAATCTTATTTAATATCTACACCAATGACTTAATGAATATACAAAACAAAGAAATAACAATAATGACATATGCAGATGACATAGTCATATTCAGTAAAGGAAAAAACATCCCTACAATCATTGACAAAATAAATAGGGCTCTCGAGACTATAACTAATTGGCTGGATGAACATGAATTCACTCTATCTCCCGAGAAAACTCAAGCCATAATATTCACTAAGGGAAAAAGAAAAACACAATATCGTCTGGTTAAAATACAGAATACTGATGTAACATATTCAAATACAATCAAGTACCTGGGAATGACATTGGACAGTAATTTAAATTGGAATGAACACATAGAATGTATCACAAAGAAAGCT
The DNA here is from genome assembly GCA_917834065.1 of Ceutorhynchus assimilis. NCBI lineage: Eukaryota > Metazoa > Arthropoda > Insecta > Coleoptera > Curculionidae > Ceutorhynchus > Ceutorhynchus assimilis. Next base: position 8,693,661 of record OU892287.1, on the reverse strand, counting down.
AGAAATGGAATAAATATCCTAAAAATATTTGGAAAAGTTTGGTGGGGGGCTGATCCAGCTTCGTTAATCAACATATATTCAGGGTTAATAAATTCGCACTTGGAATATGGCTCCTTCCTATTGAATGTATCAAAGAAAAATTTAAACAAAATGAAAAATATACAACATCAAGCACTGAGAATAGTATTGGGATGTGCCAAATCTACACCTACCAATGTGTTATTTGCTGAAGCAAGACAAATACAATTTGAGTATAGACAAAAATGGCTGGGAGTAAAGTTCCTGACCAAAATACAAAACTTCCAAAATCACCCTACACTTCCATTGATAAAAGCTATTAAATTGCACTACATGGTTAATGCGAATTACTGGCGAAGGAAAGATATTCCAATATTAGTTCAAGCATTGAACTATATGATGCCATATATTCAAAAAATAGAAAAAATTGACAAACTCCCATGCTACGATTTTCAATATCAAACACAAATTAAAAGTATAAAAACAATAAATCTAAATCTAAATAAAAATGAACAATTAACAAAACAACAATTTACTGCTAACATAGATAAGTATAAAAAAGACTACATGTGCGTATATACTGATGGATCTAAAAAAGATAATAAGACAGGATTTGGCATCCACTGCCCCAATCTAGGTCATAACTTCAGTGCAAGACTACCAGACTATCTAGATATATGTACAGCTGAAATGGTTGCAATACAAGAGGCAATAACATACATATTAAGAAAAAATAAGAAAAAAGCAATAATCCTAACTGATTCAAAAAGTGCTATTGAAAAATTAAAACAGAATTTTATTAATCCAGAAGCTGAAACAATAACCCTGAAAACTAAAGCAATTCTAATAACAGCTGCCCAATCTAACTTTGACATACGCCTAGCATGGATACCAGGACACTCCGGAATTCCTGGAAATGAAACGGCTGACAAACTTGCAAACATTGGCAGAAATCTAAGGATACCAAAAAAGGTGCAGATGGACAAGAACTACATGATTAATACAATTAAAAAACAAATAGCAAAAGAGCACCAAGAAGTCTGGAAAGAATCCCTAAATATAAAAGGTAGATGGTATGCCCTTATACAAGACAATTTTCCCAAAACAATGTGGTTCAAGCAATTTGAATACATAGATCGAAAACATATAACTACAATGATTCGCATGAGATCAGGACACTGTCTCACAAATAAATATCTTCATAAAATTGGAATAAAGGATTCACCTAACTGCGAATGTGGACAAATTGAAGACCTCAACCACATAATACTGGAATGTCCCATTAATAAAATTCCAAATCAGGATATATACAGTGAACTAATAAGCCAAAACACTCCTGCACCCCTATCTATGGTCACTTTACTAAGAGACCCATGCTCACTGAAAATACAAATACTGAACAAATTTTTGAAATATAATAAAATTGACCTTTAAACAAAATCTATCCAATTAGCAAAAAATTAATGAAACATAATAAAGAGAACAAACAAAAATGATAGACCTCCCAGAAAGAAAAATCCCAAGTCCCAAAATCCCAATTATACACTCTGTAATGTTAATCCTATGTTGTATATGTTTTAAGCTAACCTGTCAATCACCAAACGGAGGACGGAGTAAAAAGTAAAAAGTGAAAAGTCTGTGTTCGGAACATGGCCATGAGCCAGACGGCTTTCTGAACACGTTCAAATGTGCTGGCAAATTGCCCTATTGGGAGCAAAAGCCAATAACCCCAGAAAAGAAGAAGAAGAAGAAACGTACTTTTATTGAGAGCGTACCATTCTTTTTTAAAAATTACCATTTGTTCATATTTGGTGTCTGTTTGTTTTATATACAAGAATTTTAAAGTGTGTTTTAATACTATTTAAGTCTCCGTTGTCATGTATTATTATTTGGTGTTTTGTTTTTTAATGTTTGATTTCTATGACGACTAAGTACTTAAGAACCAATTTTAATATAAAGACAATTAAACATGTATACTGTGCTTGTTATAGGGCGGCTCTGAAGATGGTCTAATAAGACCGAAAGCGCTCAGCCAATTTTATTAAATTTACACCGAAATACACAACTTTTGTTTTATTTTATTTAAAATAACTCCGGCCTGTCGGGCTCGTATAACTCCGGCCCTTCGGGTTCGCATGATTCCGGCCTTTCGGACTCGTATAACCTCGGCCCTTTGAGCTCATAATTGAGATAACCTCAGCCTTCCAGAATCGAGATTCGAAAAAAAACATATGGCAACACTGCTTATAATACAACAAACGTCAAAAAATTGGCCAATCCCCTGTTTGGCTACTTTTTACGTATTCGCCGAGGCTAAATCTATATGCCCATGTGGGTTATTTTTAAATTTTGACAACTGTCAATGTCAAAAATTTTCACCTTTTCTTTTTTTCAAAAAACAAATGTCAGAAAACGATCCCCAGGTTCCGAAAACCCTAAAATAAGAAGTTTCATCGATATATGTCAAAAACCACAAACGTCTTTTTTGACATATGTTAAAAAAACAAATTGGTACTTCCTACGTATTCGCCGAAGCTAAATCTATATGCCCATGTTGTTTTTTTTTAAATTTTGACAGCTGTCAATCTCAAAAAAAAAATTCTTTTGTTTTTTCCAAAAAACAAGAGTTAGAAAACAAGTCGTTTTTTAGTGGGTTTTAGGGTCAGATTTAGGTAATAACATGTAGCAACAGTTGGTACAAAAAATTCAATTTCCCGTCGGATTTGGAATTCGAATTTTCGAATCTTCCGGGCTCCTGATTTGAATTTTGATTATTCCCGGCTCTTGATTGACTTTAAATTTTGAATATTCCCGGCTCTTGATTGGCTTTAAAATAACCTATAATCTCGGCCTTTCGAGCTCGAGATTTGAAAAAAAAAAACATATGGCAACACTGCTCATGATACAACAAACGTCAAAAAATTGAAATTTCAAAGTAGACCTTGGTTTTTTTGACAATCGATACAAAATGACGTCTTTTTGTTTCAAAGATTACGGCCCGAGGGGCCGGAGTATTAAAATCAGTTAACAATGAACGGGTTCGTTCGGATAAAACTTTTGTCGCACGACATTTTGGCAATATCGACAGATGTCACCTGTCAAATTTGACACATGTTCGACTTTTTCCCCGCTCTACTATAAAAGCTACGAAAATCAAACCCCGGTACAAGGCAGTTTCACGACGCCAACTATCGATCTGTGTCAAAAAAATTTGACAGCTGTCGACGTCAAAAAAGTTTTTTTTTTATTTTGCGAATTTCGAGAAAAAAAATGGTGGAAAACGATCCCCGAACCCCAAAAGCCCTAAATAAAATTCCAAAAAAAAAACAACGAAAATGACATTCGAAAACCTACTTGATAAAACTAAAGTTTTTTTCACTTACCCCGTTAAAACACTGGAAATGTTTGGTGGAAAATGAAGAAAACTCAAAGCCTCGTACTTTTAATCAGTTTTCCCGACTGAAAAAGCCCCGGAAAAGTAAAAATTTGAAGAAAAACTGAATGAAAATGTCTATTGAAAATGGCTCACTGTCAAAAATGCTTCCTTGATTGAAATTAGCCACAAGCGATGTTGCCACATCAGAAGCATTTTAAATGGGATTTTGCTAATTATGGTATTTAAAACTAGAAATTTTTACTAAAAAATTAAGAAAACTCAAAACTTCGTATGTTAAATCGCTTTTTTTCCTGGCAAAAAATCACAAGACATCACTTCAAAATGGCCAACTAAAAGCAACGTTGCCACATCTCATCTCGGAAAACAAAAATAACATTTTAAAAGGGTTTTTTGTTTAAAATTCAATTTAATAATTAATTAATAATGATTATATTAATTAAAATTCCCCAAATAAATCATAGGAAACTTGTTTTTAATTTAATTTCAATGAAAATGAAATTACAAAGTTCCCTTATTGATTATAGTGAGTAAGACAAAGACAACGATAAAGTAGTATATCTTTGCAAAAACCACCGTTTTCTGAAAAAAGTAAAAATCCTAAGAAAACCAACATTCCAAAGTCAATTTGATAAAACTAAAGTTTTTGAATATTCCCGACTCTTTGATCGGACGCTTAAAATCGCATTTTAAATACTCCCGGTTTTTAATTGGCTCTAAATTATCCGCTGACCAATAGAATTATAGACTGAGCCCCGTGATTGAAATAACTGTAGCCCGTCGGGGGAGGTTTAGCCTCCCCTGCTTCTTTCTGACGAGCCGCCACTGAATACAGTAAAATGGTATTTAATAGACGTCTGCTATTAATGGTGTTTATTGATGTTGGGTGCTTTTATCCAGACAAACAAAAACTGACGTCATTTATAAGAGACAACTCCCGAAACATCTTGTATTTCGTCAATAATGCCAGACAGAAATATTAATCGGTTGTTTGTTTGCTTGTAGGGGATTTAAAAAGGGGGGCTTTTAGGAATTTTTGTTGAACCATTGAAATCTTTCATTCGACATTGGATCAAAACGTTTGCAATTCTAGAAAAAAATTATTAGCCATTAAAATAATATACCAGACCAATAAAAAGTCTTCTGCGTCAGAAACAAAACAAAAAACCGTGAATTGAGATTTTCTCTGCAGCCCATTTAATTTGCTCCACGTCCATTTTGATAAAATTTATTGTCTTTCGTGGAGTATGTTTGCTGGTTTGCTAACTCTATATACATTAATCAAACGAAGCAATTTCATTTTTACCGTTTTTTGATTAATTAGATATTTTTTGAAGAAAAATATGTTTCTTAATGTCATTCAATATGTTATAACGACTTAATTTACCTTCTATACACATATAACTGGGAAAAATCATGTTGAATATTTTCCTGGCTTCTGAACAACTGTACGGTCACTTTGGATAAATTTTCCTTGCTTCTGAAGCACTGCGGAATGGATTTATATTCTTCTGATTTGGACTTTCTTAACTTCTGAGGCGCTTGGTGTGTGATTGATGTTTATGTGTTCAAATACCTTCCATAGTCTGGATACTGGGACTGTATCGTATGCTTTTTGTAGGTCAACAAATGTGTGGTGAGTTTCAAAATATCTAGCAGATCTCTTTTCTATCTAAAGCCGCACTGCTTTTCTTCTTCTTGCCCTTTCTAATCTTCTTCAATGAGATCACGCAGGATTCTACCGTATAGTCTGCTTAGTGTGTTTGTGACATATGCCCCGATAGTTATTGCAATCCAGCTTCTTAGGCATTTATTGGTAATACATGTTAGACCTTTAAAGAACTTATCAGTTCCCCATTTCAGCATTTCTAAGTATATCCCTTTTGGGCCGCTAGCTTTACCTGACTTAAGAATTTTAACAGTCTTTTTTACTGTTTTTTCAGATATCTCAACTACTTCTCCATGTACTTCAATATGTCTTGGAGAATCTAATATATAGGTATGCTATATACTTTCTTGTAATAAACCCTTGTAATGTTCTATCTATTGATCAGGTTTAATAATCTGGATATTAGCTCTGTCCTTTTCTGAGTTTTTGACATTTGATATAAATATCCATACCTCTGAGCATTTCCTTCCTCCTATGTAGGTGTTAATTTCTTCACATTTCTTATCCCATAACTCGTTCTTAGCTAGAGTGATACACGTTCTTAATTGTCTTTTTGTGCCTTTATAAACTTCAAGATCCTGTTTATTTTTTGTTGTTAGCCATTTCAGATATTTTTGCTTTTTCTCTTGGATTTATGGCCGTTTCCACCAACTATTTTAGGGGTGCCTTAACGATAAGTATTCCCTAAACTGACATTTATCCATGTAAAAATGTCATTTTAGGGAATAGAGATGTATGAGCCTTTGGCCATTATCATTGATTATTTCTTCTTCAAATGGTCCTACAACTGGACTATTGTTTCTTCCTTCCCGTTCTTCCATTGAAATCCCCTAGCATCATGATCTTCTGAGACTTTATCCTAATTTTGTTTTTCCAGTCTTCCCTTATCAATATGGATACCCCTCTAGCTGCTCTCATGTCCTTTGACACTCCAGAGAGTCCTTATTCTTGAAACAGGGGAGCGGCGTTCCCGGGAGAACGAGTGTTCCGTCATTGTTACTCATATTATCATTTGCATATGATTGAGATAGAAGGAACACCCGTTCTCTCGGGAAAACTGCTCCCCTGTTTCAAGAATAAGGACACAGTAAAAAGGTGAATATATTCTCCATTTTCGGTGCTACTTCCTTTTTTCTTGGTTTCGGTTAGTGCTACTAACCTTGCGTTCGGTATTTTGCTCAAAGAGCAGAGCATGCTGAGCGGAGCCGTAATCACGTGACCAGCGAGCGAACAGAGCAGTTGAACGCTGTATAAAAGTGTCAGAAATTTTAATAAACGAACGCGAATGAGGCTGCACCGTGTACACTTTTCAAATAAACGAACGGTAAAGTCAAGCTCGGAGAACTCAGACCAAAATAACGAACGCACGGTAAACCGATGTTCAATTTCTGAATTTCTGATGCAATGATATCTGTTTTCAGTCTAATCTAATACCCTGCACATTTCACGTAGCGAGATTCATAGTCCATTTTCTTTGCCGTGATCCGTCCAATGTTCCGAGGCTTCGCTTAGGTTTTTTGGTAGTTTTGTATTTTTCCGAGTATTAGAGAACCAGTCTAATGCCTCAACCCCCATCCTGGAGGACCGAGACAGTTTTTGTTTCACTGTGGGTATTTTATTTTGCCATATACCCTCCGAATCTGTTGAATTACAGACCCAGCGAGCTTCCCCTAATTCCCATAGGGACGCACCCGATGGAGGTAACTGATAAATCCCCAAACGGGTAGAGTGATTTTTCTGGTTTTTTATGGACGTTGGAGTCAATTTTGGACTTTCCTAGTTTCTGTGACGATACAGAAGTTGGTTTAGTTTAGGTCCTGTGGCTTTTGGAGTATTGTGAAATGGATTTCAATATTCTCCGAGCCTCTGAAAAGCTGTAGAGTCACTTTGGATTAATTCTTCTTACCTCTGAAGCATTGCGGAATGGATTTGAATTCTTCCAATTTCTGAGAAGCTTTGGGGTTGCTTTAGAATGATTTTTTTGACTTTTTGAGGACTATATGGAGTCAGTTTGGACTTTCCTGGCTTCTGAGGCGCTTCTTAATTGCTTTGGTTTAAATCCTGTGGCTTTTGTATTATTGTGGATTGGATTTGAATATTTTCTCGGCTCTTAGAAGCTATAGAGTCGCTTTGGATATTTTTTCTTGTCTTTGAAGTATCTACTGTAGAATGGAGTTCAATCCTATAACTTCTGAGGTGCTATGAAGTCAGTTTATACTTTCCTGGTTTCTGACTTTCTGAGGAGATATATAGTACTTTTAGATTAGGATCTCTGGAGCACTATTTAATAAATTTGAATATTTTCTTTGCCTCTTGAGGATCTTCTTAAAACAAAAGACAAGATAATCTAGGGTCGTGTATTGTCCGTCGATTTTAATCTGATACTCGGACGAAATGTGAGCTGGTGGCTCCCTACATTAGAACAATAATGGCTACCTGACGTCACACCTGTTTTTGCCATATGAAACATCCCCTCGCTCCTCATACGGAAAGTATTAGTTAAAAATCGACGAACAATACTTCAAAAAAGATTAAGATAACGTGTAGTCCCTTTATGTGCAAATAAATCACTCAAAATACAACAAATAATAATTTTATTTCATTTACAATGTTCTGTAATAACCAGAGATAAGTAGTAACACATAGTACCAGTCAATGTTACTCTCTGTAAAATTTTAGTGTTGACAGCTTGGTTTTTTCGGTGAATCTGATACCATATACCTTTCCAATCCGGAGCTCTTCAATGGGTATTGAGGTTTCACTTTCGTGAACTGGAGCTGTTTGTGTTGTTTCCTGTATCCAGGAAGAGGATAGATTGCTGGAGTGACGTCACTCCAGCTGATCCAGACTCCAAACAGTGATCTTTATGTCGAGTAGGTACCCAGAAAAGATCAGGTTCATCAATATTTGGAATATTAAATCCCTGAATTCTGTCAAAAAAGTGAGTATCTTGCAAATGAAATTGAAATTTAATATAAAACGATTGTTGTACAGACACTCCCTTCTAACAGAATCAATTATGAACAGCTATTGCAAATTGAAAAAAAATACAATTAAATAATTAAGAATAATGGTAAAATAATAATAAAATTAAAATAACAAGATTAAATTAAAATGTTCGTTATGATAGAGCAGAATGCTGCTTTCCTGACAGCAGCTCTGGCAGGCAAAAATATGAGCAAAAATAAGGTAAAACAATAGGAAATTAAATCTTTAGATTCTCCCCCAAATAGATAAAATTTTCTTTTCAACTTAAGGTATAGCAGGTAGCAGGTAGCTACTATAGATACTGCAAGATGAACCTGGTGTTGAAATTAATCAAATCCAGAAAATGTCAAAATTCTTGAGATGTTCTAATTAAAACTTTTTTCTGGATTTTTGACCTGTCTGGATTTCTATTAAAAAATTACACCCTTTAGTCGAAATAATAATTGACGGAGTCAAACAGAAAATGGCTATTCAGGCCTCTGCCTGGATTAAATAAAGAGTTGATAGGGATGGAGACAAAAATTTGGTTTTCATCGACTCTATTTAGAGCAAATGGTTCAGTATTCCCACACTAACAATTGATTCTGAAAACCAGAGCAGCAGTACCTATTTAAAGTCCAAAAATCGGAATTGACTTACCTCAGATAAACGTGGCACTACCAATCAGCATTCATGCAAAAATGGAAGCCAACATTTAGATAAAAAAATTAAAATATAATATTTATATTTCAAGAATATCTCGGATAAGATTTATCATATAAATTTTCCGCGGGACAATTAAGCAGAATGATTGCACTGGATTTTTTTTTGTTAGTTTCACTTTGAATTATGTGAACCAAGCGAAAAGTTTTTGAAATTTTTCAAATTACCAGAAAACAGGCCAAAAAATTGATATTTATTAAAAATCCTTGTACCTTTTTAAAAATGTACACATAGAAGTAAAATCGAATTCTGAACCACTTTTCTCTCTACAATTTTTTGATTTCTGGTCATCTAACCCCACTTTTTACATATTCAAGGCGAACTTTTCGAATTTCCCGCCATAACTGTGGTCACATGACATCTGCCAAAGTGCTTTTTTTTCTTGATGGGTATGCTGAATCGATCCCCCGTAACATTCTCTTTGATATCTTAATAATGAAATATTTTCCCATTTGTTGCAAACTTTTTGGCGGTCACTGTATAATAGCACTGAAGAAAAAATTTTGTTGGCAAAATTTTCGACTGGTATAAAAGTTTGTTGCTTGCCAATTAGACTATCCAAAACACGTGACTTTGACAAGCAAAATATGGCCGACAAGAGGCACACAAACATTGATACAAACACAAACTATAACGTCATTATATTATGTCATTAATAATCATAATTCAATATTTATTTTCTATTGTGTGCGTCCCAATTTTTGCCAGTTTCTACCCTATTACGCAATCCTTATCGTTTGGGCAAGGTTGCTCTACCTGCATTTCACTTGAATACGCAGGATCTACCCTTGATGTGAAAATATTTATTTATTTCAAGTCCACCGTACAGTGTTGTGTTTTGATTTGTATTGTTTTTTTTACTTGGAATTTGAAGAAATTTAAGAACGTGCCGATCTCCACGACTTTCACATTTAATGCTACAACACGTTGTAGGCATGTTTTGCGCGTTTTTGAGAACTATTTACTACTATTTACATACACTATTCAAATACACTATTTCTAACATTAATGAAAATAACAGTTTTTAGTATCAGAACGCAAATAATTCACAATGAGCTCTATAACTACATTATTTGATGACACATAAACAAAGGGTTTGTGTGCCTCTTGGCGGCCATTTTAATTCAAGTTTGACAGCATCTTGGATAGTCTAATTTCGCGAATGACATTTTTGATAAAATTTTGGCTCGACCGTTGTACTATTTTCATTAGCGAAATTACCAAAAAGCAACAAACTTGAATAAAACCAAGAGAATAATTTTGCCTACATAATTTTTTCTTGAGTGGTATTCAGCTGGACTATTTCACGAGAAAAACAAGCCAAATTTTCATTTGGAAAATTTATTTCCTTTAGGTGACACAAACTCAATAGTTTTTTACCTTTACTACACAAAATTTTGTCGCTGAAAAACCATCATATTGGTTTTGCCCAGGTAGGAACAGGTAGAAGTTTTGTCAGTAGGAAACTGGCCGTTCCTATGACATTTTGCCAGTGTAAAACACTCTAGTGAAATAGTCAAGTAAAAACTTAACAATGATATGATAATATGAATTGATAGCAAAATATATTGAAAAATCTATAAGGGAGAATCTAAAAATTAGGAGTAAAAATTATTAAAAATAAAAAGGACTCGCCTGCCAGACTTCTGTCGAGGAAAGAGAACGTTTTAGAAACGAAAGCCCACAGGAACATGTTACGTAAATGAAAAATTTATCGTAACAAGCTATAGAGTTGCTTTTTATAAAATTTCCTTGCTTCTGAAGCACTTTGGAATTCTCCTGATTTCTAAAAGAGCTGTGTATAAATTCTTTTGGCTTCTTACCTTTTGAAATCTGGAATTCTCTAACCTCTGATTACCATTCCCCAATTAAAATACGTTATTTCAATAGTATATTATTGATATAAATCGTCGTCATTCCTTCCTTGGGACGGTGTGATAATTTCCCACAATTCAATGAAAGTCCTTAAAATATAAATAACGAGCTTTGCTAAAAGTTCCCTCCCGCGTCGTGCGTTGGCGTATCATTATTTATCATGCCCTTGGAAAAAAAAAAAACCCTTTTATATCAGATTATGTAAGTGACAAATAAAAATGGCCGAGCTTTGTACTTATGAGAGGGGAAAAACTTTCTGCTTTCTAGCCCGAACTAATTAAACTCGAAACAACCCTTTCGAAAAAAAGAAAATAATAATAAAAACGAGACTTTTCTGTATTTCCGTAATTAGCGTTTTATTTCGAGCTAAAAGGAAAAAATTCCTAATGTTGTAATTAAAAACAACGAAAAGCTTTTATGTATTTGCAGACAAATTCTGAAATTAAACGCAACGAAAGTAATTTCCAATCGAAAGTTTCACTCAACGACAGTCAATCACCGGCAAAAACGAAGATTGTGGAGAATTCTGTAGAATCAAATCAGCTTCCATATATCAAAGACAATCATGCAACACCATCTAAGACATACGATTCGGGCAGTGAAGACGATGATGAACTGGATACGATTGAACAAGAAGGCACAACAACTTCCAAAGCAGGACATCAGGTGAGAGAAGAAATTTTAGCTTCCAATTAATAATTATTTCTATAGATTGACAGAGCAAGTGCTGCCAATATTCGACGGACAAAGGAAGAAGCCGCAATCGACAAGGAAGACGAAGACGATTTTGGTTACACGACAAGTAAGTGCAATCTATTCTTAAATTAAATTGTTACTCTACCTCGCGGCAATATATAGTTCATTAACTTCGTTAGTATTTCCAACTATGCCCTAATGGTTTAACCGAAACTAATTAACAAAACAACTGACTAATAGTTGATCGTTACTGAGAAATTGAGTTTTGGTTTGTGGAAAATTCAATTATCCATATGCGGTTACACAATTTATAAAAGTATGACATACATAATGAAAATATTACGTATTTTTTTCCATTATCCGTTCATAAATCGGTAGCTACTTAAACGGCGGGCGTCCGTGCGTTAAATGAAAATAGATTTTCCTGCAATTTTCTCTAAATTTACTGCGGTAGTACTTTACCGCCTTGGCAGCGTTAACGAGACAAGTAGACAGTGATAAATTTGCGAGGGACTTGTATGAATTGTTTCCACGTACGATATTCACCCCTACGGTTTGTTTCGACGATTTATATTTGACTTGAAATGTGTAGATATATTATGAAATATCATACAATATTTCTTTCAAATAATGGCGTCATTTAATAATTACTAAGACTGTCTCTTGTCTGAATTGAATTTTTTTTCTTATAGTGTATAATTTAATTTAGTCATTTTTTGTGCCAATTTAGATTTGTGCCAATTTAGACAGGTAAAGTATGAAATAACACACTAGTGGGTTATGGTTTATAATTCACTCTCTTATAACGTCAAGAAATAAAAATTTATAAATCCTGGTTTAAAGAAGACTCATTCCCAAAAAATACCTGTTAGGTTTTTCAGTTCTTGTATGCCTGCTCGTGTGTTATGATTTCACAGTTGTTAGTTGTTGGATAAAACATTGTATGCTACTCGTGTGTTATGTTTTCTAAGTCACTCGAGAAATTATACCACTCGGCCTCACGGCCTCGTGAAATTTTTCTCGTGTGGCTTTTTTTCAACATAACACACTAGTACCATAAATAACTATTTTTTACTACTAACCTGAGAAATAGTGATTATTCAATCTATTTTTCTAGTAGTACTAGCGGTTAGTCCAAACCATTTGGCAAATTTGTCTAAAAGCATGAAATTTGGCAGAGATGTATTTTAGGCTATTCTAAGAGATTTGACCCGGAGGGCCAGCCCAATTTTTGACTGTGACTCAAAATGGCGCCTTTTTTTCAAAATGGCGGATCACAAATTGGTATTTCTCATTTGTCAACAAATTCTAACGTTCGATATGTCGTTTTCAACTAATTTTGGGTCGTACAGTTCATAAAAAAAATTAGTTTTTCCATTAGGATCAAAATGGCACCTTTTTTTCAAAATGGCGAACCATAAATTGGTAATTATTATTTGTCAACAGATTTTAGTGTTCAAGATGTCTTTTTCGACTAAGTGTGGGTCGTAGAATTCAATAAAGATATTATTTTGTGTTTTCGTCAACATGCCGGCCATTTTTCAAAATGGCGTACCATAAATAATTGATAAATTATTTTTTTCTAAAAGCTCTTATAGCGTTGAATATGTCGGTTTCGACTAATTTTGCGTCGTGAAATTCAATTAAATTAAATTTGTTTTTTGGGTCCACTTCTGGCCATGTCTGATGCATGTAGCAAAATTCGCCCGACTTTCTCCTCCCAATTCTGGCACGATTTCCAGATAGTTCAGACAAAATATTTTTGGAGGCCATAGTACCACCAATATTTGTGACAGTTTTCTAGTTTCCTTCTTCCACTCACTAGACCTTTAGACAAAAGTAAAAATAATTCGCTTTTGTTTTCAGAAAGAGACGCAGACGCAGAATGCACAGAGCTTGGTTTTGAATTTCCGTGCTAGAGTGGGGGGCGCGGAAGAGGTGAATGATGTTGGGGGTGTGCTACTAATATTTTTTAGAGAGATCCTCTTTGTATATTTTTGAATTGTTGTTATAGAGAAAAATTTATAAGTGTAACAATTATGTTACGGGTAAAACCCTAATATTGGGTAATATAGAATTACCCAGGTTTGTTTGGGTCTGTTTATTTTTGTTTTAAACATAAACATACCTGAACTAGCCTAACCAAACCTTAACAATAAACTTAAAATCCTAAACATCCCTGAAAAAAATTATTAGACTGAATAAACATAACATTAGAGAATTATGGCAATTTCCAAATAGTGACTGATTTTATTACTGATCGGCCTTATTTAATTACTGACAGTCACTATCTCTTATGAATAAAAAGAATTATGGCACAGCATGTTAAATTGGCACTATTTTGACCATTTTTTCGCGTCAGTATGACATTTGATTTAGATTTGCGCATGTCTCGAAAAATAGTGGAACAAATACTGCCTTTCACTATCCAATCACAAATAAGGATGATCCTTATTTTATTAGGGAATTATTGAAGAGTATAAAATGCCAGGCACTAATAGCGCTAGGCAATATTTTGACGTTTTTGAGACGTGCGCGTTGTGGCAGTACTATTTATTTTTAGTGCCGCCACTAATAAAGTTTGTGCCTTCCACTATTTGTGGAAAATAAAAACAGGCCATAAACAGGCACAGTCTCGTCCCTATGTCTCTTCGTCTCTTCTTTTTTTTTAAGTTGACGTTCGTCAAGGCTTATTCAAATGTTAACCTCACTTTTTTATTAATTTACATTTATAGGTTTGTTCCGTTTGTTCAGAATCAGCTCTGAATTGAACTGCGCTTGCGCATTGGTTTCGATATGAACAACCACAAATGCGCAAGCACAGTTCAATTCAGAACTGATTTTGAACGAAGTCCGACCTAACTCTTCAATTTCCAGTGACAGGTTACTGGCTTCTTAGCGGTATTTGGTGTTCGCTTCAATGACCGCGGGGCCTCGCCTTTTATCATTCTCGTCCCTCAAAATGTGGTCTAGAATGACGTATCCCACATCGAGTCATCAACATTCCCATCCCCGTTCCGTAATAATACGATCTCCAATATCCTCCATTCTAAAATATAGATGAAATAACAAAACAAATTCAACAAAAATCTATTCAGAAGAACAGCAAACACGTATTTACACTTTGCAATTTTAGGTTAGGAATATGAAAATAGAACATGACATGTATCTCTGATGACATGCCACTGCCAAAGTTCACCACTGTCGACTTAACGTGTCGTTCAATAATGGGGACATTCACCATATTTGAATTTCATTGCTTTATTATTTTTAATCAGTTGTTTTAACCAATATAAAAATACCCTTGCTTCCAGTTGGGTTTAAAATGTCCTAATTTTGTTTAAAATAATTTTCAAAAATGCTGTTTTCATCCCACATATTTAAACGTGCTGGAATGGCGCCATTGTATGACGTATATACACTTTCCGACCAATAAGAATCGTTCACAATAGCTCTGGCGAACATCTTATATGCTTTCTTTGTCTAAGCTCTGAAGAGTGACAATGATGAAACTCCTGATTCGTTATTTGCATCTTGTTCGTTTAACGCTGGTCAACATAACCTGTTGACAGTTAGACAGTGCAACGTTGCCAAGCTGAGTGTCGTGATTCCTTAATACTAACATGACGTGGCATAAATGCTTTTTAAACGCTAGAAAAACTGTTGTTCTGCAACTAAACCTACTAACAATTAAAAAATTACATTAATTTTATAACTGTAGTCCAAAATATACAACAAAAAACTATATAATGCAAGGATAAAAACGAGGTTTCTAGAGGCAATCTTGGAAATCAACAATGACAACGACAATTTGACAACGTACTTATTTGCAGTATATTTTTGCTAGTTGTAGGGATTGACGTCATATTCGGCGGGTTTTCTGCGGCGTTTGAAATGCTGCTGAATTTATATTTTTTATTAAAAATTAACGACAACTGAAATGTTCCCCAAAATAGTGCTATTAGACTTAGTTTGTGTTCTAGAATTAGAAAAAATAAATAAAAAAGAAACACTAAATATCCCCATTCCTTTTGTGAGCCAAAATAGCGCCCGCCACAGTCAATTTTGGGTCGACACTAAAGCGGCACAGTCAACTGAGGCCGTATTTCAATAATTCTCTATTACTGACCGCCACTATTTTTAGTCATGAATGCGCATGCGTAGGTGTCAATAATGTCAAAATAAGAACGTTTATATTAGTGACCGTCGCTATTTGAAAGTGCCATAATTCTCTATTATCTAGGTATTCGGGGTTTACCCGTTGTGACAAAATTTGAGATGTTACGAAGAATAAACATTTTGGTAGCGTGAATAATTCTGTCACATCTTAGTTTGCGTGGGTACCATAATTATGCTGTAATTAAATTTATTCTGAAAAGGGATACCAAATTTTCTGAACCGGAGGCAATCCAAACAAAACCTTATTTCTCTTCTTCTTCGGTTTTGGTTAGTGCAAAGGGTTATAAATTCAAGAAGACTTACCTTTTTATTGCCAATGTTGCTTCTCTTCTCAAATGCACAAACCGGCACGAAAGAACTTTTTACGCGTCCACCAGTGTTTTAGAGGGAATTTTAAAACCAGAAAAGAAAAGAGTAATTTTGAAAGATTAAACTAATTTATTTATAAGCGAAAAGAAAAGTCAGTGTTAATTAGTTAGTGATAATAAAAAAAAAGGTTAAGTAAAATATAAAAAAAGAACAAAAAAAAAATTACCTTATTTAAGACCATAATTAATTTTTAACTGAAGAAAAATTAAAGACAATTGAAAGCAAAGAGTAATTTCCCAATTAAAAGGTTTAGTTCCCAAATCTGATTCTTTATTGGAATTGAAATTAAAAAAAATAACAACTATCACCTCTTTGGAGAACTTCTACTAAAACACAGGGCGGCAGAACTAGATGATGAGAAACGGATCGAGAACTCGTTGAAACTTTGCGACTTAAATTTCCAGCGATCACTCGTAGTAAAAACTAGTTGCGAATTAGCGATAACTGAAGTTATGTGGCCTCTACATGTGCTTAAATAGGCGAAAGGAATTACCCTCTGGGTACCACTTTAGAAGCCCATTGGCTCCCCTCCGTACCCGGCTTGCTAGAATCGAGGATCTCCAACCCTCTTAGCTTTCAGCGATTCGCTGAGAGTACCCTTTGGTTTCTTGCCGTGTTCCCATTGGTTCTCATATTGTTCATTCTATTTGCACCCTTAGTGATATAGTTTGAAAGCCCTCCAACAGAGTTCGCTAGTCATATGGGAAATATAATTTCGATAACTGCAATAACTGTTTTCCCCTTAATTGGAAAATCCTACATTCTATATGCTTTCTTTTAACCTAGTCAAACAGTTTCTTTGTTTTATAATTATTATATACAGCCTTTAATATGACAGAGCTCATGATAATTATATAATATTCTTCTCAAGATTCCATCTGAATGTAAAATGCTTTAGACAGCAATAATATCCCAAGAAAATATTAGTAAACTAATTTTATAAATGTTTCACATAGCGCTAATAAAACAGTTTTATAGATGTACGTCAACTAATGAACTAGTATCAGATAACATCAATATAAATCTAATATAAAACAGATTTGTTCGGTGAGCTAAAATGTCATATAAAATCATTGTGCAAACGTTCATAAAACAATATTAAAACTTGTTACCGAACTGTTTTGTATTTTTGCTCCAAGAACGTTCTTACGACTACCTTATTATAGAGCAGAATACTTTCTTGGAAGCTTAATTATCTCGCTTGCAATTTTAATAAAACAAATGGCATTCGACGAGCAGTAATAAACTAATTATAGAATAAAATAGCAGCGGAGAGTTAAAAATTATAAAATATAATTGCTAGTTGAGGTGTTAAATGAATTAAATTATTCTATACTTAAATACTAATTTATGCCTAAAATAATTGGATAGTTAACTATCTCCTTTGATTTTCCTATTCTATACAATTTCGTGTTATTATATCTTGGAAAATCGGGTCTCCGTGATCATTGTTTTAGCCCAAACACATACATGCTTCGAATATAAGTTATCTGACCATAAAACGGGAATTATATCGTTCTTGGGTACTTTATTACAACCATATGTCGTAATCTAGTGCAGCTGCAGATTAGAATCACATTTGGCGTTAATCTAGGAGAACACATAATTTTGCCTAATAAATTTGTCAATTTGGCTTATTTTCGACTTGAAAACTAATAAAACTTGATACATTTGGCTTTAAGTGTTTTTCCTCAATTCTCGACCAGATTAGTTATATCGTTCCCAGAATCGCCATATGTTTGTAAAACCCATTAAGATAAATTTTTATCTATTTCTTAAAACTTGAACCGAGATTTGAAAATTAACATTAATTCTGTTACAAATTACCCTCCCCTTAAGTTCGAAGCATGTTTGTACACTTCAAAACAATAATCACTCCCAACCAAACCTCCAAGATATAACACCTTATCCCGACAATTATAAATACGTAATAAACGAGCGCACACACTCGCGAACTATGGATCACGCGGATTAATTTTTTCGTTGTTCAATTTACAGTTAGGATCACTACACGGCGCGGTAGACTTCGGCAGTATTGGATAAAACGAACTGCTTGATTGTTCCTGGGGGGCGGTAGCATTAACTGACACTGGATTCAATTCATTCTTCTGGTCTTCTTCGTCCCGATTTCTTCTTTGGCTGGCTAACTGATACAAATATGTATGAGCTAAAGTATTCCACAGACTGGCTAAAAGGTATCGTCGGCGTCGTGGATGGTTAACTGTTGCTTCTTTGATGGTGAAATAGTTTGATACGACGCCGGCCAAATAACTAACGGCGCAAACTATGGTGTATAGGAACCCACAAATGGAAAATAAATTTCCCATTTTGGATAAAAATCCCCACACTTCCTCAGCAGCGGAATGTGCTAAATTGGTAAATTCGGTTTTGCTGAACAGATTTGGCATGTAATAAGGGTCTGAGCTATCGAGCGCTATGATCCTCCTGGCAACTTGATTAGTCACTGCTTTTCTGGTATTTGGATATAGGAGAGTTTGCTGGAAGCTTTCCATGTCTTCCTTGGAATAAATTCCATTAGAACTGATAGGGGAGATGGAAATACTTGGCATTGATAGTTTGTCTTCTTCATCATTGGCATCTAATTCTAAAGCGTCGGTGGTGCGCTTTAGGTCAGGTGTTACTTCTAACCAGTTATTTTCCAACTTGAAATTAACCGGAAGTAGTGGTTGACATTCTACTTTGGTTCCATGTTCAACTAGGATGTGAGTAATAGCAGTTCTGTATAGTGATCTATTCAGATAGGTAACGGGAAGTTCTTGATAACATTCTGAAGTCTTCCGATAATCTACGACAACAGCTCTACATTTAGCAATATAGAGTACTTCTCCCATCACTCTACTAACATATCCTGAGGTTTCTTTTACAAGATTACCCACTGCGTCGGGCGATTGTTTTGCCATTGCTAATCTGTTCTGTAATATCTTTTCTCTCAAATGACATCTCTTCATAATCGAGTCGTAGATGACATCAGCCATTTGTCTTTTTACTGCAATCTCCAAATACAACAGTTTACTTAGTACTTGAGCCATCATGTCTGTATTTTGAGGAATTCGAATAGTACGATGGTAATAGAATCCGACTGAATCCTCAAAAATTACAAGTAAGCGGTTTTGTTCAGTTAGCCAAGCCTTTTGAGCACAAATTTCTTCTGGTTTTGTCAGTTTTAAAGCAAAAACTGTATCTTCGGTTTCCACAACGACGTATCTATTAGGTGGGTTTCGACTTAATACAAGGAGAGTAGCGTTTCCTTCGTATAGTACGTCGACACCACTTGTAGAGCATAAACTAGATAGATGTTGTTGCCATGTAACTTCGCCTTCAACATCATCAAAACAATAACCATCATTGTACGGACAGACACCACCAGACCGTAGGGTAACTAGATTTCGTTCGACATCGGCAATCACAACATAATCTTGGAGTTTAATGGATATTGCTGCGGTAACTACGACATTAGTATATTGGATGGAACCCACGGCGAATCTTACACCTTCGCATCGACCATTGGCGTCGGCAAAACCTTGAAGAGTTGCCGAAACTTCTGTGGTCCCATTTAGATTAAGTTTGGAAATAACACCAGCTCCCATTCCTTGGAGGTCTAACTGACGGAATCGGTGAGCCTTCAGACATTGTTCTGGGTCTATGTGCTGAATATATTTTCCAAAACCTCCGGCTACGGTACTGCGATGACTATACATGCCGCAATGATCAATGAGTTGTTGGACAGTAACTTGACAGGTGAGTATATGAATTGGTACATATTGTCGTTTTTGTACCAGCTGGATTCGTCTGAAGTTGGACTCGGAAAAGTTACGAGGGTCTTGGCATGGTTTTACTGCCAGCAAAGACACTTTTGTCAATTCGGTCGCTCGGTCGGCGCAATCATAAGCAATAATCTCTGGGCGTGCTGTCCTCAAATAGTAGAGAAAAATCAAAACAAATTTTATGATTTTCATGTTTCTCTTTTTTCAAATCTAAAACATTCAAAAAAAAATAATTATATATGCTTAACCTAACCGTTTGAATTTGAAACTAAGATTTGAATACATATCAATACTGTCAGTCAACGACTACAATTCGGTATCCAGTTCTCCTAATCTATGCTGATTTCTTGTGCGTCTAGCGATATTCCTCTATACAAATATCAAAAACTGACAACCACAAAACAATAAATACAACATTATTATAACATTTCTACCCTATCCCTATTTAAGTCTAATCCAAGGAGTCTAAAACATAATCTTCAAACCTTTTTGGTAACTGTCTTATTCGTTGAGGTCGAATTTGCTGTTCTAAAGGCTCCGGGTTTCGTATGTTTATAGAAACTTGAGCTACATCATCATTTTCCTCTCGATCTGCATCCAAGGACCTCATAGAATCATTTTCATGATCATCAATTATTTGGTTATCATCATCAACACCATCTCTTGAAATATTCGAAGATCTATTCAAGGGATCCGTTTCTGCTATATTTCTATTACTTTCGGTATTTTCATTTTCCAAGACTGACGACATTCTATCAGTTCTGTCTACATTCTCCTCACTTTCATCCGTCACAATTTCTTCTTCACTTTCACTTTCACAGTCTAAAGGAAAATAATTTTCCTTAATTCGATATTTTAGAGGAATATTTGCCAATTGATTACCAGTTTCTTCCGTCGCTAAACATAATTTTAAACGGTTGACATGTACCTTTTTCCTATGTTTTCCATGAACTTCTGTAATTTCTGCATTTACACCTGTTAGTTTACTGATTCTGTATGGTCCGGTCCATTTCTTTGCCAATTTCTTACTGATTCCAACTTTATCCGCTGGTTCGTATAGATAAACCTTATCACCTAGTTTAAATTTATGTGGACTTGCTTTCTTATTGAAGTTATCATGGTATCGCTGAGTATTTCTTTCTATGTTATTTAAAGCATTTTTATGGGCAATTTTCATTCTTTGTAGAAATTCTGAAACATAATTTGTATCGGTATTGTACTTGACCCTTAAAGGTTTAAAAATCTCGTCAAACGGATATTCCATATCTCTGCCAAAGAGTAAAAAGAATGGACTTTCTTCTGTCGTGTTGTGAGTCGCTGAACAGTACGATGCAAGGGCAAAAGGTAACCATTCGTCCCAGTCTCGCTGTCCAGGTTCAATATAATGTGATAACAAATCCTTCAGAGTTCTGTGAAATCTCTCTAAAGCACCATTGGTCTGCGGTCTATATGCAGTGGTTTTGAGATGATTAATTTGTAAATTCTCACAAACACTTTGCATCAATTTTGACATAAAGTTAGAGCCTAAATCCGTTAAAAGCTGATGTGGTGTTCCATGTCTTAGGATAATTCCTTTAATAAAAGCTTTTGCAACTGTTTCTGCTGTTTGATCCGGTAAAGGAAACGCTTCCACGTATTTTGTTAGTGCATCTTGAACTGTTAAAATATATTTATTTCCCTGTAATGTAACAGGTAAAGGTCCTACCACATCCATAGCAATTCTGTAGAAAGGGTATTTGGGAATGGAAAATTTCTGTAGCGGGGCAGGTTTTTGATGACTGGATGTTTTCCGCCTTGCGCATGGATCGCAAGCATTAATATATCGACGAATGTCTTCGGTCATATTTGTCCAATAGAAAAATTTTCTTATTCGTGCGTATGTTTTATCAAAACCCATATGTCCCGAAAAAGGCAAATCATGATAAAGTCGTAGAATATGTGGTATCAAATATTTAGGTGCTAAAAGTATATCATTGTTAGTTCTGTCATTAGAAACTTTGTAAACTAATCCGTCTAAGTCGATGTAGTAATCATTCCTTTTTCCTTGATTAATTTTTTCAATAAGGCTTTTAATATTTTTATCAGCGTATTGTTGTTTTTTAATTGTGTCTCTACACCATATAGGCTCGCACTCATTTTCCTGATGAATTAGTCCAATTGGCTTGATTCGCGATAAAGCGTCTACATTTGTGTGTTTCTTCCCACACTTATATTCTATTTTGAAACTGTATTCTGATAAGGCTAACGACCATCGCATGAGTCTATTACTTGGATCTTTTACTGACATAAGCCATTTTAGTGGTTGGTGATCTGTATAAACTGTGAATTCTTGTCCCCAAAGGTAGTTTCTATATTGTTTAATACCCCACAATAGAGCTAAACATTCTCTTTCAGTAGTGCAATAATTTTTCTCGGCTTTATTCAATTGTCTGCTTGCATATGCGACAGGATATTCTTGGCCTTCATATATTTGATGTAATATCGCGCCAATCGCGTAGCCAGAAGCATCTACTGACAAATAAAATGGTTTTGTTGGATCTGGATATTTAAGAATTGGTTGATTTATTAGCACTTTTTTTAAGTATTCAAAGGATTCTTCACAATTTTTATCAAAATTAAATTTAACATTTTTCTTAGTTAGGTGTGTCAAAGCTGCGGAATATTTAGAAAAGTCAGGTATAAATCGTCTATAGTATCCAACTAACCCCAAAAATGATCTGATTTCTGTTATATTTGTCGGTTTGGGATAATTTTTAACAATCTCCGTCTTCTTTGGACAAGGTCTTATTCCATTTTTAGATATTATATGACCTAGGTAAGGTGTTTCGTCTTTGGCAATTACACATTTCTCTGGATTGAGCGTTAATCCAGCTTCTCTTAAAGCTTCAAAAATTTCCTTTAATCGAGATATATGTTTATCAATATTTCCTGATGAAAATATTATAATATCATCCAAGTATACGTAGCAATGTGTCCCAATAAATTTGGAAAGAATACACATCATTAATCGTTGCCAGGTAGCTGGTGAATTCACTAATCCAAAAGGCATTCTGTTGCATTCATAATGTCCCCAAGGTACGGAAAATGCCGTTTTTTCACGATCTGTTGGCTCTACTTCTACCTGCCAATATCCTTTCGTCATATCGAGAGTGGAGAACATTTCCGCGCCTCCTAAAGAATCTATAGTGTCCTGGATATGTGGAATTGGAAAAATGTCTCGTTTCGTAATAGAATTCAATTTGCGGAAGTCAATGCAGAATCTAAATTTCTTTTGTCCATCTAGGCTTTTCTTTTCCACTAAAACTACTGGTGCACTCCACGGTGATATAGAAGGTCTAATTATGTCTTGTTCCAACATTTCTTTTATTTGTTTATCCATTTCTTCTCTCATAGCATAAGGTATTCTGTACGGAGCTTGTCTAATTGGCAAATGATCCCCTGTATTGATCTTATGAGTAACCATTTGTGTAGCTTTCAATGACGTATTATCCTTTGCAAAAATATCAGAGTAACTCTGTAAAAATTGCATCATCTTACTCTTATCCCCTCCTTTTAAATGAGAAACCATATTCTCCACAATATGGCCTTCATAACAACTTGTATGAATTTCACTAAACTTTTCACTAACATAATCCATTCCATCCGCTCCACAGAGAGCATCCGCGGTGGAACATTCTTTCAGCCTAGTCACATCCACCAAATTTAAAATGGGCGTGTTTTTATAAATGGTCTGCGGTATTGGAGAAGTATTCAGAATACGAACTACTATATTTCTATTTTCTTTTGTTGAATTTTCAGGAATTTCTATTACACTACACGCGGTAAGAATACCGACATCTGTATGATTTAATGGTTCACAGACTTTAATGCCTGCAGGGACCCGGGTGTTTACAGGTACATTAAAATCGCAACCGTGGAAAGCAGGTATTTCCAAGTTTTCACGCAATTTTACTACATGTGGTCCTTTAGATAAATGACCACAATTGGAGAATTGCGCATTTCCTCCTGTAGCAAACTGGCGAAATTCATTACTATTTTCTATCTCAGTGTAGTTCGTAAACTGTTTCAGTCTATTATCAATCTGGTGAGTTTCAGGATTTTCGTTAAGATACCCTGTATCTTCCCTATCTTCCTTACTACTCAAAACTATTGGTGGATCAGTCAACTCACACTTATTTTTCCCGTTTCTAGAGGTTGGTACCCCTTTCCCTTTAAATAAATCCACCACGGCCTCACTGCCAGTGGATTTAGTCTCTCTAAAACCATTTACATTAACAAAGTCATTTTCAATAACATAATCATTTTCAATACTCCGGCGACCTCTATAAACGACCTCTGTACCCCGATTCGTTTTTACAGGAAAAATAGTTACCACTTCTTTTGTGATACACGGAGCGTCAACTGCATTACAGCTCTGTACAGCCGCACTGTGACGTCGTTCTAAAAGTTCATTTAACAAGGCCAATCTATAACCACACATATTCATTTCATTCGCATTAAAATCGATCACTGGTTGATAATTCTCTAAAAAATCCATACCCAATAATCCATCTGTCGAAAAACTTAACTCATTTCCACAAATAATAAAATTGTGGCCAATTATTGTTTGCTTACTCCCTAAACTGCTTAAAATAAACTTAATTTCAGTGCTTCCAAAATTTTCTAAAACTTGTCCCGAAATGTCTCTTATATTTATAGGTTTCCTATTTACATTCAATAATCCTAATTTTTGAGCAGAATTTTTTTTATAAGTGAAACAGACGCTCCACTATCGAGCAGAAAAGACATTTTTGGTCCATCTTCAACATTTAATAAAAGAAATTTTGCATTTTCGGTGTTAATAGCAAGTATGATTTGTGTCTGTCGCTGAGGAACTATTATTTGTTCGATTGGTCCGAGGCTCCCTGATAGTTTAAATAACACTGTGCACGTAAATGACCAGGCTTTCCGCAGTTATAGCACTTTCTAACGTTTTCACGACTCGGAAACTTGTCTTTTAGGCATCCAACAGCCAAATGGTTGCTATCACCGCATTTATAACATCCTGCATTCCTTTGATTGCCTTGTGGGTTTTGATACCGGTTTGGTTTCTGGTTGAAATTATTATTTCTCTGAGGGTAAAAGTTCCTACTCCGAAAGTTATTACCATTTTGAGTTTGTTGCTTATTATAGGAGTTATACGGGGTTCTAGTTTCCTGTTTTCTTTCGCTGCAGTCTTTGGGTACAGCTCCTTTAGTTGCCTCTTCATTTATAACCCGTATTGCGGCTGCATATCGATCTTCGTAAAGGTTTCCTGGTAATTGTTTTGAAATAGAGTTCTCGTACTTTTCGGCTACGGCCAGTACCTCTTCTACTGTGTAAAAATCTCCCTTCTCTATTATTTTGTTTGCCAGACGCAAATCTATTCCCTGTATGAATTGTTCAACTAAAACCTTTTCTCTGTATATCCGTTGTGATTGACTAGTTCCTTCGTCTGGAAAAGCTTCTGTAGAAACTCTCCTAAGTCTCTGGACGAATGCACCCAACGATTCATCAGGTAACCTGACACTGGTCAAGAGTTTTCGTTTAGCTTGAATTTGTTCAGTTTTTCCTCCAAATAGTCTGCGTAGCCACGTACTTATTTCGTATACGTTTTCCGGACGTTCACTTTTCCTCAATGCGTAAAACTCTTCTTTTGCTTTTCCTTTCAATTTTTTCACCATGGTACGAAATGTTTCTTCTTCGGTCCATCCTTTAATCGTAGCGGCATTCTCAATGGCTTCTATAAAAGCTTCATAATCATTAGCTCCCACATAAGGATCAATCGATTCCAAAATATCTTCATCTTTGCGTAAAATCTCTCGAATTGCTTGTAAATCATTTAGATTTATATGTCCAGCGCTAGCCTCATGGGATTTTCCGTCTGAATCTTTAAATTGTTGAATTGAATGGAGTATGTTTAATTTTGTTTGTTCCTCAAGTTGCAATCTCATATTTTCGAGCTGGTCTCGTAAGGCCTCTGTGATACTTTCCGAATTTTCTTTTGGTGAATTACAGTTTTCGTGCTCGTTCGGCATGTTTTTTTTTTTTATAAAGTAAAATTAAGTTATTTCTTGAGTCAATAAATATAAAAAAAAATTAAGCGATTTAAAATATTTTGGTTAAGTTTCTCGACAATAATGCGAAAGGATTGGTTCGGGATTTACTCACACGCGGGCACACACACAAAACTAACTAATATTCAACCTCTTAACTCAATAAATACCTCCGATAATACGTCCTTAACAACTTACTTTAGTACTCTTTTTCTACGTGGGTTAGAAAACCCTATACGCCCAATTCGGCGAAACTCGGCCGCTCGTTTTATTTGAACTCTATATATCGCTAGACCCACTCGAACGTACTCAATTTCTATTCCTAATTTTCTAGTGCCTAGTAATTAGAATAACGGTAAATAGCTTAGGTTTTACCTTTTTTTTTTCCAAAAATAAAATATTAATTTTATTTTTCCTAGAATTTTCCTCAGAAAATTATTATTTATAGGTACCCAATAAGTAACTCCTTGTTGCTTCTTTTCACAACTTATCTGCTTTTCATGTAGTGAGATCCGCGATCACCACTTTCCTAAAATTAAAACTTATCTTGACTTATTCAAAATGAATAACGATCAGAAATCCCTTTACTTTTAGCGTTGTTTTAGTTAGTCAAGTTCAAGCAATAACCGTACTATAAAATAAAAGGTAAATCTGGTTAAATACCTATAAATACACCTCTCTAAGGGTTAACTATCCGAACTTGACGCAACAATACTACCCAAAATAATAGTTACAGTGATTCCTCCTAAATTTATTGTGCATTTATATAACCCATTGTGATATTGCTTTTTTACTACTGTACCTACCTTATAGATAATATTATATTTTTTTTTTAATGATTAAACGACCTAATTCTTCGAAACTAAAATAAAATCCCAACTATACCTACGATTATGAGTTATTAAAACAAAGAATGTGAATATTAGTATCAACTGAAACATCAAAATCAATATTAAAACTGTTAGATGACACAGTTGTAAAATTTCACATTGTCAACATAGACATAGACACAGACTGTAAAATTTGTTTCCAAAATATGCTCAATAATAAAACGTGCCAGAAGATTGACCATATTTTTAATTCCAAAAATTTAACAAACTTCAAATAATCGCAAAACTGCAATTAATAACCATTGTGCTTCTTACATACGCAAAAAGACAAAACTAAACGACGGTCAGCAAACCAATGGAAACAATTTGGAATCATCTTCAAAATTTTGAAAGAGAACATTGAATCAGCTAATTTTCTTGATAACGCTATAAATCACCAAATTTAAGTCAACTCAGAAATTAACTCATAAATTGATAATATTTACACCCCAAAAGAAAAATAAAGTAAATCATAATAATATAAATAAGTAAACATATAACTAATAACTTCACCTACCGATAAATTTTCCTGAAAGAAAATAATAATTATTATTACCATCCTATACTAAGCAAATATCGCAATATACCTAGTTACATTCTGTACATTATACAATGACGCGAAAATGCACAAATCACGTCAAGGGAGTTATCACCAATAAAATGTTAGTTTCACCACAACTGATTCATTCCTGTTGTGATCACCAATTACCTTTACCTAATAATTTTTTTCTTTATAAACAATAACAATAACATAAAATTCACAACAAAAATAAAACCATGTTAGTAACTAAACAAATATGCAACGTCGTTCTTGAATTCTTCATCTTCCTGGGTGCCTCCGATTCTTTCTTTTATCTTATTTTCTTTATTATTTTTTTTTTACTTTCTTTTTAAAACGTACCGATTCAACCCTTATCATAATTAGAAAAACCCTTTTCGCATAATTCGATCTATCAAATGACTTCTTTGATCTCATGGTCATCTCGACAAGATAAACTCTCTAAGATCCTAAATTGTTCAAGATTTCTTTAAAATAAAAATAATAATGCTTATCTATTTCCGTGAAATTAGGTATTTAAAAATAAATTAATTTCGTCAAAATCAATATCGGTAATATGGAAAATAAATTGAAAATTTGATGGAAATATGAAGAGTTTTTGAAGGAAAAGAAAATCTCAAATCCCACCGCTGCCACCAATTATTTATGTGACAAAATTTGAGATGTTACGAAGAATAAACATTTTGGTAGCGTGAATAATTCTGTCACATCTTAGTTTGCGTGGGTACCATAATTATGCTGTAATTAAATTTATTCTGAAAAGGGATACCAAATTTTCTGAACCGGAGGCAATCCAAACAAAACCTTATTTCTCTTCTTCTTCGGTTTTGGTTAGTGCAAAGGGTTATAAATTCAAGAAGACTTACCTTTTTATTGCCAATGTTGCTTCTCTTCTCAAATGCACAAACCGGCACGAAAGAACTTTTTACGCGTCCACCAGTGTTTTAGAGGGAATTTTAAAACCAGAAAAGAAAAGAGTAATTTTGAAAGATTAAACTAATTTATTTATAAGCGAAAAGAAAAGTCAGTGTTAATTAGTTAGTGATAATAAAAAAAAAGGTTAAGTAAAATATAAAAAAAGAACAAAAAAAAAATTACCTTATTTAAGACCATAATTAATTTTTAACTGAAGAAAAATTAAAGACAATTGAAAGCAAAGAGTAATTTCCCAATTAAAAGGTTTAGTTCCCAAATCTGATTCTTTATTGGAATTGAAATTAAAAAAAATAACAAC
The DNA here is from genome assembly GCA_917834065.1 of Ceutorhynchus assimilis. Taxonomy (NCBI): domain Eukaryota; kingdom Metazoa; phylum Arthropoda; class Insecta; order Coleoptera; family Curculionidae; genus Ceutorhynchus; species Ceutorhynchus assimilis. Next base: position 8,665,250 of record OU892287.1, on the reverse strand, counting down.
TATCACCTCTTTGGAGAACTTCTACTAAAACACAGGGCGGCAGAACTAGATGATGAGAAACGGATCGAGAACTCGTTGAAACTTTGCGACTTAAATTTCCAGCGATCACTCGTAGTAAAAACTAGTTGCGAATTAGCGATAACTGAAGTTATGTGGCCTCTACATGTGCTTAAATAGGCGAAAGGAATTACCCTCTGGGTACCACTTTAGAAGCCCATTGGCTCCCCTCCGTACCCGGCTTGCTAGAATCGAGGATCTCCAACCCTCTTAGCTTTCAGCGATTCGCTGAGAGTACCCTTTGGTTTCTTGCCGTGTTCCCATTGGTTCTCATATTGTTCATTCTATTTGCACCCTTAGTGATATAGTTTGAAAGCCCTCCAACAGAGTTCGCTAGTCATATGGGAAATATAATTTCGATAACTGCAATAACTGTTTTCCCCTTAATTGGAAAATCCTACATTCTATATGCTTTCTTTTAACCTAGTCAAACAGTTTCTTTGTTTTATAATTATTATATACAGCCTTTAATATGACAGAGCTCATGATAATTATATAATATTCTTCTCAAGATTCCATCTGAATGTAAAATGCTTTAGACAGCAATAATATCCCAAGAAAATATTAGTAAACTAATTTTATAAATGTTTCACATAGCGCTAATAAAACAGTTTTATAGATGTACGTCAACTAATGAACTAGTATCAGATAACATCAATATAAATCTAATATAAAACAGATTTGTTCGGTGAGCTAAAATGTCATATAAAATCATTGTGCAAACGTTCATAAAACAATATTAAAACTTGTTACCGAACTGTTTTGTATTTTTGCTCCAAGAACGTTCTTACGACTACCTTATTATAGAGCAGAATACTTTCTTGGAAGCTTAATTATCTCGCTTGCAATTTTAATAAAACAAATGGCATTCGACGAGCAGTAATAAACTAATTATAGAATAAAATAGCAGCGGAGAGTTAAAAATTATAAAATATAATTGCTAGTTGAGGTGTTAAATGAATTAAATTATTCTATACTTAAATACTAATTTATGCCTAAAATAATTGGATAGTTAACTATCTCCTTTGATTTTCCTATTCTATACAATTTCGTGTTATTATATCTTGGAAAATCGGGTCTCCGTGATCATTGTTTTAGCCCAAACACATACATGCTTCGAATATAAGTTATCTGACCATAAAACGGGAATTATATCGTTCTTGGGTACTTTATTACAACCATATGTCGTAATCTAGTGCAGCTGCAGATTAGAATCACATTTGGCGTTAATCTAGGAGAACACATAATTTTGCCTAATAAATTTGTCAATTTGGCTTATTTTCGACTTGAAAACTAATAAAACTTGATACATTTGGCTTTAAGTGTTTTTCCTCAATTCTCGACCAGATTAGTTATATCGTTCCCAGAATCGCCATATGTTTGTAAAACCCATTAAGATAAATTTTTATCTATTTCTTAAAACTTGAACCGAGATTTGAAAATTAACATTAATTCTGTTACACCGTAACACATAATTATTATGCACCTTCAAATTTTAACTACGTTATTTCATGATCACCCTGTATTGTATATGACTATTAAATTGATGTTCAAGTATGTCGGTAGTTTCACCGTGAATTTGAAACAGAGAAACATAAAATTAACAAAAAAACAATTTCATACGCATTTTGAATATTTTTTAAAAGTTTTTTGACAACCCTGTAGCTTTTTAATATGAACTTGAATGATAATGTAAAAACTAGTATTTTTAATGAAATCTGCGTCCCAAAATTAGTTAAAAACGACATGTTGAACGTTTAAAACCGTTGGTAAAAAAAAATATTGTCGACTTATGGTCCGCCATTTTGAAAAATCGTCGCCATTTTGAGTCACAGTCAAAAATTGGGCTGGCCCTGCTGGCCAAAACGTCCTGTGGAATTTGGTGCTTTTAGACAAATTTGCCAAATATCGTCCTTTTTTGAGACTAACCTTTAGTACTATAGGAAAACATTGAATTTCTTTCCCTAGGTTAATAATGAAAATAATGAAAAAAAAAACCTAGGTCAATAATGAAAATGACGTCATCACGCAAGGATATTGTCATGACGTACCAGGTTTCTACAGGCGCGGATCCAGGGAGGGGCCATGGGGGCCATGGCCCCCCCTAGATAAGAAAAAATAATTTTAAAAATCAACATTAAATTGACCAATTTTTCCAGGGTATACCGGGGCCCGTATTTTATCACGGACCTCTAGCCTATTCTATTTGCATGTACAGGGTGTCCGAATTTGGATGGTTTTAATAGGAAACGTCAATTTCAGAGCTAGATACAAAAAAATGAACCCCCCACTCCGAGGCTCAAAATTCTTGAAATTTTGATTGGTGCAAACCACATTATGATATCTTGGACCGTTTAGCCGCTAGAGGGCGATTCTCGATTTTGAGCAATACTGTGAAATCTTCATAACTTTTTTGTTTATGAAAATAACTGATTTCCGTAAAAACTTCCTGAAAGCACTTTTTTAAGCAGAATTTAGTGACGTTTTCAGTTTTTCTATTGGGCCTCGGTTTCAAAATATTGGCCAAAATCCGATTTTTTTCAATGGGACACCCTATATATTGATAGTTCTTTAGAAAGCTCTGCTTTTGCTGATTTCAATGATAAAAATTTCGATGGGTTTATCTCTAACAGTTTTCCAGAAAAAAAAATATTTTGGTTTTTGTCATAAGAAACAATGAGTTAGAAAGAGACCTTTCTCATTTTCCTTACAAATATAAAGACCTTTTTTAACACATTGTTTCTTATGGAAAAAAACGAAATAATTTTTTTTTTCGAAAACTGTTACAGATAAACCTATCGAAATTTATATCATTGAAATCAGAAAAAGCAGAGCTTTTGAGAGAGTTATTAATGTATAGGGTGTCCCATTGAAAAAAATCGGATTTTGGTAAATATCTTGAAATCGAGGCCCTATTGAAAAAAACTGAAAACGTTACTGAATTCTGTTTGAAAAAGTGCTTCTAGGAAGTTTTTACGGAAATCAGTTATTTTTATAAACAAAAAAGTTATGAAGATTTCACAGTATTGCTCAAAATCGAGAATCGCCCTCTAGCGGCTAAACGGTTGAAGATATCAAAATGCTGTTTGCACTAATCAAAATTTCAAGAAATTTGAGCCTCGGAGTGGGGGGTTCATTTTTTTGTATCTCGCTCAGAAATTGACGTTTCCTATTAAATCCATCCAAATTCGGACACCCTGTACAGGGTGTCTGGTTATAATTTAACACCCCACCTGCAGCCTTTACCTTTACAGGTAGATGAGAGGTGTGAACACAAAAGTTGTGCAGTTTTAACCAAATTTGCGGATCCATCGTCAAAAACAAAATTTTATTGTAAGAAATTTGAAATTTTGCGTATTTTCAACTTTTTTAAATGAAATGCCCTATATTTACTTCTAATATATAGTTTGTCTATATTTGTTTGAGCCGCCTTTAACATATTTGGCTCTAAAAATTGGAAAAATACTATCCCACTGACGATTTCGTGAACCATTCTGATGAAAGCTTCAGTTGAAATTTGAGGCACTTGGTTTCTCTGATAGTATTTTTAAAATTTTTGAAGCCAAATATGGTGGAGACGGCTCAACTAAATATAGAGAAACTATATATTTTTGGAATCGGAAAATTGTGTTCTTCAAGAATATAGAATCAAATATAGAGCATTCTATTTGAAAAAAGTTGAAAGTACGCAAAATACTGCTCCACTTTTGTGTTTACACATATCATCTACCTCTTCCTCAACACTTTCCAAAGTATTTGAAAAAATTTTGAAAGCACTTTTAGTGGAATACATGGAAAGGAATAAAATTCTGTCGGATTAGCAGTATGGTTTTTGGAAGAATAGGTCTACGCAGGATGCCATAGGGGACCTACTAAAAAATATATATAAAGCGGTTACAAACGTCCCTGTATATGCGTCTTCATAGACTTGGCAAAGGCTTTTAACACCGTCAGTCATGCTGATCTGCTGCACGTGTTGAGTAATATAGGTTTTAAAGGAAAATCACATAACATTTTTGAAAGTTATTTGTCTGATAGGAGGCAATGTGTTGAGGTTGACGGAGAGGTTACTGATTTCGAAAACATTGGATACGGGGTTCCTCAGGGTACTGTTCTTGGGCCTCTGTTGTTCAACATCTATATTAATGATTTGTTTATTATCGGATCGTCTGCTTACATAATAAGTTTTGCAGATGATACTGTACTTTTCTATGAAGGCAATAGTTGGGAAGACATTAAAGATACTATCGAATCAGATTTTAGTAGTTTGTTGCACTTTTTTAGTAACAGAAAACTAACTAAAAACTGGGAGAAAACCTGTTATGTTCCTTTTTCATCGTATTCAAATTACTTACCCTTGTACAAAACGTTAAATGTGTTATTCTTAAATAAAATGCATACAATCCAAGAAAAAACCTTTACCAAATATCTTGGAATAATCCTGGATTGTCAACTAAGATGGGAACCAGGGACGTCCCGAAGATTTTTTATTGGGGGGGTGGCGTAAGTAAAATCTCCCAACTGGTCTTTCTTCAAAATCCCAACTAGCAGGCGCGTAGCCAGAATATTCAGAAAGGGGGGTTTTCGCTATTGAAAAGAAATTGCGCCGCTGGCGAAAATTTCATAGAATTTCAAGGTCAAATGCTTTATATGAAAAGAATAAAATTTTAAGGGTCAAAAAGAAGGTATATGCTAAAACATAGGTTTCGTAAGGTAAATTTCTAGAATTTTTAGTAACGCCAATATGTCCTTCGTGACTTCACATTTTAGGTAGAAAAATTCATTGTGAATGAGTCAATTTGGGGGATGCACGGACCCCTCGCTCCCCCTTTGAGAACGCTACTGGTAAAATCAACATGTTTATTAAAAAAATAAAAGTCAAAAGCATGTATTTTTTGAGATTGTTAGTATTTGCATTCCTATTTTTTAATTTCTGATAACATCCAGCAGTGGTTTCTAATTTTACTTTCTTTCGCAGTTATGAGTACTAGGCTCACTAGGCTTAATTAGAATTGAATTGTTATCAATCCTATCCAAAGAGTTCTATTTATTATGAAATGTTAGAATATTTCTATCAAAATTCAGTCAAAAAAGGTAAACTAAAATTTAATCGCGAATAAACAAGGTCTTGTGCAATAATCACTTATTTAAACAAAATACATTCAAAAAATGACGTTGTCTGATGGGTCTATTTTATAATGGATGAAATAATCTTAATGAAAATAGCTACCAAATGACATATCACTCGACCCCTCTTTCCATTTGAAATTTTGGGGATACCTGTTACCCCCACTTAGGGGTTGACAGGTAGGGGGTGAAAATACCAATAAAATGTGCCCCCCAAAAAACAAAAATTGACGTGTCTCAGCGATTTTTGATTAAAAACACCTATCACTTGAGAAACTCTGGGTGGAAAGTTTTTTGTGCCCCACCCTGTAATATACTATTTATTTGTTTGAATTTTAATGAAAACATTGGCAATTTTACAACCTTGTTATTAACAATGGCTGACAAACAACAATAATGAAAGGGCAATATAAGGAGTATAAAATCTCTCTAATATCTAAAAGTGGCAACTTCAATAAATCGCAGACCAAATATTAAAAACTTTATGAGAAATAGCAAGCTTTTATAAGAGAAAATTTTCTATGTTAGAAATGTAGCCTTTCCTTAATGAAAAATCCTATAAGGAGCCGGAAGCTTTATCCTAATTGGCCAATGCTTAAGTTTTAATCAAGATTAATTCGTTTTTTCTTTGTCCGGCAATTACCCCCGCCATTAGTTACATCACCAATTAATAGTAAAAGCGTCATCCTATCAAATATCGACCGTAGTGCGGTGGAAGTTTTAAAATGCTCGAAAACATAAAATTTTCATTGACAAATTGGCCACAATCGATATATTACTATGGAGGGGGAGGAGGCTAATTAAATCGAAAGGTTTTGCCAGGATATACCTATACAAATTAATTAGCTATGGAATATTTATTGGCACGAATTTTTTAATTTAAGTATGCCTGATATTAATGAATACTGAGCCAATAAATTCGTTGCTATCAAAGACGTTTCACAATGCTGAATCAAATTTTCCCCCCATCAATATAAACATAAAAGTGGTTCGTAAAAATTTTATTATTTTACGTGGCTGATTTATCCAATTGCAAGTGAAAGTTGTTTTTATGTTAAATCCACTATAGTTCCATAAAAATCAGCTCAATCTAAAGGGTTTCGCGAGGGGTTTTTCACATTGACATATCCACAGGTATTTACATGTTATTAAAATGGGTATCAACCAATGACATTAACATATATTGCTTAAATATTGTAGTGACGCAGAAATAAACCACCAAGAAAAACCGCCAAGAATAAAATAATTATTAATAGATCTGGTTATTTTGTTGAAAAATGAAACAAACAACAAAAAAAACATAAATCAAACTGGAAAAATGAAATCAAAATCAACTACAACTTACCGAAAATTAAACACCCCAGGAGACAACAACACTCCAGTTATAGCCGGAACTTCTAGTACTTAAAAATGATCTGACCATCGAATAAAGAAACAACAGAAACTAAAATCCCTTCTCAAAAATCCGATAAGTGGGGCCATTCAAAAATAGATGATTCAATTGGAATGTGTCCCTAAAACGCAGAACCTTACTACCATAATGCAATCTGTCACTGAACCCAAATTCCGGGAAAGCACGATAAATCAGGCGCGTGCTGTATGCCGACAAAAAAACGGTACCGCATTCCACTAAAAAGGGGGCCGAGACGACGAAATGTTGATGTCAAGGCACTCATAAAATTAGGGGAGAAATTAGGCCGAAAGAACAAAGGAAGGGAGGAGACAATTTTTATATAAAAAGCCTGAATTGCGATAAAAATAGCAGTGTCGGTTCAGAAGAAGTATCAGTCAAGAACAGTAAAAAGTGTCGGTTCAGAAGAAGTATCAGTCAAGAAAGGTCAAAAGTGTCAGTCGAGAACAGTCAGTCCGGAACGGTCAGTCGCAGCAAGTAGAGTCCAAAGTCGAAGATAGTACGAAAAGTTTTAAGGAGGCAGTGCGAAAATTGCGGGTTCATAAAGTCTTCATATATTACCTACATAATTAACAAGTAGAAATTGCATAGTATTGACACTATTGACATCAAATTTACTTGGTATTGACATATATTAACCAGTGAATTGAACACCGATTACCAAGGTGAAAAACCCTTCGGGTTTTCGTTGATTTCATCAACAAACAGGAAGAAACGACAAATAAAGAAGAAAAAAAAACTCATGCTTTTGTCACTAAATGGAATTGGTTTCAAGTTAAATCATTTAGCGGACTTGACACCGATGAAAATCGATTCGGTAAGTTCGTATTTTCCGGGTGCAGTGGACCGTTTATTGAGATCCGTGCCCGGCGGGACTAAAGATCCGGATTAATTTCGACAGAACGAAAGTATTTTACCCCCTTTTTTTTCGGTCTATAGGATTTTGTTGTGCATTGTTTTAGCTTCACCAATTTTGTGTCTTGAAGAGACAATGAGCTTGTCTTTTATACCTGTCGCTATAAATTCTTCATTCACACGGTCCCTTTCTAATTCAATGGACAGGATAAAATGTTGGAGGTCTTTGACCAATAGTTTAGGTTTCCATAAATTTAACACTTCACAATATTCTATTTTCATAAATAATATGTAGCTAAAAAGAAAAATGTATTCGTATATACATAGTTCAACAGTTATTAAGTAATCAGTCACGTTTCTTAATTAAATTTTCCAATTTATCAAACAACTAAACGAGTCCCTGTTGTGCACAAAATTCCTAGAGAGCAAATTCAAATTGCGGCTTTATTTGCCTTTTTCGGAAAACGTGTAGGGCTATTATTAAATCGATTCCATCCCCGGTCGAGTACTCACGCAAATGAGGCAAACTACATTGTTTCATTATAAACTCGAAAATTCGGGTTCACTGGAAATTGGGGAGCGAGAGTTTAAAGTTTTTTTCGCTGGCGGCAAATTCTAACAATTCGTTATTAAAAGATTAAAATTATGATTTTAATGCGAAATATTTACTTTCCAGGAATTTTCTCGTTTATAATCTGTTAAAAGTGTTCTGATTTTGCAAAAAAAAGAATCGAATAGAGCCATTCTGAGCTTTAAGTACAAGAGTAATGAGAAGAGAAAATTAGGAATCTGAAATTTAAGAGCTTGGAATTGAATGATACCGTTGATTGATGATACCTATACTCTGTCAAAACCTTCAAAAAGGTTCGTTACTATTGGTCATTTATCAGCTCGCATTACACTGTAGAGTAATGTTTTGTAAGATTTTGAAATAAATGAATGGCATAAATCCAAGAATTCCTGGAATATTCCGACGCAGTCTATCTGGTGTGTCTTCTCTGAATGTAGCAACAACTCTCCTCCATTCGTTACGGTCCTGCGCAAGATCTTCCCAATTACCTTGAATGTTAATAGATTTCAGATTGTTGTGGAAGACATCCTTGAAACGCTTCAATTGACCACCCTGTTTGCGTCGGCTTTCCGCAAGCTCGCCATTTTCGGGCATGAGCCACGTGACCTGCCCACCTGAGACGGCCTTGTCCAACAATGGCTCATATGGATAAAACAGAAGCAAATGCTTTTGCTTAGGTTTTTTGAGATAAACCCATTCAGCTTCAATGCAGCAAAAAGAGATGAAGGTAGACTAAAAGCATTTGCTACACTTTATTCATACGACTGATTGTCTGAGATGCTTTAACACTTAGCTCTCTAGAGTACTTCTATGTTTGATATTTTATGAAACCATTGTATGTGCAATATGTGCATAATCTGGCGTAGCTGTCTCTGTTGAAGACGCTTATTATTAAGAGCGTTGATGTGTCTTCTGTATGGCACCCAGGTTTCACAGTTATATATTAATGCTGGAATAACTATCGCTCTATACACAGCGACCTTAGTGGATATAGCAAGGTCATGATTGTCAAAAACTCTGTATCTGAGTCTCCAGAAAGCTGCAGTGGAGCTATTAATTGCGATGTTGGATTTCCTCATTGATGTTTCCTTTGTTGTTTACTATGCTACCAAGATAGTTGAAGTGATCTACCTTCTCCTATGCGTTTCCTTGAATATAGATAATTGCGTTTTCTTGCACTAGGGGCGTGGTCATAATCTTAGTTTTGTTAATATTTATTTTCAGACCTAAAGCTTCGTAGGCCCACGTGTAGGTTTCGAGGATTATTTGCAGCTGTTCAAATGACTCTGCCAACAAACCGCACTCGTCAGCATACTGTAAATCGGTGATATTTTTCGATCTAGTCTTGGCTCTGAGCCTTTTGAGATAAAAGAGGCTTCCGTCAAATCGGTACTTAATTGTTATAAATCGTACTTATAGCTTGGTGTCTACCATTATGGCTAACGCAGTGACAAAAATATTGAAAACAACTGGGGCAAGTACACACCCTTGCTTCACTCCTGTTTGTATTAGAAATGGGTCAGTGGGTTCACCATCTATTAAAACTCTTGCCCAGTTCTTCTCATGGAGACTTTTGCATACCTTTAAGAACCTTGGAGGTACGCCAAAGTGCGCCATGATTATCTATAATGCTTCCCTGTAAATAGAATCAAAGGCATTTGCCAAATCTATAAATGCTATACATAATTGTGACTGCTGTACTTTGGCCTTTTCCTGGAGCTGTCTAAGGGTAAAAATCAGATCTGTGGTACCTCTGTTTGGTCTAAACCTACATTGTGTCTCTGGTAGAATGAGGTCTACAGTCTACATATTTTGACAATCTGGTTGCCATAAACCTTGTGAGAATGTTTCGGCCAACAGAGAACAACGAAATACCTCTGTAGTTTTTACAGTCAGTAGCACTGCCTTTATTCTTGAATAGATCTCGGAAATCTTGAAGGACTTCGCCCTTAGTCGAGATCAAATTGAAAAAGGATTTTAGGTTTTCCATTGTTCGGTTTTGGTTCACGAGAGCTTTATATATCTCCGTTGGTATTTGGTCGGCACCTGAAGCTTTGTTTTTTTTTAGGCTGTTAATTGCTTTTTGAATTTCTTCTTTAGATATATCATTATCCATTAGCTTTGTTGGCTCATACTGCGGTATTAAGTTAATGGCTGTGTCATCAGTTGTAGAGTGTTGATTTAGAACGGCTGTATAATGTTTTTTCCATTTATCTTTTATTTGGTTTTGGTATTTTATTAAGTTGCCATTATCATCCTTAAGTAGGGAAGCTTTTCGGTTCCTAATCCTAACACCGTAGACTTTCTTGACAGATTCAGAAAAGTTTTTTTGGTCGTGCTAATCAGCATACCCTTGGATTTGTTTTGCCTTGTCAGTTCACTACTTGTTTTTAATTTGCCTGATCTCTTTTTGAGTTGACTGTTCCACATCTTCATTTTTTTTTTGTATGTTAATATTTGTTGAGATTGTTTTGGACTGACTGAAACGCATTGTGTTTTGTGTCCAAGATGCTCTTTATTTGCTGCAAAGGATAACGCACACCTAACATGGGATTTTTAGGCTCTATGGATTTTGCCCATTTTTTGATATGTTGTAGGGGATTTAATTCTGAACAACTTTTAAATGGGACGAAATCTTGTAGGTATTACGGTCTTTGAGATATGAGTGTTAAAAGATGAACTTTTTTGCGACTTTTTGTGTGGAGAGTATACCACAAACTGGTGTTTATCGGTCAAAATATTGACAGGTCGACATATTTCACGTCATTAACAAACGTCAACGGAGGCTAAGGCCGGGACCGCACTGACGCCAACATTGACCCCAGTGCGGTCCCGGCCTTAACCTATGTTGACATCAATTTGTAAGTGACGTAAAATATGTGAACCTGTCAATATTTTGACTGATAAATACCAGTAGCACCAGTATCTCGTATACTCTCCACACAAAAAGTCGCAAAAAAGTTCATCTTTCAACGCTCATATCTCAAAGACCGTAATATCTACAAGATTTCGTCCCATTTAGAGGTTGTTCAGAATTAAATCCTCTACAACATATCAAAAAATGGGCAAAATCCATAGAGCCCAAAAATCCGTTGTTAGGACAAGAGCTTGGTGCTAGCCCCAAAACAATTCTAAAAGGTTAAGGTTTAAAGTCAGGCCTATAGTTTATTACAACAACGCGAGATGTCAATGTTGTCGCCCCTAGTGTGCCCTAACTTGACTGTCAAAAAAAATAGAAATCTTCATTTGGTTAAATTGTGTGAAGGAACGTTTTTTCTTTTTTTGGCGGAAATTCGAAGTATTATTCTGTTTTACATAAACAGGGTTGTAGTTTCGACCACCGCAAATAATTTTGAACGTTCATTCGTCAGTGTAGCTACGGGCGTATTTCCAACTATTTTTGCAGTAGCGAGAAAACTACAAGTTCAAAAAATTTGAAAAAAATATATGTTGCGTAAAATTGCAATAGTAGTTCGTAATAAAAATAATAGGAAACTTCATCTACTCGTTTTGAAATAAATGGTGAAAAACTACTTTTTTTTCAGTTTTTGCGATATAACTTAAAAATGGCGAGTCAAATTTGCTTAAAAAAATTATGGATTAATGTACATCGATAACCATAAAACATAGGTATTTTTTTTTTTTGGAATTTTTGAACACAAGGTTCAGAAAATAGGGGTTGACTTTAAACCTTAAGGCAAGGAGTGCTGCGTTGCCAAATTGACGTCAAAGTATATTATTGTGTTTGGGTTAGATTTTCCTAACATGTGCGGACAATGTTAATTGTTTAACAAGTGATGCAATCAGCAGTTTTTAAAATATGTAGGTAATGTTTTCAAGTTACAGAAAATGATTTTTGACAAGAATTATTTATTTTTCAATCGTCAGAAAGAAACTTTTTGCAGATGCTAGTTTGTTTGTGCAATGAAAGAGTGTGGCGTTTTCTCGCGTCCACTTTTTTGAAACTGGTTCAAAACTGTTTTCAAACAGTACATTCTCGCGATAAACCTATGACGTCACGTCAAATTTGGTTCAAACCGTTTCGAAATACAATCCAATCCACATTTTCAAACCATTTTCTCGCGCCGAGAAATTATGACCTCATAGTGACATTACTTAACCAGTTTTGAAGAATGTTTTGAAACATTTGAGACGCGAGGAAACGCCTCTGGATTTTGTTGGAATTTTCGACATTTTTATACAACAATCGTAAACAAGATTGCTCCTTCTAATAAGGCGTAGGTTCACCAATTCTTGAGCAGGCAGGGTCTGCGAGTGACGTCGCCACAGATGCTAATAGTGATGACGTCACCCGCAGACCTCGATCGAAGGCTTGCGATTCAGGCTGTGCTCGTTATTTGATTTTTTCGTCGATTTTAAATGTTTTAAATATAGAAAAGGTGATTGCAACAAGATTTTAACGTTTAGGAATTTCACTCCAAAAGTTGAGGTATGCAGCTGACATAGCAGTGTAGAGACTTTTAGCTCAATAAGCAGTCCTACTAGGGATTGAAAACAGGATAATCTCTGCTATTTTCTAGAGACCTGAAACTAAAGGCGATTTTCAGCCTGGAATGATTATTATTTGGTTATAATTAACCAACGCATTTCCGCCGTCGCGGTTTTAACCAAAGTAGGGGAAGTTGTGACGTCACATATCAGGTGATTTGCTTTTGGTATTTACCACTTATAACCGATTATAACCCAGCTTTTGACTTGGGTTAATCTTTTGGTTACAGCTTTTTGATGTTATTGTTATTATTTTGGGAATGGGTATTGGTGTTTTGTGATTTTACAGTTGTGTTGTGGCCTGGCACAATGGAAGAAGTATACACTCACTTACTCACTGCAACTCACCATGTTTAGATCATCCCCAAAGAAAATCTGTTTGATAAACGAGACTATAACGAGAGATTCTGCTCCATTTTTGGTACCTTAACAACAAACCATTGTTGAAACGAAAAAACAAATAAGAATAATAAACATAACCCTACACTTCTATAACCAAATCATTTCAGCGGTCAGTTCCTTGGGTTATGATTCTTGAGTGGTGGGGGTCTATGACGTCACACTTGGCTGTCAAAGTTATCAACCAAAAGAATAACCACGGTATTTACCGATAAATAATCATTCCAGGCTGAAAATCGCCTTAAGATGATTCGTTTTTTTCCCACGAATGTGCGGAAAAAAAACTTTTGGCATGCACAACAGAGTAATCTTTCCACACACCCTTGAGAAAAATTGTGTTACTTAGTACTAGCCTAGCCTAGTACTCATAACCGCGAAATTCGATCTTTTTTGACATTGCTTCGACAATTTGACGTTTGATTAATGAATGAATGAATGTTAAAAAAGAGCGAATTTCGCTGTTATGACTTATGAGCAGGGATGTGCGTCTACACGTAGACTTTCATTGTCTACGTGTAGACAATGTAGACAATGTAGACAACGCGGCAACAATGTAAAATAATATAAATGACGTTTAATTCTAACCTCACACTTTCCTTTTCGAAAATTATTTTTATTTTATTATCGGTTTTCCTCATATTTATAATCAGTGAATGCTAATATCAAAGTGATAGGTATAAGCTACTTAGGTAGTAGTAATTTGGGAACTTTTTTTTAAATTGTCTAAAATAAGTTTATTGTTTACGTCACATGTAGACAATGTGTAGACAAATGCCCACGTAAGCAATTCGAATGGGCCACTTTCACATTTTTCAAAAACATTTTTAAATTATACTTTTAGTCATTCTAATACTATCTGTATACTTTTTTTCCGAAAAAAAAACGCTTATTTTTGAAAAAAAAATTATTTAAAAATTGAATTTTTAAACTGGCGTGAAAAAATGAACTTGGTGTGTGACGTCACACACCAGAAAATCAAGGATGCCAAATTTCTCATTAGTAAATCATTACATATTTCACTAGCTAGAAACTATCACGTGAAAGTGGCCCATTGAATGGGCCACTACTCCAAATGTATACCAAAATTATCTGAAAAGATACAGTTGCGATCGAAAAATGTAGTACAAAAATTATTAGCCCCAATTTGAGCTACCGGTGTAACATACAAAATTTTGATAGGCAATGACATATTCTAGGTTAAAAACTGGTGGAAAAATGCCAAAGTAATGTCATCTGAGGCTTTCTAGGTTAAAAACTTGTCGAAAAATGCCAAAAATATGTCATTTTTGGTTATGAATCTAATTAATATATAATAGACCAGGAGATTTTGGAGATTTTTCTTGTACTACTTTTTTTTGATCGCAACTGTACATCCCATTGTAAACATGAAAATTTTCCCATGAATAGAGAACAAATTCAAAGGTTCCATTAACAGAGGAAAGAGATGCTTCTGATTTTGCTATCGATGCTCAACTGACACAAAATGTAACAGAATAGCGCTTGTATTTGTGAGAATCGGATAGATATGGCAACACCGCTAATGCTGCGCGTGAATAATGCATATGCCGTCGTACCGACGCCATTTTTGGTTTATTTCTGTTTGCTTGTGAGTTGCTGCGTGAACGTTTTAAAAAAACGACGCTTAAAAGTTTTTTTTGATAAATATTTCTGTGCTTGTTATCGGACGCCAGTAGACAATATAAGGTAAGTTTCAATTTTTTTCTCTACCTTTTGGGAATACTGTTGAAACTAATCTTGGTGGTTTACTGTTTGTTTGAAGTTTCTAATTTTCATGACTATATTTCAGTTTGCACGTGTATGTGGGTAAGATGGCATGGAGCTGGGTTGTCTGAGATGGCATAGTATGCCATCTCACCTACATCACTATCTTATATTAATTAGTCTGTTAATACATTTTATCTGAAATCGTATATAAACTTCATTTCAGATATGGCTCCATATATTAGGAAATCTTCAAGGCAGTCATGGCATGAGAATCACATGAGGGAGGCCATCCATGCTGTTCAGAGCGGTCGAATGGGTTGGTTATTGGCGTCCAAAACGTTTGATGTTCCGTTCACGACATTGCGGCGCCGTGCTCAAATGGGAAATAGTGCAAAAGGATATCTAGGTGGACATAAGGCGACATTTGACGCAAACTTGGAGAAAGAAATAGTCAATCATCTACAAGATTTAGAGATCAGATTCTTTGGGATGACTTCGGTCGATGTTAGAAGGTTAGCGTATCAAATAGCCGTTAAGAAGAAACTTCCTCACAAATTTTCATCTGAAAAGGAGATAGCTGGTAGAGGTTGGTTAAAATTATTCAGAATGCGCAATCCTACAATATCTCTTCGCATACCGGAAGCTACTTCAGCTGCAAGGGCACGCGGTTTCAACCGACCACAAGTTCAAGCATTTTTCCGTAACTTGAACGAAATAATGAAAAAATATAACTTTGAGCCACAGCAAATTTGGAACGTTGACGAATCTGGGTTTAGCACAGTACCAACGCAACCCGCCAAGATTTTCGCAACTAAAGGTCGAAAACAGGTTGGGGTTTTAACAAGTGCTGAAAGAGGCCATCACTTCACTTCAGTTTGTTGTGTAAACGCTCTGGGAACATACATTCCACCCGCTTTTATATTTCCTAAAAAAAATATGAAATTGGATTTAATGGACCATGCTCCAACGGGTTCCGTAGGATTTGCTCAGGAAAAGGGATGGATGAACGCAGAGGTCTTTCTCAAATGGTTGCAACATTTTGTGAAACAAAGCAAAGTTTCACCTCAAAACAAAGTTTTGTTGCTTTTGGATGGTCATTCTAGCCACAAAAACATAGATGTTTTAACATTTGCGAAGCAGAATGGCATCGTAATTTTCTGCTTTCCGCCACATTGCACCCACAGGCTTCAGCCGCTAGACGTTAGTTTCTTTGGGCCATTGAACACGTTCTATAATCAAGAATTGAATATTTGGCTCAAAAGCCACCCTGGTAGAACGGTAACTCACCAACAAGTTACAGGAATATTCAATGAAGCGTATCTGCGAGCTGCAACAATAAAAAATGATCAAAGTGGTTTCGCGTCTGCTGGAATATTCCCACTCAATGAACATATTTTTCCAGACTACATGTTTGCACCTGCGGATGTAACTGATGTTCCAGTGCCAGTGGTACCAGAAGAGCCAAATGAAGTTTCAGTAACCGCCCAAGAACAGCCTGGTCCTTCATCATCCAAAGACCCTGTGGTACCAAAAGACCCAAATGGACTTTCATCAGTAGCCGCCCAAGAACAACCTGGTCCTTCATCATCCAAGGACCTAAGCATATCCGAAATTTCGCCATTGCCGAAGGCAACTCTTACAATCAGATCCAATCGAAAGAAGGGAAAATTCGGAGTTCTCAATACTACGCCAGACATTGAAGAACTGAAGTTAGAAGTGGCTAGTAAAAAAGCTTCAGTTTTAAGAAAATCTGCTCGCTCGGCCAAGAGGAAAGTCCGCCTGTCTTCGTCTTCTGGGAGTGAAAAAGAAGAGCCGGAGTATTCTGGATCAGAAGAGGAAGAAGATCCAGCCTGCATTTATTGCCTTGAACCATACAGTAGGTCACGAAGTAGGGAATGGTGGCTACGTTGCCAAATGTGCAAAAAATGGTGCCACGCAGAGTGTATTGGCCTACCTAGAAGCGTGAAAAATATAATTTGCGATATTTGCAAATAAAGTACATTAGTTTTAAGGTGTATGCCATCTCACCCATAGGGGTTGGGTGAGATGGTTTTTGTAAGAGTTTATGTTTTATTTTTTTTTAAAGGTTAATAAACATCTTAGTCAGTTGTTGTGAACATTTTTGTATTAAAAATAGGTCCTATTGTTTGCACAAATTTTTGGTTTTTCTCATCTAAAAAAATTTGAATTTTTATAAACCACTTTCAAAAAGTATGCCATCTCAGAGTACTTTCCCCTTAGTACGCAATAATAGAAGTTATTGGACGAAATTCCATACCGATCTGATTTCCTAGTTCTATTATCGCATAAATGTGAATTTAATTTACGTGAATTTCACATAGAATTATGATTTCCCATATCATTTACGAAAAAATGTGACTCACAATAGAAAATTACTGGGTACCATTTTTTATGTTGCTTATTATTGTTTTTTTTTTTTCAAGTTTTTATTAGATTTTTGTTCTGCGGATCGTTTGTACACTTTTCCTCTGCTCTGTTTCTCTTCTTTCTGTAGATAGTTCTTGTTCTTCATCTTTCTAATTATCTTTTTTTTTCTTCCCTTAGTAAATTGTTCTGTTAACAAATTGTCGAATGAAAAATGATCGAAAATATAAAACGATGAAGGAAGGTCGAAAATACAATACTTAAGTGAAACTACAAAGGGTCGAAAATACAAAAAGTCAATCTTTTGTACCTATTTTTGACTTTTTATATCTTCGACATTTTGTATTTTCGATCTTTTGCAATTATTCAATTTCTACCTTTTGTAATTCGACTTTTTATATTTCTGATCGTTTGTCATATAAACTTTTTCTTATCCGATCTTCTATTATTCGACATTTTATTATTCGATCAATCTTTTGTATTTTCTACAAATTGTTTTGGACGTTTTGTATTTCAACCTTTTTTTTCCGGAACACAATATCAATAATCAATAATTATGATAAATGATTCGAATTTCCTAAAGAAAATTTCGTTTTTGGCGTGTGGAAATCTGAATCAAAAACGAGAGAAATCCGGAGTCGGAGATTGTGCGCAAATCGTATGGTCCAACCGGCGGGAGGAACGTTTTCAGCGTTTCAGGCGAAAATTTCAGTGTTTCGTCCTGAATTCCGGGAGAAGCAACGCGCCAAAACTTTTCCGATTTTACGTGTGGTATGCGGAAAAATCGACGTTTTGTTTGTTACACGAATAAATTGGACGTAGCGTCGTCGTTTTTACTTTGAAAAATTTTACTTTCGGGCATTGTTTTTTGTGCACTTGTATACGGTAAAAATGTTCTAGGTACTTGAGTATAATTTCAACTATATTTTTTTTTGTTTTTCATAAGCACTTGAGTTTGTTTTTAAGTTGTTTGTGTTCTTGACATGCTTATTCTTGGCCTTCAAGTTAAATTTGCTATTTATTGTTTCATTTCTTTTATTCGAATTAATTTTTTTTTGAAATCGTTTCTATTCAAAAATTCATATCTTTTCTATCATTTAAGTTTTTTATTGTTTGTATACATTTACATATACATTTCAATTATCTGTTTCTCATTTCTGGTTCAATTTTTTATCTTTGATTTGTTTCCTCTTTTATTTTTTAATGTTGTTCTCTTGTTCAACTTCACTGTCTTCATCTCCATAATTTTGATTATCGTCTTCTTTGTTTATCATCTAAATTGTCACTTTTGCAAAACCCAATAAAACATAAAAATACCCGATGATGAGCTTTTATCTTTCGACAAACATACCGAGCCAAATAAATTAATCAAATGTTCGGATACATACCAAGTAAAAATAAACCAGATGGGGCTGAAAAAAATAAATAAATCACAAAACAATAAATTCAACGGGCGAAATCTGATCAAAAAACAAGAACAGTAGAAAACGGTAAAATATGCACACACGCTAACTTCAATAAATATGCAAATTGGATCGAGTGCAGAATGGCGTTAATTTGACCGCCGGTAGTCAATTTTAATGAGATCTCTATATACCTTGTGCTTGTTGTATGACCTGAAAAAAAATATCGTTAGGAATTGCACACTGATAAAATAGATTTGCCTGTCTAGTAAACACAGCTACTAAATGTCATGCTCGAGTAGATGTAAAATTTATGTTACATTGATATAAGAAAATTTTGCATTTTTTGTCCTGAAAAATTTTAACATTGCCTCACAGAATCACTTACAACTCGATTAATATTTTAGAAATTCTCATGCATATTTATCAGAAATAAATGCTCTTCAAAATAAAACAAGATTGAATCATTTATCTCACATAGTGTTTGAGATATTAAGCCTCAAAGTTGAAACCTTTTCTCAAATTTTGGAAAACCTTCAAAGCCGATTATCTCGAAAACGAAGCCCTGGGGCTCGTTGCCCCAACTTAGCTTTTTTGAAGCCCTAATCGAGATCTACAATTGGACAAAATTTCGTGTCGATAACCTTTTTGGTTTTTTGCATTTTTGACACTGAAAATATTATCCGACATAGTTTCACAAGTTCGCTTATAACTTAATTATTATTCTACAAATTCTGATACTTTTAAGATAAAACAAAATTGAATCATTTATCTCGGATAGTTTTCAAGATATTGTGCCTCAAAAATTCAAAATTTGAATTTGATTTCTTGAAATCATAATAGACCGATCTCCTATTAGCTGGACTGCGCACGTCGCTTGTAGGCTGCAGGTGAGCGTCCAATGAGAAGCAAGTTTATGATAGGCTTGCGTCATATTCTTATTCACGGACCAGTTCAGAATGAATCGTTCCTTCTTTCTTTGTAACGTTTAATTTGACAAAGAGCAAACTAATACTTTACATATTACTTGAACTCACCGCAGTTTCGTTTAAGGTTATGTTAGATTATACTTGACATATTCCTTTGAAATTTCATTGAGCGATGTTGCCGGATGAAACATTTATCAAAATAAAAGTGCAAACGATGTTTATCCACTTTAAAGCTCTCCTTCTGTCTAATTTAAGGCGTTGTAAAACACTTGACACTATATTACTTCTTTAATGTTATAATGTTCGATTTGTATTGTCTACATTTGTTCTGCAACAATACAATCTGGCTACACTGCAGCCTACGAGTTGCGCGCGCATGTCATCTTTTATTGCTTTCTAACTTGTATTTATTACAATTAAGCTCTCTTTTTCTAATTATGCGAGATAGGTCTATTGAATTTCTAGTTATTCCCGGCTCTTGGCCAAGTTAATTTGAATTTGACTTAACTAACTGAATTGTTTCTGAGACAGAAAAGTAACCGACTCGATCTCTATCCAAATACGAATTTTAATATGTATAATAAATTTTTTGAATATATTCAAAATAAACTTCACTAGAAATTCGTGTCCTTTAATAGATACCTTAATAAATTGATGACCAAGAAAACTGGATCCCAATCAGTGGCGGCTCGTCAGAGGAGGCAGGGGAGGCTAAACCTCCCCCAAAAAATTGAAAATTCAATCTCAATTTTGTATTCCTGATTTCTAATTAAAATAATAATTAACAAATTACACTTTCCAATTTTCGATATTTCAATGTAAAAATCTGGCAACATTATTTCAATCAATCCCGCGCCTCCACGACAAATATCTGTGAATCTGGGATACTCAGTAATACCGGCCCGAAGGGCCGGAGTTATATGCGAGCCCGAAGGGCCGGAGTTATATGCGAGCCCGAAGGGCCGGAGTTATATGCGAGCCCGAAGGGCCGGAGTTATATGCAAGCCCGAGGGGCCGGAGTTATATGCGAGCCCGAAGGGCCGGAGTAATACGAGCCCGAAGGGCTAGAGTTATACGCGAGCCCGAAGGGCTAGAGTTATTTTAATCACGGGGCCTAGTTTATAATTCTATTGGTCAGCGGATAATTTAGAGCTAATTAATAACCGGGAGTATTTATAATGCGATTTTTAGTGTCCGATCAAAGAGTCGGGAATATTCAAAAACTTTAGTTTTATCAAATTGGCTTTGGAATGTTGGTTTTTTTAAGATTTTTACTTTTTTCAGAAAACGGTGGTTTTTGCAAACATATACTACTTTATCATTGTCTTTGTCTCACTCACTATAATCAATAAGGAAACCTTGTAATGAAATTTTCTTTAAAATTAAACTAAAAACAAGTTTCCTATGATTTATTTGGGGAATTTTAATTATTATAATCATTATTAATTAATTATTAAATTAAATTTTAAACAAAAAACCCTTTTAAAATGTTATTTTTGTTTTCCGAAATGAGATTTGGCAACGTTGCTTTTAGTTGGCCATTTTGAAGTGACGCCTTGTAATTTTTTGCCAGTTTTTCCTCGAATTTTTCACTTTTCCGTGGTTTTTCAATGGAAAAAGGCAATTTAACATACGAGGCTTTGAGTTTTCTTCATTTTCTAGCAAAAATGTCCAGTTTTAAAATGTCATAAATAACAAAATCCCATTTAAAATGGTTTTTTTTAAAAATTTTGATGTGGCAACACCGTTTGTACCAACTTCAAATAGGTTTTGTAATAAATGTCATTTGCCAGTTTTGACAGTCGGCAATTTTTAATTGACGTGTTCACATTTCTATCCAGTTTTTCCTCGAATTTTCCGCTTTTCCAAGCCGTTTTCAGTCAAGAAAACCGATTTGAAATACGAGGCTTTGAATTTCCTACATTTTGTACTAAAAATTCCCAGTTTTCCAATGGGGTAAGTGACAAAAACTCAAATTTCTATAAGTAGGCTTTGGAATGTCATTTTTAGAGGTTTTTTTTTAATTTGTCCGCTTTTTCAGGGTTTTTCTGGTCGGAAAAACCGATTTAAAGTACGAGGCTTTGAGTTTTCTTTATTTTCCACCAAAAATGTCCAGTGTTTTAACGGAGTAAGTGAGGAAAACTTTAGTTTTATCAAGTAGGTTTTGGAATGTCATTTTTGTTGTTTTTTTTTTAGAATTTTCATTTAAGGTTTTTGGGGTCCGGGGATCGTTTTCTATCACTTTTTTTCTCGAAATTTGCAAAATAAAAAAAAAAAACTTTTTTGACGTTGACAGCTGTCAATTTTTTTTGACACAAATCGAAGTTAGCGTCGCGAAACTGCCTTGTACCAGGGTTTGATTTTCGTAGCTTTTATAGTAGAGCGGAGAAAAAGTCGAACATGTGTCAAATTTGACAGATGACATTTGTCGATATTGCCAAAGTGTCGTGCGACAAAAGTTTTATCCGTATGAACCCGTTCATTGTTAACTGATTTTTCATACTCCGGCCCTTCGGGCCGTTATCATTGAAGCAAAAAGACATCATTTTGTATCGATTGTCAAAAAAACCCAAGGTTCGAAATTTCAATTTTTTGACGTTTGTTGTATCATGAGCAACGTTGCCATATGTTTTTATCAAATCTCGATTTATAGGTTATTTTAAACCCAATCATTGACATTTCTGAAAAATATTTCCTTTAAAATTCCCAAATATCCTTTGGAATCCCCAAAAATCTATTAAAATCTCAGAATTCCATAATTTAGTGGAATTTCGGTAGAATTATTATGTTATTCTGAAAAAGGAATTAGATGTGAAATTTTTACGGAGTTTCCATAGAATTCACATTAAATTTTAATTCCTCTCGAATTACTTGAAATTTCAGTGAAATTCCGATCGAATTACACGAAATCGTAAATGAATTATATGGAGGAATTTTAAATGAAATTACACCGAAATTCCCAACATGAAATTTCAGTTTTTACTGAATTTTAGTAATGCCGAGGAATTTCCAGCTAAAAACATGGAATTTCGGTGATATTCCGAAAAATTCCCACGTAATAACATGAAATTTCAATATATTTTGATGAATTTTTAAGAAATTACTTGAAACTTCATTAAAATATTCCCAGAAATTCCTGACTATTAAAAGAGATTTTCGGGGATAATACCACGAGAGCTTCAAAATAACCGATAATTTTTCACGATTGCGTGTTTTCTATAATTTCACGAGTCCGTAGGACGAGTGAAATTTGCAGAGATAACACGCATGAGTGAAAAATTATCTGGTTCATTTTAAAGCTCGAGTGGTATTTAGAGGATTATTTCGCGTATGAGAATGCAAAAAATATGGAAATAAATATGTATTAAACGATTTGAACATCTTAACAATCAATACAAATAAATGGTTGCAATCAGGAACCGTTTGTTTGTATCAAAAATTAGCATGACAACCATGTATACAATAACATGGGAGAACTATCGAATATAATACCACAAGAGGTTTCAGGATTACCCGATAATACTTTTATCTGTCACGAAACGCGTCACGCAGCAACACTCCGAAGGAGGAGTGGTGTTGCTGGTAACGCCTTGAGTGTCAGGTGAAAGTATTAGGTAATCCTGAAACATCGAGTGGTATTCGAAAGGATCACTTATTAAGCCTCTCGTGTCATATGGGAATAATGTACAGTGAGTTGTATAATCGCTGTAATTCTCTCTAGTTAAACAAATGGAAAAGAGAATTTTCGCTGTAATCCTGAAAATCCTCACTTGTCTTATGGGATTTTTAATACATGAGTGGAATAATCAGTGAAATTCCGAAAAATTCTTATGAAAATAAATTAAATTTTGAAAATTCCTTGAAGTTTCATTGGACTTTCGAGAAATTTTCGGTGATGAACGTGGATATTCTCATAAAATTTTAGTGAATTCCGAGAAATTTTCAAGAAATTAATGAAATTCCAAAGAATTTTATGAAAATTTTGTGGAATTCCAGGATATTTCAGTGGTAAAACTTTGAGAAATTTTACTAAAGTCAAAAAAAAAAAATATGGAATTTTGAATTTGAAATCTTAATGGAATTCCAAGGAATTTCATGAAATCCTATGCTGTAATTAGCCTCCTCACTTGAAATAGTCACGAGCCGCCACTGATCCCAATAATTATTGATTTTGGACTCAAAGGTTAAACCTAAATCTAATCCAAGTTGAAAACACCCCAATTTGACATTGATAAATGGCAAAAGGAGCATTTTCATCATAAACCAAAAAATATTGGTCCAAAATTAAAGCGCTCTCATTAGGCAAATTCCCCTTTGAAACAATAAAATTATTTTTAGCTAAGTGCAAACAAATAACAGTTTCGTGCGTAGGTTTTATTGTCAGTAAAACTTCAAAGTGCTTTTAATGTTGCCTTCAAGAATTTCCATATGGCATTTGGGTGATTAAATAAAAAAGTAGCCATGCCAAGCAACTCATGTATCAAACTAATGGCGAAGGCTTCGCCTTCGGAAAGGTACCAAATGCAAACGGGTCTCGGTACCATCGTCCCTGGACAGTGTACCGTGCGTCGGTAGTGCCACCGATTATGTTGCTCGCGCGATCATGGAACCATGGAACCCATAGCCGAGGACCAGGAGACGGAATATGAACTTGGTGAGTGAAAATTCCTATACCAAATCATGACAGACTGGTATCCAGTTTCCTTAAAAATTCACAAACGATTGTATTCATTACTTATCATGAAAATCCCTAAATTTTTCATGAGGCTTACAAAAAGTTCCCGTAGGAAAACAAAACGAGAAATGTTTTAACTGTTAAATTATGTGTAATTATTACCCGGAATATAAACTGCCTTGTTTCAATTATCATTTCTCAGATAACCCTCGCTAGAACTTTTAAGCTTTTTCGGCTATAATATGACAATAATCGTTTAATGCAATTCTAGGATACTTTTAAAGATAATAGAATAATTTAACGCGAGAGCGAAAATTATCTTTTAATTGGATTTCGTGTTCTCGTTTTTTTATTTTATCGGTAATTGAGCGGAATCTTTTCGAGTCAATAACTCTGTTAGAAAGTGCCGGTTGATTCGAATTAAGTTTAGAATATTTTATGTATTCTGGAAATGTTCTGTATCTTAGAATTTTTAATTCAAAAACTAGCGAAATTTTGAGGATCTATTCTTAGAGGTTTAAGGTAAAACATACTAAAAAATGTGAATGAAATGTCAAAATTCATGGGAAAAAAGTTGGTTTTCAACCCTCACAAAATGGCTATGTTGAAATTTCGAAATTTTGACTTTGGTTTTTGACCCTATACCTAGAACACAGGAAATTATGAAAATCGAAACTTTAACCGGCCATTACTCCGTAACGGTAAGTCGTGGAGGAAAACTCTTCACGGGCGGATTGTAGAACTCATTGAGCTCTACAAAAAAGATTTGTGAGTCTTACCTCTACGACTTACCATTTCCAAAATATTCCACTTGGAAGTTTTAAAATTATTGGGATTTCAGCCTGATATGGTCTTATTAAATGGGCCATAACTCTGAAACGCCTGGATCAATTTCAATGAATTATGTTTTATTCGATAAAGGATTAAATTGCCCACAGAATGGCTTTGTTCAGAATTTTCCTAATCATCCCGTATCTAAGTTATGAGCCTTCAAAATTTAAATTTTCGCAAAAATTAGCCTTAGCTTTATTTCAGGTGGAGCTTCAACTTCCAGTACAACTTCAATATTTTTTTTGTTGAGATTTTATGTCCTTATGGTCATTTGGGATCCCTCAAACTCAATACATTAAATTATACTTAGATTTGAAGCCGAAAGGCACTCAGAAAAATTGAAAAATTGATAAATCACCCCAAATTGCTTAACACGATTTTATCTCAGGAACTATAAGTGCAAATGAGCTGAAATTTTTAGAGATTATAATCCCTTTATTGGGATAAGATTCAGAGAAAATTTCAGCTTTCTATCTATAATAGAAAAAAAGTTATGCCCTTTCAAAGTTTTCGAAAATCTAAATCATAAGGTAGCTACCTTGTTACTAAAACGATGAAAGGAACTCGCACACATCTCATGGAATTTTGGTGCTCGGTCGAATTTGATGAAATTTTAGTATGTTGTTTTTCTTGAGGTCCTGATCAAATGTGTCCATGGGCACAAATGAATCCTATGATTAGTTTTTGAGATACAGGGTGTTTAAAAGTTGAATATTCGATTTTAATTCTGTGCTCACCATAAGGTCTATAAACCTAGCAGTCTCATGGTGGAAAAAAACTTCGGGAACTATATAATAATTAGGTGCTAATTAGGGCCTCTTATTAAAAATTAGGTGCTCCTCTGGTTTTTGAGAAAATCAAAAAAAAACTAAGGGACTGCTAGGTTCGAGGGGTCAACCACTTCCCGAAATACGTGTACACTTGGCCCGAATTACCTCCAAAATACTTCAAAGTACCTAGAAATACCTTGAAGTACCTTGTATTCCTGTCGAAGTACGCGAAATACCCTCAAATTCTCGCGCGAAGTCCCGCAACACTTTTATCTATTGACGTCCCCTCTCTATTGATTTCAAAAAAAGAGAAAACAGCAAGTGCCATTGCGATAGGATAGGGATAGCGATCTCTATCCGTTACAGAGTCCCAGCCCTGGTGACTGTTAGTTCTACAAGGCTGTTAGGTACCATTACCTAACTGACATTGAAAACTTATACATGCCAGGTAAATCTTTCCATTTGTTTCAATTAATATGCAGTCAGTCCAAACCAAGGGGCAAACCACCTAGGAATTCTTTGCCAAAAATGTGGGGAATTTAGAGGAATTTGTGGGAAATTTAGAGGAATTTGTGGGGAATTTGAAGGAACTTGTCGAAATTTATGAGAACATGGGGACTTTGGAAGAATTTTTGTGTGGAATTTAGGAGAATTTGTGAGGAATTTAAAGGAAATTGTAGGGTCATGACATCACTGAGGTTCACATTCTTATTATAAGAAATAGTAATGAATGGAAATTTTAAAAAAAATCCAGTTTTGGGTTGCACGTTGGATATTTATTTTTATTACAGAAATCCTCCCAAGATTACACGTCATGATTTACAGGTCCAAATTTAAAAAATTCAAAAGAATAATGAATACAGTTTTTGTAGGCTGATTTCCAAAATTTTTCATGTTACTGTTTTTCACTAGAAAAATTTGAAACTTTTTCAGTTTTTGTAGGTTGATTCCCAAGATTTTTCATGTTGTAATTTTCTACTGGAAAAATTCCAAATTTTGGGAGAATAAGCTTCTTACTTTCCTCTTTACATGCAAAAAGTTTCAAAATGTTCCTTTCACTAGTTTTTCAGGAAAACTTTGAAATATATGAGACTGTATTTTCAATTAAGTAATCCAGTTATTGTTGGTTGATTTCCAAGATTCCTCATGTTGTAATTTTCTACTGGAAAAATTTGAAATTCTGGGAAAATGAGCATCTCACCTTGCTCTTTACATGCAAAAAATTTCAAAATTTTCCCTTCACTAGTTTTCCAGGAAAACTTTAAAATGTGTGAGACTGTATTTTCAACTGTTTCAGTTTTTGTAGGTTGATTCCCAAGATTTTTCATGTTGTAATTTTCTACTGGAAAAATTCGAAATTTTGGGAGAATAAGCTTCTTACTTTCCTCTTTACATGCAAAAAGTTTCAAAATATTCCTCTCACTAGTTTTTCAGGAAAACTTTGAAATATATGAGACTGTATTTTCAATTAATCCAGTTATTGTTGGTTGATTTCCAAGATTCCTCATGTTGTAATTTTCTACTGGAAAAATTTCAAATTCTGGGAAAATGAGCATCTCACCTTGCTCTTTACATGCAAA
Source organism: Ceutorhynchus assimilis (assembly GCA_917834065.1). Lineage (NCBI taxonomy): Eukaryota > Metazoa > Arthropoda > Insecta > Coleoptera > Curculionidae > Ceutorhynchus > Ceutorhynchus assimilis. The sequence goes on along the minus strand of OU892287.1, from coordinate 8,638,023 downwards.
AAATTTCAAAATTTTCCCTTCACTAGTTTTCCAGGAAAACTTTAAATGTGTGAGACTGTATTTTCAACTGTTTCAGTTTTTGTAGGTTGATTCCCAAGATTTTTCATGGTGTAATTTTCTACTGGAAAAATTCGAAATTTTGGGAGAATAAGCTTCTTACTTTCCTCTTTACATGCAAAAAGTTTCAAAATATTCCTTTCACTAGTTTTTCAGGAAAACTTTGAAATATATGAGACTGTATTTTCAATTAATCCAGTTATTGTTGGTTGATTTCCAAGATTCCTCATGTTGTAATTTTCTACTGGAAAAATTTCAAATTCTGGGAAAATGAGCATCTCACCTTGCTCTTTACATGCAAAAAATTTCAAAATTTTCCCTTCACTAGTTTTCCAGGAAAACTTTAAATGTGTGAGACTGTATTTTCAACTGTTTCAGTTTTTGTAGGTTGATTCCCAAGATTTTTCATGTTGTAATTTTCTACTGGAAAAATTCCAAATTTTGGGAGAATAAGCTTCTTACTTTCCTCTTTACATGCAAAAAGTTTCAAAATGTTCCTTTCACTAGTTTTTCAGGAAAACTTTGAAATATATGAGACTGTATTTTCAATTAAGTAATCCAGTTATTGTTGGTTGATTTCCAAGATTCCTCATGTTGTAATTTTCTACTGGAAAAATTTGAAATTCTGGGAAAATGAGCATCTCACCTTGCTCTTTACATGCAAAAAATTTCAAAATTTTCCCTTCACTAGTTTTCCAGGAAAACTTTAAAATGTGTGAGACTGTATTTTCAACTGTTTCAGTTTTTGTAGGTTGATTCTCAAGATTTTTCATGTTGTAATTTTCTACTGGAAAAATTCCAAATTTTGGGAGAATAAGCTTCTTACTTTCCTCTTTACATGCAAAAAGTTTCAAAATGTTCCTTTCACTAGTTTATCAGGAAAACTTTGAAATATATGAGACTGTATTTTCAATTAATCCAGTTATTGTTGGTTGATTTCCAAGATTCCTCATGTTGTAATTTTCTACTGGAAAAATTTGAAATTCTGGGAAAATGAGCATCTCACCTTGCTCTTTACATGCAAAAAATTTCAAAATTTTCCCTTCACTAGTTTTCCAGGAAAACTTTAAAATGTGTGAGACTGTATTTTCAACTGTTTCAGTTTTTGTAGGTTGATTCCCAAGATTTTTCATGTTGTAATTTTCTACTGGAAAAATTCGAAATTTTGGGAGAATAAGCTTCTTACTTTCCTCTTTACATGCAAAAAGTTTCAAAATATTCCTCTCACTAGTTTTTCAGGAAAACTTTGAAATATATGAGACTGTATTTTCAATTAATCCAGTTATTGTTGGTTGATTTCCAAGATTCCTCATGTTGTAATTTTCTACTGGAAAAATTTCAAATTCTGGGAAAATGAGCATCTCACCTTGCTCTTTACATGCAAAAAATTTCAAAATTTTCCCTTCACTAGTTTTCCAGGAAAACTTTAAATGTGTGAGACTTTATTTTCAACTGTTTCAGTTTTTGTAGGTTGATTCCCAAGATTTTTCATGGTGTAATTTTCTACTGGAAAAATTCGAAATTTTGGGAGAATAAGCTTCTTACTTTCCTCTTTACATGCAAAAAGTTTCAAAATATTCCTTTCACTAGTTTTTCAGGAAAACTTTGAAATATATGAGACTGTATTTTCAATTAATCCAGTTATTGTTGGTTGATTTCCAAGATTCCTCATGTTGTAATTTTCTACTGGAAAAATTTCAAATTCTGGGAAAATGAGCATCTCACCTTGCTCTTTACATGCAAAAAATTTCAAAATTTTCCCTTCACTAGTTTTCCAGGAAAACTTTAAATGTGTGAGACTGTATTTTCAACTGTTTCAGTTTTTGTAGGTTGATTCCCAAGATTTTTCATGTTGTAATTTTCTACTGGAAAAAATCGAAATTTTGGGAGAATAAGCTTCTTACTTTCCTCTTTACATGCAAAAAGTTTCAAAATATTCCTTTCACTAGTTTTTCAGGAAAACTTTGAAATATATGAGACTGTATTTTCAATTAATCCAGTTATTGTTGGTTGATTTCCAAGATTCCTCATGTTGTAATTTTCTACTGGAAAAATTTCAAATTCTGGGAAAATGAGCATCTCACCTTGCTCTTTACATGCAAAAAATTTCAAAATTTTCCCTTCACTAGTTTTCCAGGAAAACTTTAAATGTGTGAGACTGTATTTTCAACTGTTTCAGTTTTTGTAGGTTGATTCTCAAGATTTTTTATGTTGTTGTTTTCCACTGGAAAAATTTAAAAGCTTGGGAAAATGAGCTTCTCACCGTCCTCTTTACATGCAAAAAGTTTCAAAATTTTTCCTTCACTGGTTTTCTAGGAAAATTTTGAAATATTTGAGACTGTATTTTCCTAATTCAGTTTTTGTAGGTTGATTTCCAATATTTCTTATGTTGTTATTTTCCACTAGAAAAATTTCAAATGTTAGAAATATGAGCTTCTCACCTTCCTCTCTACATGCAAAAAGTTTCAAAATTTTCCCTTCACTAGTTTTTTAGGAGAACTTTGAAATATGTGACTGTATTTTTAATTAATTCAGTTATTGTAGGTTGATTCCCAAGATTCCTCATCTTGTAATTTTCTACTGAAAAAATTTGAAATTTTGAGAAAATAAGCTTCTTATCTTCCTCTTTACATGCAAAAAGTTTCAAAATTTTCCCTTCATTAGTTTTCCAGGAAAACTTTGAAATGTGTGAGAATATATTTTCAACTAATTCAGTTTTTGTAGGTTGATTCCCAAGATTTTTCATGTTGTAATTTTCTACTGGAAAAATTCCAAATTTTGGGAGAATAAGCTTCTTACTTTCCTCTTTACATGCAAAAAGTTTCAAAATGTTCCTTTCACTAGTTTTTCAGGAAAACTTTGAAATATATGAGACTGTATTTTCAATTAAGTAATCCAGTTATTGTTGGTTGATTTCCAAGATTCCTCATGTTGTAATTTTCTACTGGAAAGATTTGAAATTCTGGGAAAATGAGCATCTCACCTTGCTCTTTACATGCAAAAAATTTCAAAATTTTCCCTTCACTAGTTTTCCAGGAAAACTTTAAAATGTGTGAGACTGTATTTTCAACTGTTTCAGTTTTTGTAGGTTGATTCTCAAGATTTTTTATGTTGTTGTTTTCCACTGGAAAAATTTAAAAGTTTGGGAAAATGAGCTTCTCACCGTCCTCTTTACATGCAAAAAGTTTCAAAATTTTTCCTTCACTGGTTTTCTAGGAAAATTTTGAAATATTTTCCTAATTCAGTTTTTGTAGGTTGATTTCCAATATTTCTTATGTTGTTATTTTCCACTAGAAAAATTTTAAATGTTAGAAATATGAGCTTTTCACCTTCCTCTTTACATGCAAAAAGTTTCAAAATTTTCCCTTCACTAGTTTTTTAGGAAAACTTTGAAATATGTGACTGTATTTTCAATTAATTCAGTTATTGTAGGTTGATTCCCAAGATTCCTCATCTTGTAATTTTCTACTGAAAAAATTTGAAATTTTGAGAAAATAAGCTTCTCACCTTCCTCTTATGTAAAAAGTTTCAAAATTTTCCCTTCACTAGTTTTTCAGGAAAACTTTGAAATGTGTGAGACTATATTTTCAACTAATTCAGTTTTTGTAGGTTGATTCCCAAGATTTTTCATGTTGCTGTTTTCTACTAGAAAAATTTGAAATTTTGGGAAAATGGGCTTCTTACTTTCTTCTCTACATGCAAAAAGTTTCAAAATGTTCCCTATACTTGTTTTCCAGGAAAACTTTGAAATGTGTGAGACAGTATTTTCAATTAATTCAGTTATTGTAGGTTGATTTCCAAGATTCCTCATGTTGTAATTTTCTACTGGAAAAATTTGAAATTTTGGGAAAATGAGCTTCTCACCTTCCTCTTTACATACAAAAAATTTCAAAATTTTCCCTTCACTAGTTTTCCAAGAAAACTTTGAAATGTGTGAGACTGTATTTTTAACTAATTCAGTTTTTGTAAGTTGATTTCCAAGATTTTTCATGTTACTGTTTTTCACTGGAAAAATTTGAAATTTTGTGAAAATGATTTTCTCACCTTCCTCTTTACATGCAAAAAGTTTTAAAATTTTCCCTTCACTAGTTTTCCAGGAAAAATTTAAAATGTGTGCGACTGTATTTTCAACTAATTCAGTTTTTGTAGGTTGATTTCCAAGATTTTTCATGTTGCTGTTCACCACTTGTAAGAGACATTTGTAGGAAATTTGAGAGGAGTTTGGAGGAATTTGTGAAAATTTGAGGAAATTTGCAGGGAATTTAGGGGAATTTGTGGGGTATTTGGAGAAGTTCGTGGTGGGGTATTTGGAGGAATTTGTGATGGGGTATCAGGGCTGGAACTCTGTAACGGATAGAGATCGTTATCCCTATCGCTATGGCACTAGCTGTCTTCTTCTCTCTTGTCGAAATTAATAGAGAGGAGACGTCAATAGAGATGGAGAAAATATCTCTATCCGTTACAGAGTCCCAGCCCTGGAGGAATTTGGAGGAATTTGCTGTGGACCAAAAGTCTTTTCACTTTTCCAACAAGGACGAAAAAAACTAAAAAAGTGGGAGAAAAAATGTTTATTTTTTACGAAAGTACACAGATAAGGATTTTATTTTTTGAAAATTACATCATCTATACTTGGTGTGATCCTTGAGTGTGAGACACTGCTGCAACCTGGAGCGGAAACTTTCAATAACGGCTTCGATTGAAATGTAAACAGACTTATGGTCTATCCTGTATTTAGCCTGTTCGAAGATGGACTATAATGTTCATTCTATAATATTTCAATTTCAGGGAATGAGAATTAAATGTTCTTGGTCTTGGTACATAAAAAAAATACTTTTAAATGGCTCGAAATACCTCGGCTTATCATGAAATACTTCGAATTACCTTGAAATACTTCAAATTACCTTGAAATACTTCAAATTACCTCGAAATACTTGGAAGTATTAGGCAATACCACGAAAAACTAGGTTCGAATTACCACCACCGAAATACTTTAAATTTCGCGAAATACCGACATTTTCGCAATACGTGTACACATTTCTATAGAGTGGTTGACCCCTCGGCTAGGTTTATAAAAGCTAGCAGTAGCATAGTAAAAAATATTTTTTCAAATTTTTTCTTTGTATCAGAATTAGGTGCTTTTTAGGTGCTCCTAAATAGTCCAAGAAAAAATAGAAATGATTTATTATTAACTAAGTTACAAATTTTTTTTTTTAATTATTAGGGGACTGCTGGCTTTACGTTTATATGTTGGTGTGTCAGAATGGAAAAAAAACTTCGGGATCTATATAATAATTAGGTGCTTTTTAGGTGCTAATTAGGGCCTCTAATTAAAAATTAGGTGCTCCTCTAGTTTTTGAGAAAATCAAAAAAAAAACTAAGGGATTGTTAGGTTTATGAAAGCTAGTAGTCTCCTATAGTAATAGTATATTACATACCGAGTAGGGAAGTGTTTCATTACTGTCGAGAGATTTATATAGTCAATCGAGACGCGAAGCGTCGAGATTGACTATTAATCTCGAGACAGAAATGAAAACTTTCCTCCGAGGTTTGTATACTATTTTATTTGCAAGCACACCATTAATTATGATTATTCATTTAATTTTTTTTTATTAAAAATATAAAACAAACATGCCAAAATGTGTCATTCACTGTTTTGACGTTTTTACCTGACATGTTCTCATTGTTGCCAGCAAAGGTAAATAAATTAGAGTGAGGGAAATCGGTGAGGGAAGTCGAATAGGGAAATCGGTGAGGGAAATCGAAGAGGGAAATGACACAGGTAAAGTGACACTTCCAAATTTTTAAAAAGTCAGTAATGGCAATATTACATAATAGTTGCAAATAATAGTAGATTATACCACGAGTCAATAATGATAGCTATTATTCCCGAGGAATATTTACGAACTGAGCCGCGTTAGCGGCGAGGGAGTAATATTCTGAGGGAATAATAGCCATTATTGCGAGTAGTATACTCTACTTTATTTACGACAAATTAATTTATTTGAAATTTCGTTTCCAAAAACGCTCTTTGTTCATCTATCTCAATACAAATACACAAGCACTACGCTTTTGATACTGACACTTTTGAGTTTGTTCAGGTAGGTATATTGTTTCCATGGTAGTACTACTTATTTAATTTGAGAAATTTTGTGATTGGTTTGCAAGCGGGAATAATGACCATTAATCCCTGCGGGAATAATATATGGCATTATACTGTCAAAATCACAAATATAATACTTACATTATGTGTCAGTCGTAAATAAAAAAAAAAATTCCTAAATGAGGTGCTTTTTAGGTGCTCCCAGATAGTCAAAGAAAAAATAGAATTTATTAATTATTAACTGGGTTACAGATTTTAATTATTTTTTTATTAGGGGACTGCTGGCTTTACGTTTACTTGTTGCTAGGTTTATGAAAGTTAGTAGTCCCCTAATACAGGGCCCGCTCTAGCCTTTCGGCCAACTTGGGCAAAAATAAGAATTGCCGCCCCAGAAATTAATTTGGTGGTAAAGGGGAGGGGGTTATTCAGTGGCGCCCCGTGACTTTTATTTTAAGAGAGGTAGCGTAAAAAATATATTAGCGTCGTAAGTAGAGGATAAAGCCCGACGCAGGCGCCGTCGGAGGAAGAAAAGTTTTTCGAGTGCCACGCCTAAAATCGTTTAAACTAAGCCTTCAAAAAAGCAAAATTTGAGAAATTAGAAGTTTTTTTAGCTAGGAATTTTCGCGTATTCAGCGTAAACAAAAACGGCGCCGCGTAACAGACCGATTTTAGAGCTTTTTATAAATTCATAATAAAGATTTTATTGTTCACAAAGAAAATGTTAAATCAAGATTCTCAAAATCAAAGAAATTCCAGACAGTGTGTCAAATCTCAATTTCTTTGGAAAACACAATAAGTGTTTTAACCACAGCTTCAACATATTGTTAATTATTCATACTATGAGCCTATGAGTTTGTATTACTCTGACACGGTCAGATTTCTTCATAAATCTTGTTTTTTTTAAATTTCTGGCCCAAATGGGTCGTTTTCGGTTTTTGCTTTGTTTGACTTTGAAGAGAGGGAGCCATACGCTATTAAAGATCTATATCTTTCATACCGTCCGAATCTCCTCTGCAAAACACAGCGTAACTTGACATCAGGGGGCCTCGGTGCAAGATTATATTAGCCCGCCCGCCATTGACTCACGCCCAAAAACGTTAATTTCAAGCCTTCAAAATAGTATAATATATACCTAGGTAGAGAAGTTGGTCATTATATACCGAGCGCTTTTATAAACCCAGGCGCGAAGCGCCGAGGTTTATAATGCGAATTTTTTTACCACTGCTAGTAGAAAATAAAAAATAGGTTTGAAATCTGTACTTAAATTATTTTTTCTTGTCGGAAGTCCTGCGCTTTATCAACAGCTTATGGTAATTTTCTATGATGTTACATACAGGAACCTTAAATCAATAGAAACTGGTACTTCATGACAATATCCTTGCGTCATGACGTCATTTTCATTATTGTCCTAGGTATTTTTTCATTATTTTCATTATCAGCCTAGGAAGAGAAATTCAATTTTTCCTAGAAAAATAGATTGAATATAATGACTACTTCTTAGGTTAGTAGTAGAAAAAATACTTACAACGGCAATTACCAAATCAAAGATTGGTTTTATTGGTCAGGATTTTTAACATGACATTTTGACATCAAAGTTCATTGATAAAATTAAACAAAAATATTACTAAGACATATAGTCTAGGAGGCAGTGACGATTTTCGGTACTTATTTTCCCAGTCAGATAACATGGATAGGATTGTAGGGTTAGTAATTCTAAGCAAAATACATATATTTTTAGGGGGGGTTTTCCGATGGGTTGAAGCGCAAAATGGGTTAAAGCTTACGAATGGACGACCCTTTTTTTCTCAGTGATAAAAATAGGTCTACTAATGAGAAGTATACTGAAGTTACGTAAAAAAATAGTCCGGCTAATCTGTGAGTATGGATAATATGTCTGGCAAGTGAAAAATTGAAGACCCGAAAATTTTCAGTCAGACTCACTTCTACTATCTGAGATAAGCCAAATTGCTATTTTCATATACTTTATGTTCTATTGTAGTAAATGTGAAATATTTATTTCTGGGAAAATAAGCGTACTTGTATTTTTCAGTGATCTTGTGAACCCATCCGAAAATTTTAGCCAGACTCAAAAATTCTTGTATTGTATCACCAGGAGAACAAACTATTGGATAGATACCAACTGGGGAAGTAAGTGCTAAAAAATTTCACTGACTCCTGGACTAATACGTTTAAAAAACCATAGCAATCTTTGAATGTTTTTTTTTTTTGGAAGACCCGAGACATTTGAAAAATTATTTTTTCTTCAAATTATTACGAATTTAATAAAATAGGTAGGTACTTATGACAAATAAGGGGCCCCGCAGGGGCCCCTCAAGTCTCGGGGGCCTCGGTGATTTGCATCGAACTACCCTATGATAGTTACGCCAGTGCTGCAAAACTGTTTCTTTAAGTTGTGTGCTGTGTGCTTTCGCCTATATTGCACTGATGAGAGCATAACAAGCTCGAAACCGGTCTGCAATTAGTGGTAGTGCCCAATGATTGAAAATTCAGGTTTCTTCACTGTCTTATAACAGCAAAACCGCTTGTATTACATAAATCTGACCGTGTCAGAGTAATACAAACTTATAGTATGAGTGATTAACAGTGTGTTGAAGCTTTGGTTGAAACACTTTGTGTTTTCCAAAGAAATTTCAAAAATCTTTAAAATGTTAAATGCCTTATTGGGCAAAAATGCAAAAAAATATAGTACTGGAGTTCTGGCTCCTAACGGCTAGAAATCACAAACCAGTCAGAGTGAATTTCATTGGTTGAAACTACTTTTCTGAATGATTCTTACTGTTTTCAACCAATTAAATTCGCTCTAACTGGTTTGTAATTTCTGTGCGAACCTTTTATTTATTTACCTACTTGTTTTGTTTTATCGATAAAATGCCGCCCCAAATTTTGCCGCTCCGGGCAAATGCCCGGGTTGCCCCCCCCCTTCCCTAAAGCAGGCCCTGCCTAATAATAAAAAAAATCTCTAACTCAGTTAATAATTAACCGCTTCAATTTTTTCTTCGACTATTTAGAAGCACCTAGTAGCACCTAATTCTGATATAGAAGGAAAATTTGAAAAAATATTTTTTACAATAGGGGACTGCTAGTTTCCATTAACCTGGCAGTCCCTTTGTTCTTTTTTTTTTGATTATCTCAAAAACTAAAGGAGCACCTAATTTTTAATTAGTAGCCCTAATTAGCACCTAAAAAGTACCTAATTATTATTATTATTACTATATAGACCCCGAAATTTTTTTCTATTCTGACACATCACCAAGTAAAAGTGAAGCCAACAATTTCCTAATAAGGAAAAAAATCTGTAATTCAGTTAATAATTAACTGATTCAAGTTTTTCTTCGACTATTTAGGAGCACTTAAATAGCACCTAATTCTGATACAAAAGAAAATTTTGGAAAAATATTTTTTACTATAGGGGACTACTAGCTTTCATAAACCTAGCAATCCCTTAGTTTTTTTTTGATTTTCTCAAAAACTAGAGGAGCACCTAATTTTTAATTAGAGGCCCTAATTAGCACCTAAAAAGCACCTAATTATTATATAGATCCCGAAGTTTTTTTGCCATTCTGACACACCAACAAGTAAACGTAAAGCCAGCAGTCTCCTTATAATTAAAAAAAAAATCTGTAACTCAGTTAATAATTAGTCAATCCTATTTTTTCTTCCACTATTTAGGAGCACCTAAAAAGCACCTAATTTTGATACAAAAGAAAATTTTGGAAAAATATTTTTTACTATAGGGGACTACTAGCTTTCATAAACCTAACAATCCCTTAGTTTTTTTTGATTTTGTCAAAAACTAGAGGAGCACCTAATTTTTAATTAGAGGCCCTAATTAGCACCTAAAAAGCACCTAATTATTATATAGCAGCAGTCCCCTAATAATTAAAAAAAAAAAATTGTAACTTAGTTAATAATAAATCATTTCTATTTTTTCTTGGACTATTTAGGAGCACCTAAAAAGCACCTAATTCTGATACAAAAAAAAAATTTGAAAAAATATTTTTTACTATTTTACTATAGGGGACTGCTAGCTTTTAGCAGTCCCTTAGTTTTCTTTGATTTTCTTAAAAACTAAAGGAGCACCTAATTTTTAATTAGAGGCCCTAATTAGCACCTAAAAACACCTAATTATTATATAGTTCCCGAAGTTTTTCTCCACCTTGGGACTGCTAGGTTTATAGACCTCTCACCATACCATTTATTGGGGCTTCGACGAAAGTGAGTAAGATGAAACAATATTGTTAAATAAATAAATGCTTGCACACATAATACATCTAAACGATTTTGTATACAGGGTGTATGGCACGTTTCTATGAGCACATTCAGGCGGTGCCAGCGGCTAAGTTCAGCCACTCAGCAGGGACTTAATTCTCGAAAAAGGGGCAGCGTTCTCATGAGAACGAAGGTTCTGTCTTCGTCGTCCGTATTCATATTTACATAACACTGACAATGACAAAGCAATCGTTCGCACGAGAACGCTGTTTCTCGGTTTCGAGAATAAAGTCCGTGCTGAGTGGCTGAGCTTAGCCGCTGGCACCGCCTGAATGTACCGTATTTAAATTTTTTTGGTCTAATCATTTCTGGAATACTTACCAGTTAGATGCATATGTATAAAAAACTTGAATATTTGGCTTTCCCAGAATATATTCTTGATAAAATGTTCTGCTTTATAAGAAAATATTGCTAAGTTATCACACAAAATGCCACTTAAGTAAAGTAATATCAAAGTCCTCTGAAGCCATTTTGCAAGGGAGCTACCACCAGTTGATCAATACTCAAATGACCGGGATATATTCTAGAACCATCCGGAATAAAAATGTTTTTTCTTACTAATACGTCAACTCTGGCTTTCAAAGAAATACGCTGGAAGAAGGACGGTTCTCAGAGACTATGTATCGACTATAGAAAACTAAATGACGTTAGTGAGCGTGATAGCTATCCTCTGCCCCAAGTCAGCGATACACTTGACAAGCTCAGGGATGCGAAATACTTGTCGTGCCTCGACATTAAGTATGCTTATTGGCAGGTGCCTGTAGTAGACTGCAGAGGCGCCCAGACCTTATACCGCGTTCACGGTGCCAAATCGTGGACTCTTTCAATTCAAGAGGTTACCTTTCGGACTTCACAATGCGCCAGCTACTTGGCAAAAACTTATCGACAATGTTCTGGGAGCGGATTTAGAGCCACACGTCTTTGTGTATTTGGATGATATTGTCGTGGTGGCGCAAGATTTTGAGACGCATTTGAAAGTTTCCTCCTGATTAAAAAGTACCTTGAAAACAGTTGGATCTAAAATACTTTGATAGCACGTGAAACATATTCGAGAGTTATCATTCGGGTCCTCGTCCAGAAGTTGCAGTTTTTGCCTTCGATTAACCGCTGTGTTTCTAAGCTCCTCATTTTTGACAAAAGGAATTACTTGTCGAGGAGTATTGACAGATTCACAAACATAACAATTAAATCGGAAACGAAATGTCATTTCAAAGACCGTTAAGAGCACTTATTTTAATATAATTATATTATTATAATAATGGTATATCCGTTGAAATAAATAAATAAAAATAAATAATTCAACAAAGAAGAAATAATTATTCGAATGCACAAAATATCAGAAACCGTCAATATTCTCTGACTGTTGCCATCATCACTTAGCAACCAAATAATCGAATAAAGTATTTGACAGAATGGCTGACTGGAATAAAGCAAAAGTTTTTTTTTTATAAAGCAGAACATTTTAACAAGAATATTTTGTGAGAAATGCCAAATAATAAAGTTTTTCATATGCAGCAAATTTTCAAGTGTAGACACCCTGTATTTGGAAAAGTTAAATATAGCTGAAAACTGCAAAGATCTTTCGAATATTCGTAATTTTGTATTTTGTATAAATAGAAATGAAAAAATATTTTAAAATTATTAAGCACAATAAATCGTTTATAAGTACCTACCTATTACGAAAATGATTGAACCAAAAAAATTGAAATAAAAACGTGCGATAGACCCTGTATACAAAATCGTTTAAATGTATTATGTGTGCAAGCATTTATTTATGTGAAAGTATTGTTTCGTCTTAATCATTTCTGCAACTACCCAAAAAATAGTTTGGTTAGCACATAATTTAAATCGACTAGTCAACTTTTTAAACACCCTGTATCGCAGAAACTAATCATAGGATTCATTTGTGCCCATGGACACATTTGATCAGGACCTCAAGAAGAACAACATACCAAAATTTCATCAAAGGACCCCGCAATATTTAAATGGAAATTGGTTACCCGTGATATTTGGATGAAATTTAAATATGTTATTGGGGATGCCGTAAGCAACATTTTTTACCATGGGCACAACCCTGTATATATGACAGGTGAGGCGTGGCTCGCTGTCAAATATTGGAATCTGATATCCAAAAGCAGAGTAACTATGGCAGATTTTGATGAACAAAAAATCTATTTACACTAAGTCAACCAAGTTAAGTCAAAAAATGTCAACCGTTTTAACACCTGTCAAAACCCTGCCCAACGGCAGCACTCATCTTTTCCAGTTTTCAATATTTTATGGCTTATATGTAAATTCTGAATTCATAAATTGAAAAAAAAATTACAGCTGTCAAAATGTGACATGCATGAACTTTGTTCAATGTTTTATCACCAATAAACTACCTTAAAACGAGAAAAGACCAGATTAGAGTATTTTTTTCAACTAAAGCAAATGACAGGTTTTGACAGTTCTGTCATTTTTTTTTCAATTTTTGAATTTAGAATTTACATATAAGTTAAAAATGTCAAAAGACAACATAAAATATTGAAAACTGGAAAAGATGAGTGCTGCCGTTTGGCAGGGTTTTGACAGGTGTTAAAATGGTTGACATTTATTGACTTAACTTGGTCGACTTAGTAGAAATAGATTTTTTGTTCAGCAAAATCTGCCATAGTTACTCTGCTTTTGGATATCAGATTCCAATATTTGACAGCTAGCCACGCCTCACCTGTCATATATACAGGGTTGTGCCCATGATAAAAAATGTAGCTTACAGCATCCCCAATAACATATTTAAATTTCATCCAAATATCACGGGTAACCAATTTAAATTTAAATATTGCGGGGTCCTTTGACCGGGCACCAAAATCCCATAAGATGTGAGTGATGTGAGATGATCTATAAAAAAAGGCACTCAGAAAAATTGAAAAATTGATAAATGACCCCAAATTGCTTAACACGATTTTATCTCAGGAACTATAAGTTCAAATGAGTTAAAATTTTCAGGGATTGCAGTCCTCTACTGGAATAAGAATGGCTGAAAATTTTAGTTATGACCTTTCAAAGTTTTTCAAAATCTAAATTATAAGGTAGCTACCTCAGTGCTAAAACGATGAGGCTCATTATGTATTTAAACAGAGCCGATGGTTACCCAAAGTTTTTCCGAAACTTTTTTTTAATTAATTCCGGAGAAGAATGCATTGTTTTGCGTACTAATTATAGGGTAAGCAAACAGGTCATTAATTTCCCCTTTCTGAAGGATCCCATCATAGCTGAATATTAAATAGTTGTTAATAGATCTTGACCGAATTTTCTTTTGCCTTCATTAGGCTACATTTATTCAATATTCTCCCCACAGCCTAAAATAAGCTTGAAAAATCTTTATTCCTAAATGATAATTAAATACAAAAAAAAATTGCCCTTAATACATGCAATAAAAAATGAATAAGTGCCTATCGTATCCTCAAAAATTAATAATTCAAACTGTAGCTAATTATTTCGTGGTTTTGGATAACACAAGTTAGATTGGTACTGTTTCCGTAATTGAAAACTAAATTATTGAATTTAGAGTGCATCGCTCTGACAATCGTTGTAACCTAATAACCTCTAGCATTTCGAAATTCAGGTCAGAGCCGGATGAATTTTGTTCGTTTGACCTAAAAAAAAAAAAAATTTAGGTGCTTCTTTGGAATTTTGACTCTAAGTTTTCTCAAAGTTCCTGGCTCGTTGCGGAAAACTGACTGTGTGAATTTTTAATTTTTTTTTGGCCTCACACTTTCGTTTATGAAAAGAGAATATTATCTTTGTGTTTGGATATTTCAATTTGGAATCGTTCCTAGATAGAAACTCTATTTGTAGCTCCAATACTATGGATTGAAATATAAAATTTGATTCACTCTTTAATCAATAATATGTTTTGATGTTCAATTTGTTCAAACATCTTCAAAGAAAAGTACATCGAGATAAGAAGAGATCTCTCTCCGTGACCCATTTCCGAAATGTTATAGGTTACGAGGTAACGTAGCGGAGCATTGCACCCAATAAAGCAAAGATCCAACTACATATTTAGAATTTAAAAATATATACAGTTTTTTTTTGTAGCAACACTTATTCAAAGTGTACGGTTCACGGATGCGGAAAATACGAAGTAGAAAAAAAAATGAGTGCTTCAGAGGGTGACAGAAAAATGGGTCAAGTGTATTTTCTCCTGTATGTCGTAAAAATGCCTTCGTTTATCTTGTGACAGCCCGTTCCCTATTGAAAATTTGCTTTTAAGTGTCAGCATTGCGACCCCTCTTTTAAAGGGTGATGATGTTGTGACAGCCGGATAAGAAAATTGAATCCCGGTTACATATCTTTGATGCTGCGATCTCTACAACGACATTGTATTTTTATTGAGATTGAGTTTTTTGCTGGTTTAAACGTCCAGCAAAAAGAGGAATCAGTGGAATAATTCCTCCTAATTTCGGTACTGGGATAATTCGAGGCACTTTAATCTTCTGTAACTTTACTTGATAACATGAAATTTTTAAATAATTGGACTACCTATTCCGTGACTTTCCACTGTAAGAGAAAAAAAAAACTTCAATGCCCTTTTCCCTTACGTAACTACTATTCTAAATGAAGCTTGAAAATTATACGAAGGTAATTTTTACATGTCCCCTAGGATAAGTTTCGTAATGCCTGTGGTAATACTTAGCTCAATTTTAATGCTAAAAAATTGCATTATGCATTATAAAAATTGCATTTTTAATGATCAATGACGTTTAACTTTTTGTACTTTTAATGGAAAAATGGAATATAACCAAAGTTCACAAAGATTTTTACACAATTCAGTTGCTTCTCCAAGAGTAATAATTCAAACTTCTCTGAGTAAGTAGATACAAATTAATAACCAACATCTCTATTTATTTTTTAGATAAAGTGAAAAAGAAGTACGGCAACCTGGGCAACAGCATCCTAATGGTGCAACTGGAACGGAGCGCCAGCGGATTGGGGCTGAGCCTTGCGGGGCACCGCGATCGCAGTTGCATGGCCGTTTTCGTTTGCGGCCTGAATCCGACCGGAGCGGCCTACAAAACCGGCTCTATACAAATCGGAGACGAAATCCTAGAGGTGAGTAATTCTGAGATTAATTCTAACTGTTTTGTATTATTGAATATTATAGTATCTTCATCTAGAATTCCTCTAAAATCACTTCTTATTGGATCTAATATTATTTTGTACTGTTTTAATGGAACTCAATATTCCTATATGACTGTTTCTGTTCAGGCCAAGGACGTATACAGTGTGTCCCGCTTAAGGACTGACCACCCTTCTAAAATTTTTATTTTTCGACCGATTCAATTCATCTTTTTTTTCGTCTTATATCTACTCGAAGTTGGCACTTATTTGGCTCATAATTTTATTTCTGCAGCTGTACTGGTGTACAGAGTGTCCACATTTATAGGCTCAAATTTCAATAAGTACTACTATTAGGGATTTTTTTAGAAAAAATTTGTGAAACGTCTACTTTATTATTAAAGTAAATCGTATCTTTCTCGACCTGAAATTCTCTAGGGGAAAGAGAACGTCAGAGAAACGAGAAACCCTCGGTCTAACATTCCTCAAAAATCGAAATATACTGTGTCATTTTAAATAATAATTGTCAGTCAATAATTTAAGTCAATAAAAGTTTAAATTAGGTACCATCCTTGTTCTTGTGCTAAAATTTCAATTACACACACTAGATTCAATCAACAATACCTATATTCAATACTGAAGAGTTTTTTTTATTAGTTAGCCAGTTTCCCAGCGGATACTGAGGTCCCATACGGGAAGCTACTCAGCTATAGTTGTTTCTGAGCCAATATCTCTAGATTGATTATTTTAATTTGTTCGGATATTCTTTCGTCATCAGGGTAGGAAAATGTTAGTAAATTCAACAAGGCCCTAATACACACTCTAAATCATCAAAATCAAAATCTCAGCACAAAAAGACAGCACATAATTTTTTAGGTTTTAATTTACTTCTTTATCTGTGTTGTTTACAGTATGAAACGATTTTTGTTGAATACATGAACAAAGCACAGGTTATAAAAAATGTTATAAACAAACAAAAAATACATAAAAATGAACAAAATAATAGGAACTTGCATAAATTGAACTCTCAAAAACAAAATAATAATTAATCCACTAACCTGTGAACGCTCCTTACACACACACTAATAACAAATTGGATTGAACAATTAATTTTAATGCAAAATAGAAATGAAAATTGAATAATTACAGACACGCGTCTAAAGGAACCTGTCCCAGCTTGTTCTCAAGTCTCTCTAATGCCTAATCGCCTCTTCTCTTGTATCCTCTTCGGTTTCGGTACCTTCATTTTCTGTGGCGCTCCCCGTTCAAACCTAAATTTGATGGCGCAGACATGGTTGCAACATTTTACTTTTATTCAGTAAACGTTTTTAAAAAAAATTAAGATTTGAAGAAATAATATTTTAAATAGGTGGTTTTCCTCAATATTCTAGTCTATATATTTCGGGCACGTAGAATAATAAAAAAATAGTTTCGGAACGCTGTGACCTTTGAATGACCTTGAAAATCGTGATTTTTATAAAATGGCATTCATTATTAGTATTTTAGTAAGTACTAATTTCTTATTTTCAAATATACTGTGATAATATTATAAACGATTGTGAATACACATAATAAAAATAATACTCTTAAGTTTAAGCTGACCTCGATCACCTTGAAGCCCCCACTTTTTTTTAAATGGCGTCCAAAATTTCACTTTCAGATAATAATATTATATTGGTGTGACTAAACTTGATCACCTTTTTACATTATAAGGTACCCTTAGGTTGAAATGACCTTTAAAATCTTGATGCATATTACTTTATAACTAAAGTTTTCAAAAATTGCCAACCGTGCCTCATCTTGATACTCTATGAACGATAAAAACCGCAAGAAGCGTCCTAAAGTGTCATAATGTATTCGCTTGAATAACACCGCTATTATAGACATCTTATTATTCTTATTCGCAAAAAAAAATACCTCATACTCTCTGCGAATTATGGTATTTACTTGGAACGGGAAATGTTGGACGTGATTGGTGCATTGCACTATGTGGCTTTCACGCCTACACAGGTAGTGAGACGGTTTTTTTTTTTGCAAACAGTAGCAAAAACAGGTATAGATGGCCTGGAGGGGGGAATAGATCACCACAGCATTCGAATATTTGAGCAGTAGAATTAAGTAGCTGCTATATTTTTCCTGCTGACGTTTTAAAAGGCATGGAACATGGAAAGATTCTCTGTACCTATGGTCGACATAAACGATAAACAGTGAATTTTTTAGTGTTAACGAGACTGAGATTGTTTTTTCTGCTCTGGAGAGCGACCACTCAGTTCAACTCCTCTGTTCCAAGGAAGAATTATTGAACAATACAAAAGGGCAGCTTATCAAGCTGGACAAATATGAGGCAGGCCGCTTTCTATAGAAAAAAGGATTCCATCTCCTGAAAACTGGAGCTGGACCTTGATGAGCAACAATAAATGGACAGGATGTGATATTATAAGGTGTTCCTATCACCTCAGTCTACCTTGCACTCCTGCTTGTGGTACTTGCAAAGGAGGTTGTGAAAACAGAAAGGCTTGATTTATTTAAGATAACCACTTTAAATTAATAGGAAACTTGACCATTTTTTTCTAAAGTATTTGAATTGATTTCTCAAAATGTTCGGAACTGATTTGTGCAAACCAAATTTGAATATCTTCAAAATTAACAAAGTTAAATCAGTAAAAAGGCTAATACTATGTGACGTCATTCCTTAGTATCGTAATAAGTCAATGCGACTAAGACAAAGACAAGGACATCATTTTTAAAAATTCATGAAGATTGTATTTTTGAATGGATTTGAAAAATTTGGCGAAAATGTCTTTAACATTTGTATAAAGTGACCAGATATTGATATTCCTAAAGCGGGATAATATAATATTGTGGGTAGGTACTTATTTCACAATATTATTCGATGGGATGTTATTTTCATCGAAATAATGAAAAATTTCTACCCATTTAAGTAAGATCTTTGGGACTTTTTTGCTCAGTCCAAAAAATAAGCTCAAGCTCACTTTCAGAAATATAATATTATAAGGTCTGTTCCAACACCTAAAAACCGTTCCATGAATGGTTTAGAAACCACTCTATATACGAGTTTCAGATTCTACGCACAAATTTCAAGCTTTGCGCAGAATCATGATGGTACGTTGTACGGTTTCCTGCTGTGTTGGAACAAAGCTATAATTACCAAAAAGTCTTAACAAAAAAAATATTTTCAATTATGGTGCATTTAGGTATTTTTTTTAAAAGAAACTCAAAACTTTTTTGTACTTGTTCCCAGGTAGGAGCTATTTTTAAAGAAATCCAAGAAAAATTCGATATGCACTCATATTGAGTGCTGTACTGGTTTAAATATTCTAAAACAATTAGCGTAAAAACTTTGAAAATGATTACTAAAAAATTGATAGTTGGAATTTATTGAAAGCGGGACGCTTATCAAATCGGGACTTGTAGCTTGAAATCGGGACTGTCCTGCCTAAATCGGGATGGATGGTCACTTTTCATTTGTACCTTTCATTCATTTGATTGAGGGCCGGTTTCTTCATCTTCAGATAAAATTGTTGGTAACCATCTGCAAAATAAATTTACCGTTCTAATGGCCGTTTCCACCAAAATTTTAGGGGAGCCCTAACGATAAGTATTCCCTAAAATGACATTTTTACATGGAGAAATGTCAGTTTAGGGAATACTTATCGTTAAGGCCCCCTAAAATAGTTGGTGGAAACGACCATAAGATCCTATTAGTCGGCGGATAACTGGCCGACCAATGGGATTACAGATTGCGATTTTATCCGTTAGATTGCATGCTTGATAGTTTATTAGAAGGTGAATAATCCGGCGCTAAATGTAGGTAATGATTGTTTTTTCATGCAAGTTCCCTATTCAGTATTCACTGCAATAAGTTTTGTATATGGATACAAATTTTGTATGAATACATTTTTTGAAATCCTTATCCTCAAATTATTTATAACAAAATATACTTATTGATATTTTTCAAGGTGAATTGACGTCATATCGGTCTAAAACTATATTTTTTGAAATGTTCTTCCTTTATATACAATAAACTATAATCATGCCTGCAATGCTAAGACAAACATATTAACTTTGAAACTTTGACAGCTATTAATTGACTTTTTTGAGGTCATCTAAAGGTCGCAGCGATCTAAAACTATTTTTTTATTATTCTGCGTTCCCGAAATACGTAAACTAGAGTATATTCATGCTTGTCTACCCAGAATAAAAATTGAAATTAAAAAATTGACCGCCATTTTGAAAAAAATGGCGATTTTTTTAGTACCAATGAGAAAAGTCGATGGGTCCTCGACTCAAATCGATTAAAATGGTCTACTTAGCAACTGTGCCAAATGTCATGCTTGTATCATCAAATGGCGTTTTTTTTCGCTAAGCAACCGTACTATTGTCAGAAATGTGAAATATTTCATGCTTTCAGCTTTTTTCTAATGGGATGCGCTATACAGGGTGTCCCACGGTGAATGGCGTATTAGACGTTTATGGAGAACTAAAAAGCGGATCATTTTGAAAATTTGGCAACCGGGATAAACGACCATGATCTACACTTTAAAAATATTTTTGACCATGCGGTGTTGCCGCTTCTACTCTAAACTAGTGGCAACATCACTATTTCAAATGGAACACCCCGTATTAAATTGCATATTTGGATTCTACGTGAAATTCTAAGCAGATTTCATGTGATATACCCTATATCTAAGTTCAACTGTTTTGGAAATATTGACAGTTGAAAATTGACTTTTTGCAACTTTGACAGGCTGTAGAACCTGAACGGTTAATTTTAGAGGAAAACCGATTTCACATTCCTATCTTAGATTTTTATAAACTATCATTTGACACCAACTTAGAATTAAATCCATGATTAAAAATTTCAGTTAAATTTAATCTCCGGTTAAGTTCAAAGTTGGTGTCAAATGATAGTTTATCAAAATCTAAGATAGGAATGTGAAATCGGTTTTCCTCTGAAATTAACCAATTAGGTTTTACAGCCTGTCAAAGTTGCAAAAAGTCAATTTTCAACTGTCAATATTTCCAAAACAGTTGAACTTAGGTATATCCAATGAACTAGAGCTAAAAACTGGAATGCGCACACAGTGCCATATCTGCCAAAAAAATGAAGCCATGAAAGACAGATGCCACAACGGGGAATGTTGTCTTTTTCTGTTGCTCGCTGACATATGACGTTTTCGAAAGTTTTGTCATATTTTCCTTCACAGGTTTCATCAATTGGAATACGTGTTGGAAGCAATTTTCGCCATTTAACATAATGAGTGCGACAAAAACAGGTATCCCCTCCGCAGCAGCCGCACTAGGCTTCACGTTCGTCCTTATGTGTTAGCATTCCAGTTTTTGGTTATAGTTCATTGGGTATATCACATGAAATCTGCTCAGAATTTTACGTAGAATCCAAATATGCATTTTAATACGGGGTGTTCTATTTTAAATAGTGATGTTGCCACAAGTTTGGAGTAGAAGCGGCAACACCGCATGGTCAAAAATATTTTTAAAGTGTAGATCATGGTCGTTTATCCCGGTTGCCAAATTTTCAAAATGATTCGCTTTTTAGTTCTCCATAAACGTCTAATACGCCATCCACCGTGGGACACCCTGTATGTATTTGGTTCTATGTATATTATTGAAGAACACAATTTCACGATTCCAAAACTATATAGTTTGTCTAAATTTGGTTGAGCCGTCTCCAACATATTTGGTTCTAAAAATTTTAAAAATATCCACTATCAGAGTAACCAAGTATCTCAAATTTTACCTGCAGCTTTCACATGTAAAGGTAGAATGGTTCACAAAATCAGTAGTAGGATAATATTTTTACAATTTTTGGAGCCAAATATATGAGAGATTGCTCAATCAAATAAAGATCTAGGCATTGTGCTCTTCAAGAATATAGAATGAAATATAGGGCATCCCATTTAAAAAAAGCTGGAAGCATGCAAAATTTCACATTTCTGACATTCAATTTTCTTTCTGACCATGGTTTCTAAGAATTCTGCCAAAACTGTACAACTTTTGTATTTACACCTCACTTTTACCTGTGAAGGTAAAGGCTGTAGGTGGGGTATCAATACATAAAAAACACTCTGTACAAATAAGTGGATTATTGCGGAACTTATGGGTGGACCGCAGCCATCTACTCACCAATATACTGTTGAACTGTTCAAATAAGACACTCACCTGGAACGTGTAGTTTTTGAATTAAAGAGAATTTCTCAACTGAGTGAATCTAGTATTGTACTTGAACAACATATTGATGAATAGATGGCTGCGGAACTCGCTGCGCTCATCCCGCAGAGGTCTACCCATAAGTTCCTCAACAATCCACTCATTTGTACCTGAATAACTTGTCACAATATATTACTAGTTTGGTGAAGTACTGATTCCTGTTGAAAGGCAAATTGATAAAAAGTGGATTATCTTACAAATTCTGACTTCATATAATAAGTTATTGTTCAAGTACAAATAAGTAGATTGTTGCGGAACTTATGGGTGGACCTCTGCGGGACGAGCGCAGCGAGTTCCGCAGCCATCTAATTACCCATATAGTGTTGAACTGTTCAAGTAAGACATTCACCTGAAATGTGTAATTTTTAAACTAATGAGAATAACGAATATTTGAGTGAATCAGTTAAGTATCATAATTGAACAACATATTCGTGTGTCGATTTTTAACTGACAGTTTCCGTATGAGGAGCGAGGGGGTGTTTCATATGGCAAAAACAGGTGTGACGTCAGGTAACCATTGGCGTTTTGATGTATGTGTATGGAGCCACCCAGCTCACATTCCGTCCGAGTATCAGATTAAAATCGATGGACAATATTGATGAATAGATGGCTGCGGAACTCGCTGCGCTCGTCCTGCAGAAGTCCACCCATAAGTTCCGCAACAATTCACTCATTTGTACTTGAATAACTTGTCACATTATGTTACTAGTTTGGTGAAGTAACATTACTAATTCCTGTTGAAAGAAAAAATTAAAAACCTACCTATTTAAAATCCCCTTATTCTCCTAAATAGTTCTCCCATTCCCATATTTTTATGGGCCATTCCGTCGAAAAACCGTATCTTGCACAATGCGCTGCCAAAACTAACCCAAACTAACCCAATCTTAAACCAGAGATAGGTTTAGACCGGGTTTTTTGGAAAAAAAAAACCTAAAAACGCTTTGGAAAGAACCGGTTTTTTCGAATAACCGTATTTCAAAAAACCGAGTTCATTGAAACAACCCCGGTTTATTCAAATGTTGAGTTTAAACCCTGATTTTTCTTAAAAAACCCAATAAACCCAAGTTTTTTATTATTTTTAAATAAACTGGAATAAAAAAAAAACAAAAAAATAAACTCGATACAAACGAAAACAAAACCTTAAACTAAAAATATCGAATATTCTGCCAGTTAACTTATAATAAATGAAAACTTGAGTATTAATTATTAATTATAAAATATTATTCATTATTTATAAATTCGATACTCTATTGTCATCCACCAATCCCTCAAATAATTCCAATTGGAAATCAGTATTTTCATTTTCACTATTTTCATTGGCATTTTCTTCACAGTTGACTTCAGTATCTTTTTATTCTTCTACAGTTGACTCATACTCAGACTCAGACTCATTTTCACAATCTTCATCGATGCTAATTGCATTTACCAAATCTATATTCTCTTGCTCCGACAACTCTAAATCTTCTATCACTGTTTTCAAATTATAGTTGATGAATGCTAATTTTTCTGTTTTTTCGTTTGTCAGTCTATTATATTATAGAGAACTTGTTTTACGCCACCATGTATAAGGCTTTTTTTTTCCTAAAATACCCAAAAAATCTATTTTTTTAAAAAAAAAAACCCAAAAAAACAAAAAGGGCTTAAACCTATCACCGAAAAAACCCGGGTGGGTTCAAACCCAAACCGGTTTTTTGGTTTTAAACTTAACTTCTTAAACTGCCCCTCCCCCCCCCTTTCAAAAGGCCTGTATCCGCCCCTGTAAGAATCACTGAAAATTTCAGCTTCAATCGATTATAGAAGAAAAGTTATGACCTCTCAAAGTTTTTCAAAATCTAAATGATAAGGTTGCTACCTTAGTATAGTTTCAACTTTCAACTGAGATGAAAACCGTTCCAGAACTAGTAATAATGCCTTCTAGACGTCTTTTTTTTGGACTTCAGACGTAATGCAGACCTATAAAGGACGTCTTTAGGACTTTGTGTGCTGTCTGGAAAAAAGTTTGTAGAAATTCTTTATGTGTGTATGTAAATATACGATTGAGAAGCTATTGAAAGTGTTAAGTCACTCTGTAAGGTGGTTTGATTTATCGTACCCAGTCATTAAAAAATAAACTATAGCTGATGCGCTCCTCTGTAAGGTCATTCGGTCAATGACCCACCAAAAAATCAAACAATAAATTTTCAATCAAACATCTTGAATATTACGTTTTAAATTAACCAACATCACGCTCAACAGAATACAGAAATCGAATTATTTTGAGCATATATTGGGTACCCGGCTTTTAAAATTACAAAATACAGGCCTAGCTACGCTCGGCCATATTCAAAATTGGGCTTATAGCTTTGAAATGATCATAGGCGAATGCAATAGGAATCAGAGAGAGAGAAACATAACGGGCGTAAATGAGTAAGATAAAGAGGCACATTTGCTTCCATATGTTCCATCACGTTGACGGCCGGCAACGGCGCCAGATCCTCGATCGATCGATATAGGTATTTATCGGAATGGAACAAGAGCGCTCAGAATTCGACGATTTTATTGTATATCTTTAATTTCCAGTGGGGGATTGACTTTTGGAATTAAAGAAAAGTGGTCGTCCAAAAGCAAAGCTTGATTTATGCCAAACCACGAAAGAGTCCATAGAGCCAAAAAATCCCATGTTAGGTGTGCGTTATCCTTTCAAAATGACCATAAATGAACGCGAAATTCAAATATTCAAATTTAAATTCCTACTAAAGCCAAAAAATTTAGTTTACTACCAAAAGTTTTTCGCCTAAGGCGCTATTTTAGCCTGCGGCGCTGTCTCTCTTAATTTGACCCACCTGTAAAAAAACTCACGAGCCGCGCCTGAGCTGGATGTAATACAGATCATCGCTAAAGGGTTTAGATTTCGTAGTACCAATATAATATAAGAATAGGTTACCCTGTATAAACAAAAGTTGAACCCAAAATAAGTTTGGACCATTTTTCAACAAAATGTTTACACGAACATATCAAAAATTTTTAAATATTTAAAAGTAAAAATTCGTGGGCGAATTTAAACTAAACCGAAATTATTTTTAGCCTCATCCAACATCCAACTATAGTGCATTCGATTTTGCGATCTCTTTAACACACGAGCTTGTGCAACTGATAAAACCTAAATGTTTCTAAGTATTTACTTTTATTTATTATTTCCGTGTGTTGTAATCGCCCGGTACTTCGCCGCGCGAACCGATTCAGTCAGTCTGTAGTACCGAGTCGCGCCGAGTCGTACCTGTTATTGTTTGTTTTTTACCTGGGACGATTTATGATGAGATTGTGTAAAATATGACTTTATGAATTTCCTCCTCAGTTGTGTGAAAGAAAGGTCAGTATTAAGTTTTTTCGTTTTCTTAATTCTAGGTCAACGGTGTCGTACTTCACGGACGGTGTCATCTAAATGCTTCGGCGATCATTAAAGGTTTATCAGGACCAGTTTTTAAAGTCATTATTTTAAGGTAATGTATTTTTACTTTATAGGTTAAAGATTGCCGTTTATTTATTATTAATATTAATGGATGTTTCTAATATTTATTATTAACACTTTGCTGATAATGTAATTGTAGCTATAATTGAATATAATAATCACTATTTTTAAATTTGCAAACTATGATAATGTTCCTTATCATAGGTATTATTACATTGTAAAAGCTAGATTAGTGATTAATAGATTAAAATGTTTGATTTTCTTGAATAATGGATTATATACGCTCATCAAATCTAGATGAAATAATTTATCCATTTAAATTATATATTTTGCAAAAAATTAATAGAAAAATTATCAACTTTAGCAGCAATTTTAAAGTTATTGCAACCCTGTAATTACAACATTTATACTTTGGCAACAATGCATTATAGCTGTTCGGTTTTACGTTTCTACTTTGGCAACACTGTAATAACAAAGTTTTTACTTAGGCAACAGTGCATTATGGCCGTCAAGTGTCAAGTTTTTTGTTTTTGTTTACATTATTTTCTTTGAATTTTCATAAACAATGTATTTTAATAATTAATTTAAATTTTTACTTGTAATTTTCCCTAGTAGTTGTTTTTTTATGGATAATTTATTCCACATCTATTGATTGACAAATTAATGCTTTTATTGCCATCTATAAACTGTTTGTTGTGGTTGTTCCGGTACTGTACTTTATGTATAGATTATTTGATTATTTTCTAATTTTATTTCTCTTTTTTTTTTTAGGCGAAAAGCTGCTATCGATGATATTGCAGTCAAACCTATCACTCAGTTTCCAGTTTCACTGGCAGAAGAGGTAAGATTTGTTCACTTAAAAAATCATCCATTATTACAATGTTTAGCTGCTTATAAATAAACCAAACTTCATCTTGGAATTTGGGGACTGGGGAACAATTTCACTATATTCAGAAAGTTCTGTTTTTGCATTGTTGCAAAATTTCTTGTTATCAGGGATTTGTTAGCTTCTCAGATTGATATTCAAACATTAAAAAACTACTACACCAAAAAATAGGTTTTGATAGAAACCATACAGTAAGGGGCAGGCTACTAGGTATACAGTAAGGGGCAGGCTACTAGGTATATAGAATCCAACTTGACGAATTTACGATCGTCCGCAGCCGTTTGAACACCTGTCGCTGTCGGTTCGTTGTCGTTTTTTCGATGACTTTGACGTTCGTTGAGTTTGTTCACAAGCCAGGTTCACATCAGTACGTTTTATGATTTTACAGACTTAAGCCCCGTCCAGACGCTACGTTACTGATTACTGATCACGTGTTGAACTGTGCAAACAAAACGTTATGCAAAACTTAGCATCTGGACCGTGCTTTTAGATGTATCAATTCGTCGAGCTTCACCTACTTATAATTAAAATTAAGCGTGTAGATAGGTTTTTTTTCGAACCGAAACAATAATTTTTCATATTCTAAGAAAAGAAAACATGTATTTTAAAAAAGCCATCAAGGAAAAACTAAAAATGTATTCAACATAAAAAATAGAAGAAAAATTAGGTAAAATAAAAACAAAAGTTCTAAACAGATGATATTATGTAGCAAATGTTCAAACAGTTCACCTTCTTGAGATAAACAATGACCTAAACAATCATAGAAGGCTCTACGAACATTATTCAAAATCACATGGGTGACAGTTACTTATATTTCTCGAATTTTGAAACGCTGCTGCTCAAGGTTCACGGCGCGATCCTCCTGACCACCATACGTTTTTGATTTGCAATAACCCCAGAAAAAATAATCGTTGATGGGTGCAAGATCGGGAGAGCGGGCTCGCCACATCAGTATTGTAGCTCTCGACCCAGTAATGAGACGGTTTGGAAAAGTATTATTCAAATGGTCTAGAATGTAACCCGTGTTTTGGGCTGGACATCCATCTTGTTGAAACCATATTTCATAAATTCTAGGACCAGATAATCTTCTTATTTCTGGAATTATCTGCCGTTGCGAAAAATCCAAATATACCAGTTAAGTTAGCGTCAATGGAGACAATGGAGTACGGCCCAATAATATGTTCTCCATACAAACCGCTCTAGACAGTTACCTTTTGAGGATGCTGGGCTCTAAGTTCAAAATACCTGTGTAAATTCTCCGTAGACCTTAGACCAATAACGGGTGTGACTAGGATTATGTCGACAAAAGAGTTGAAATGTCGTTTTATCTGTGAAGACAATTCTTCTAAGAAAATCTTCAATTTTTTTTATTTCATCATTAATCAGTTTCACAAAACTCCATTCGCCTGATGTTGTCCTTGCATCAGGATCAATTTTTTGGGAGTTTCGTACTTTGTACGAACGATCCTTTTTTTTCTGTGGCTTCGTCACCGTCCTTGTACTTGGGTAAATCTCGTGCGCGAGCGCACGAGTAGAAATAGTTGGAGTTTCTTTAACTAATGCCAACAACCAGTGGCGTAGTGACGATGCTCCGGGCCCGTGTTCAAAAATTTTACCGGGCCCCTATACTCCTGCGAGATGAAATAATTGGAAAATCAAAGAGATATAATTTTTTTTTTTTTCAAATATACAGGGTGAACCTAAAGTATGGAACATATTCACTATAAAATAAATGAAGGCGTTTCGGAAAAACCGCTCGGACACGTCAATTTTGTTTTTTTGCTTGATATTGTTTCACACCATTTTTTTTTATACAGGTTGTTCCAAAATTAGCTGTACCATTATCAACTTTATTTTTTAAAATCGTACCTTCTGTATATCATGACATTTCCGGATTCTGAGGAAAATTCTAAACATAATGCATATTATACCAGAAATACCCTTAGTGCCGATTTCTCAATAGCAAGTCACCCCCGGGTTAGCTGGGTCACCCAGGGTAAACATTGCAACTTTACAGGCTTACCCTGGAGTTAAAACCAATCCGGAGGTGACTCGCTATTGAGAAACCGGCCCCTATGTTGAAACTTATAACTCACCTAATTTAGAGGGCATAGCACAACAAACCACAACGCAGGGATTGCAGGATCTTGAGTTAGCATACCTGGCAATCCTGGCATACTATGTAGTGATTCGGCTGTACTAATGAATTTTGAAGATATATGATAGGCGAAAAGCGGTAAAATCGAAAAGTTTTCATAAAAGAATAGAAGAAATCATTATAAGGGTCCATATCTCCTATACTAACGGAGATCGAAGAAAAAACTAAATACAAAACTTGTAGATAAACATGAGTACTACATTCCCAAATTATCTTCCAGCATTCAGGGTGGCCCAATAACTGGTAGTGACACAAAGTTAGGTTTTTTTAAATGACTCTCCCTGTATATTATGACATTTCTTGATGCGGAAAATTCTAGACATATTTCATGTACAATATCATATACCTATCTTCAACTGTTTCGGAAATATTGACAGTTGAAAATTGACTTTTTTGCATCTTTGGCAGACTGTAAAACCTGAACGGTTAATTTTACAAGAAAACGGATTTTACATTCCTATCTTAGTTTTTCATAAACTATCATTTGACACCGACCTTGAATTTAATCCATGATTAAAAATTCCGCCTAAATTATTAATCCTTGGTTAAATTCAAAGTTGGTGTCAAATGATAGCTTATCAAAATCTAAGATAGGAATGTGAAATTCGTTTTCCTCTAAAATTAACCGTTTAGGTTTTACAGTTTGTCAAAGATGCGAAAAAGTCAATTTTCAACTGTCAATATTTCCGAAACGGTTGAAGATAGGTATATGACATTGTACATGAAATATGTCTAGAATCTTCCGCAGAATCCAGAAATGTCATAATATACAGGGAGAGTCGTTTAAAAAAACATAACTTTGTGTCACTACTAGTTATTGGGCCACCCTGTATACTGGAAAATAATTTAGGAATGTAGTACTTATATTTACCTACAAGTTTTGTATTTAGTTTTTTTCTTCGATCTCCGTTAGTATAGGAGATATGGAAGACCGCGCGCTTAGTAACTCACCCTGTATAAGAATGAAAGAAATGAAGAATTTACCTACGTAGATATAGATATATTATTTTTTTCTACAAACGTCACTAAAAGTGCCATTTTTAACGAATGCTCTCAGTGTCTAAAATGCCATTTTATGACACTGGTGTTAAAAGTGATTACTTCTAGCACTGAGTGCTAAAAGTAATCACTTTTAGTGCGTTTGTAGAAGAAAAAGTGTATGATATTCGTGCTAAAAGTGATTTTATTTTGTCCAAACTTCCCTTTTCACAAAATAGAATGTCACTTTTAGCACTTATATATCATAAATAACTATTTTATTTTTATATAAATTAGCGTCAAATGTGTAAAATGTAATTTACTTAATGGGAGAAACATAATATCGACATCTAGAACCGGGCCTCTTGAGGTAAAGTCCGTTGCATGGTTCTTGACCTACGGCTACTGAATAGACAGAGGGGACAATGGGCTATTGCTGCGTTGTCAGTTGTCATATCGATAATTTTTATTAATACATGAAAATTGCAATAAAATTTCCTTCATTTTCATGTAATAATAAATTTTATTATTGATATGACAACGCAGCAATAGCGCCATTGTTCTTTCTGTCTATTCAGTAGTCGTAGCTCAAGAACCATGCAACGGACTATACCGGGCTCGTGTTCCGGGGAACACACGGAACACCGGTGACTACGCCCCTGCCAACAACCAACGACATTATTTATTCGGCTTCTTGATCCTCATTATTTTACTGGACGTCATTTCGGTTATGGTTTTGGGGAGAAACACAACCATATTTTTTAAAATTATCAACAACCCAAGAAACTTTTTACCTGGTTGTCACCAGGTTAGCGCTAAATTGATTTGTCATTTTCTGACATGCGGACGCCTGCAAATTGGTCAGGTTACTTCCTATATACCTAGTAGCTTGCCCCTCACTGTAAATACGTTTTGTAAAACTTGAAAACACATTGAGCATGAAGTTTTAATGTTGTCTTTGATTCATGTGTTGCAATATTTACAATACATTTCAATGATTGTTTTTCAGATATGTATACATCAAAAGTCCTCAAAGTAAGAGTATAAGGATAAAACTTGGCAACGCTGTAAAATGAATTATTCCAGGGTATCTGGGTTTTCCATTGGCCAAAAAGAAAGTTATCAAATGATAAAATATACTTAGTCTTTTTGCCCTTAACGAATTTGTAACTACAATTCTCCATTACAACAACATTCTCAGAAAATTTTAGATTCATATCTTAGATAGAGGTGGAGAGTGGAAATATGATTTTTCATAGTTTCCTTGGGACTCCTCAAACTCCATACTGCAAATAAAATAAGCAGCAAAAAAATTCAAGAATAATGAAATTTCCTACTCTAAACAAAGGACCCCGCAATATTTAAATGGAAATTGGTTACCCGTGATATTTAGATGAAATTTAAATATGTTATTGGGGATGCCGGATGCCGTAAGCAACATTTTTTACCATGGGCACAACCCTGTATATGTAACAGGTGAGGCGTGGTTAGCTGTCAAATATTGGAATCTGATATCCAAAAGCAGAGTAACTATGGCAGATTTTGATGAACAAAAAATCTATTTCTATTAAGTCGACCAAGTTAAGTCGAAAAATGTCAACCGTTTTAACACCTGTCAAAACCCTGCCAAACGGCAGCACTCATTTTTTCCAGTTTTCAATATTTTATGTTGTCATTTGACATTTTGAACTTATATGTAAATTCTGAATTCAAAAATTGAAGAAAAAAAATGACAGCTGTCAAAATGTGACGTGCATGAACTTTGTTCAATGTTTTATCACCAATAAACTACCTCAAAACGAGAAAGGACCAGATTAGAGTATTTTTTCTACCAAAATAAATGACAGGTTTTGACAGTTCTGTCATTTTTTTTCCAATTTTGGAATTTAAAATTTACATATAAGTTAAAAATGTCAAATGACAACATAAAATATTGAAAACTGCAAAAGGTGAGTGCTGCGGTTTGGCAGGGTTTTGACAGGTGTTGAAATGGTTGACATTTTTCGACTTAACTTGGTCGACTTAGTAGAAATAGATTTTTTGTTCATCAAAATCTGCCATAGTTACTCTGCTTTTGGATATAAGATTCCAATATTTGACAGCTAACCACGCCTCATCTGTCATATATACAGGGTTGTGCCCATGGTAAAAAATTTTGTTTACAGCATCCCCAATAACATAAAGTCTGTTTTTTTTTTTAAAGATAATTCCCCAAGTCAAAAATTTAGTGACTATGTTGGCAACACAAGCCTTTTCTACATAAAAAATTTGAAAGCACTGACAATTTTACATTATATTGCCAACATAATGTCAATCTGACTTTTATTTTACAAAAAAACACAGTTTATTTAAATTTCATCCAAATATCACGGGTAACCAATTTCCATTTAAATATTGCGGGGTCCTTTCTAAACAGAATTTTATCTCTAATACGTTTCATATTTTCCTCTCAACCTTGCAGAATTTTTTTTTGGATTTTCATCAAAAGATGCTGGTGTAAACCCAGTCATTTCGAGTGGATAGATACCGAGCACCATTTATGACCAAGTCAACTACTTATAGAAATTGCATTGGCTAGCTTTGAGTATGTTTACATTAACATTTGCAATCACTCAAAGGTGGGTGGAACATGGAAAAACTCTTAATGAATTGAAAATATTCAACTAACTTTAACTCTAACTGTCAATTATGAAGAAATAAATAACTCTATCAGACTCCAATCAACAAGACAAGTAAATCCACAATTCGGGAACTTCCAGTGTGTTATGAGAGATACAGTAAAAAAATACATATCAGTCAAGCCAGTAAAAACTAACCCTCAAAAACCGTGGATAAACCATTATTTATTCAGAGAAATAGAGAAGAAGCATAAGTTATGGGATAACTATAAAACACCAAACAATTACCAAGCTTACATGTTACAGATTAACAAAACTAAGCAGAAGTTGCTTGATGCTCAAAGAAAGTATGAAAATGGTCTTGCAAATGCGGATTCATCAAAAAAACTGTTTAAGTATAGTATGTGAGTCGAAACTTGAATTTCAAGGTACTTGATAATAATTATATATAACTTTAAATGATCCTGCATCTGAGCAGTTTTTAAATGGTGTAGCCATATGGCAGAGAAATTTGCAGAACAATTTGACACAGCTTTTACAACTAGAGCTTTTCCGGCTCCAGCCCTGCATGACAATAGAGTGGAAGAAATACAATTTACAACTGATAAAGTGAGTAAAGTAGAACAAGCTCTGAATTGTATGGAAAAAGACTCAAGCCCAGGACCTGATGAAATCCTAACAGTTTTTCTTCAAAACTGTAGTGCCACAATTAGCCCATTGCTTGCTTCATACAAAAATTCCAACACCTTGGAAAAATACCACTGTACATAAAAAGGAGATCGACATAGACCAGAAAATTATCGCCCTATTAATCTTACTTGCAACCCGCTGAAATGTATGGAGAAAATTATAGTTAAGGAACTAATATCTTTCTTTCAAGAGAACAACCTCATACCTTCAACCCAACATGGATTTCTACCACTACCAATCTTTTGGAATGTCTAAATGATTAAACAAAACAACTAGCTAGATTATGAAAAAGCATTTGACAGAGTCCCACATAATCTGTTATTAGTGAAATTAGAGCATTTTGGAGTTAGAGGAAAGTTGCTTGCCTTGATCAAGCAAGATTCTGCTAGAAGATAGAATTTTTCAAGTGAGAATTAATGAAGAGCTTTCCAGTCCCCATAGGGTAACCAGTGGCGTCGTGCAGAGTTCGGTCCGGTATCTTTTTGATTTGGTGGAACTAATCTAATTAAGTGTTAAATTGTTTGCAGATGATTGCAAAATCTATGCAAATCCTTTGATAGATGTGAGTTTGAACTTTGAACTGATCTTAGAATGGTCAAAAACATGGGGAATGAAAAAAAAATGCACAGTACCTAAGGATTGGCCCAAATAA
The DNA here is from genome assembly GCA_917834065.1 of Ceutorhynchus assimilis. Lineage (NCBI taxonomy): Eukaryota > Metazoa > Arthropoda > Insecta > Coleoptera > Curculionidae > Ceutorhynchus > Ceutorhynchus assimilis. The sequence goes on along the minus strand of OU892287.1, from coordinate 8,604,794 downwards.
CCCTAACAAAGACTATATTCTTAATAAGTCTGCTTTGACATCAGTAAATGAACAAAATGATCTGGGAGTTGTAGTAACAACCGACTTGAAGTGGGACAATCACATATTTAAAATAACTAAAAAAGCTAACTCCTATATATATCTACTTAATTAATCACGCCTTTAGAGACCACTGCATTGAGATATCTACCCTTTACAAAAGCTATATAAGGCCAAAAATAGAATATGCTTATACTGTGTGGAATACATAGATATAGATATAGAACTTCTTGAGAAGATTCAGCGCAGAGTGACAAAAATTCCCCCACAGTTGAAACAGTTGCCATATCCGGAAAAATTACTCATCTCTTAAAGAAAGAAGGCCCTACAACCTACAAAATAATCAGTGATTAGTGATTACTATCAGAGTAAGAAATGATCAGCCAATCAAATTCATTTTGATGCCATTTTGTGGTTTTTCATTGACATCAGAAAATTAAACAATCAATTCTTTAGATCTTCAAAGTCTAGAGTCTTTAAATTTTAAATTTTTGAAGTCTTAAGTTATAAATCATAAAGCTTTTGATTCTTTACAATCCTCAGAGCATTTGGAATGTTTAAATCTTCAGTGTTTTGCTCTGTGTTTTTTTCCAAATCTTTGGTCCTACCTAAAGCATGAGCTTCAAAAGTCTCAGGAATATCAGTTAAGTTTAGATTTTCAGCGTCTTCGAAATCCATGAAGTCTCTCATTATTTATTTTAAAGAGCAGCTGAAATTTTCAGTCCTCCATTAGTATAAGATGAGTTATTTAATCCAAGGCTGAAGGGGTCCACACTGAGATAACATTTTTGTTGTTTTAAAGGTTTCTCAAATTATTGTATAAGAAATGTAGCAACAAATGTTCCCTCATTATTGACACTCCACCTACAGCCTTTACCTTTACAGGTAGAAGAAAGGTGTAAATACAAAAATTGTACAGTTTTGGCTGAATTTTTAGAAACCATGTCCGAAACAAAATTTGATTGTCAGACATGTGAAATTTTGCATACTTCCAACTTTTTTCCAATGGGATACCCTATATTTTATTCTATATTCTTGAAGAGCACAATGCGCCGATTCCAAAAATATATAGTTTGTCTAAAAATACTATCCTACTACGGATTTTGTGAACCATTCTACCTATACAGGTGAAAGCTGCAGGTAAAATTTGAGGTAGGTACTTGGTTTCTCTGATAGTATTTTTAAAATTTTTTGAACCAAATATGTTGGAGACGGCTCAACCAAATATAGACAAACTATATAGTTTTGAAATCCGGAAAATGTGCTTTTCAAGAATATAAAACCAAATATAGGGCATCCCATTTGAAAAAAGCTGAAAGCATGCAATATTTCACCTTTTTGACATTCAATTTTTGTTTTTGACCATGGATTCTAAAAATTTAGTTGATACTGTACAACTTTTGTATTTATACCTTTCATCTGCTTGTGAAGGTGAAGGCTGTAGGTGGGGTGTTAATATATAAAAAAACACCCTATACTTGAACAATAACTTATTATACAGGGTGGCGCAAAATGAACGTTATGATTTGATTGTTTTATAACTTCTTTATTTAAATTTTTAATTTCTCTTTCGTTTTAGAATTTTGTAGAGAAGACTTGGGGAATTTAAAATGGAACAATACACAATACAACAACGAACAAAAATCATTATATTTTACTTTGCGAATGGAAACTCAATTATTGTTCTTACGCAGCGTGCATTTCGTCGGTATTTTAATGTGCGTATTGGACCCTCCGTGTCAACAATAAATCGTCTGGTTGCAAATTTTCAGCAACAAGGTTCAGTTAGGAACCTCCATGGTGCCGGAAGACCACGTAATGAAATCCGTGCCATAACTCCTGAAATTTTGCAAAAAGATATGCAACATGTGTTGGAAAGAGCACGTCTTTGCGAAGCAGAAAATGGCAGACACTTGCGAGATGTCATTTTTCACATTCGAGTCAAAAATTTTCTCCATTCATAAACTGTGTTAAAAAAAAATATTTCAACAATTCACTTAAAAATTAAAAAGTTATAAAGCATTCAAATCATAACGTTCATTTTGCGCCACCCTGTATAAAGTCGGAATTTGAAGATTATCCACTTTTTGTCAATTTGCCTTTTAACAGGAATTAGTAATGTTACTTTACAAAACTAGTAACATAATGTGACAATTTATTCAAGTACAAATGAGTGAATTATTGCGGAACTTATGGGTGGACCTCTGCGGGACGAGCGTAGCGAGTTCCGCAGCCATCTATTTATTATACGTTGTCAAGTACAATAAAATCCTGACTCACTCAAATGTCAGTTATTCTCATTAGTTCAAAAACTACACATTTCAGGTGAGTATCTTATTTGAATAGTTCAACAGTATATTGGTGAGTAGATGGCTGCGGAACTCGCTGCGCTCGTCCCGCAGAGGTCCACCCATAAGTTCCGTTAAAATCCACTCATTTGTACTTGAAAAATAACTTATTATACGTCCCACAACGTTTTTCTCAGGTAATAACTTCGGAAAGCGTCATCCAATATAATTGAAATTTTGAGGATCTGAGTAACTTGTTGTACCGCTTCTACCAATGTCATCCAATTTCACCACTTTCGCTTCACTTTCGGTAAAGTGACGTCAACTTTCGAATCTTAAATGTAACTCATGGTATATTATGACATTTTTCGTTGGAAAATTAAATTACAAAATCGGCAATTCCATATTTGTTAAGGCTTCGTTAAAAAAAATGATAAAAAATGATACAGTGGAACATACGAGGATGCGTTCTGAAGTTATCATTTGGGAAAAACCTCGTGGGATACCCTGTAGAAAGTCAAAATTTGTAAGATTATAATTATTTACTTTTTGTCAATTTTTTATCAAACTAGTAACATAATGTGACAAGTTATTCAAGTACAAATGAGTGAATTATTGCGGAACTTATGGGTGGACCTCTGCGGGACGAGCGTAGCGAGTTCCGCAGCCATCTATTCATTAAACGTTGTCAAGTACAATAATAACCTGACTCACTCAAATGTCAGTTATTCTCATTAGTTTAAAAACTATACGTTTCAGGTGAATGTCTTATTTGAACAGTTCAACAGTATATTGGTAAGTAGATAGTTGCGGAACTCGTTGCGCTCGTCCCGTAGAGGTTCACCCATAAGTTCCGCAATAGTCTACTTATTTATACAGGGTATTTTTTTTAATATTTTGACACCCCACTTACAGCCTTTACTTTTACAGGTAGAAGAAAGGTGTAAATACAAAAGTTGTACAGTTTTGGCTGAATTTTTAGAAACCATGGTCAGAAACAAAATTTGAATGTCAGAAATGTGAAATTTTGCATGCTTCCACCTTTTTTCAAATGGGATGCCTTATTTTATTTCATTCTATATTCTTGAAGAGTACAATGCCCCGATCTATATTTGATTGAGCAATTTCTCATATATTCGGCTCCAAAAATTGTACAAATGCTATCCTACTACTGATTTTGTGAATCATTCTACTTGTACAGGTGAAAGCTGCAGCTAAAATTTGTTCTTGGTTTCTCTGATAGTATTTTCAAAATTTTTAGAACCAAATATGTTGGAAACGGCTAAACCAAATATAGACAAACTATATAGTTTTGGAATCGGGAAAATGTGCTCTTCAAGAATATAGAACCAAATATAGGGCATCCCAATTTGAAAAAAGTTGAAAGCATGCAACATTTCACCTTCCTGACATTCAATTTTTGTTTCTTACCATGGACTCTGAAAATTTAGCCAATACTGTACAATTTTTGTATTTACACCTGTCATCGTTAAAGGCTGTAGGTGGGGTGTCAATATATAAAAAAAACACCCTGTACCTACAAGATTTGAAGCTAGTTTGTAAGCAGCTAAACATTACTGACAATCACTTTTATCTGTGACAAAATTCCTCATCAACGCTTCTACTAACTAAAAATCTAGCACAATGGGTGGTTCATTAATCAAATTTTTAGGGCATCATAAAAATACCTATTTCAGACTAACTTTAATTCCTCACTTGGCAACGGTCTCCATCCTGTGTAGAGTGTCGTTTCCTTATCTACCTAGATTGAATAATTACAAAATAATGAACCGAAGGTCGTCCCCCGTTTAAGTGCAACCTTTTATACAAGTGTTTCAGTAGTTTGTTAGTTTTTCGAAAAAATTCTCGCGGGAAACCCTGTCATATAAATTGGTCATAGTTTAATCTCCTAATTATAACTTAGTCGATGTTTACTCACTAAAGTAGCGCGAAATTGTGTACTTAACTATTACTAGAAAATATTTCTGGCCTGGTTTTTGTTATTATAATGGTTTTGAGTTTTAACATTTCATGTAAATATTTATTCTCGGTTGGTAAGAAGGCACTTTATTCTTAATTAATTCATGCTAGTCACCTTCAGCCCTACAATTACATTTATACTATTCCACTAATTAAAAATTCAATAGTCATAATAATTAGCAGGCTTTAGTTAATTGAGTTGTTTAAGTTTTTACACGAAACGTTTTTAGCTGGCAAAACGATTATTGAATTTTAATTATTTATAATCCTGATGGGCTTTTTCTTTCAAACTATAGATACCTTATCAGGACGAATATTATTTTTAAGGTCAGGATTAATTTATTAATGGACCACCCAGTGAGATGATGTCGAAATCTTATTATATTGTTCATTTTAAAAGAATACTGGAGATATTTTTGCTGTCGAAAAGGAGAAAAGCGTCACAGATAAAGGCAAGTTTACATTTTAATAATTTTTAAATGTGGGTGGGGGGTCCTATTGTTGATTTCATAATAATGCTTCAACGACAAAGCAAGGTGCACACTGAAAAATTATTTGATTTATTATAAAGTCTTAATTTTATTTCAGATTTCTGAAGAGCACTTTAGTCAAAACTATCCCAATGTCCGTACAGTGGCTATCAAAAAGGTAATATTCTGTATGTGGTGCATTATAATTATTATTAGTAAATAAATGTTTTATTGTTTTAATTGCTTATTAGCTGCTGTTTGAAATAATTTTAAAATGTGTGTTATTTGTGTTTATTTTATTTTTTTCTCTTCTTTAAAGCTACCAGGTCAGAGTTTGGGTATTATGATAATTGAAGGTAAACATGCGGAAGTTGGACAAGGTATATTCATTTCGGATATTCAGGAGGGTAGCTCTGCGGAAAAGGTATGCATTTGAAAAAAGCATGATGTATTTTTATTTTAGTAGTTTTTGATTGTATAAAATAACTATTATTTTATTGAAGTTTCCAATTTGTTAAAATTATACAACCAAAGCCCAGTTTTCTGTTTGATTATTAATGTATGGTTTTTTTGTTAAATTGCAAATCTTGCTAGTTATAAAACTAACTATACTTTAACTATTATTAAAAAAACTGGCTGTTAAATTGAATTTGATTTAATTTAGAAATTGTAGCTTTTTCCTTTATTTGCCTCAATGTGTGTTTTTTGTTTTAAAGGCAGGCCTTGAAATTGGAGAGATGATATTAGCTGTCAATAAAGATTCTCTTGTGGGCTCCAACTATGATACGGTAAGAATATTTGCCTCAATTTGTTATAGAAAACTAATAAATGCAAAACGTTTATGCTTAGATAACGAGATAAGCAAAATAATTAAACTGATACGCACAATTCTGGTGCTTAACGTTATAACATCTTTGCATTTATTCGTGTGTGTTTTTGATTTTGCTATGCAGCAGCATGTTTTTTGATGGTGAGCGGCCCAGTTTTCCATTCCAGAACAATTATAATCCTGCTCTAAATTTGTCTTGTTTATTTTCAGGCTGCAAACCTACTAAAACGAACAGAAGGTCTTGTATCGCTAATAGTTTCAAAACCCGTTAAAAAGGACCAGGCAAATTCGCTTGCAGCTGCCCCATCGAGCAATGCAACCGACGCTAAAGGCCTAAAAACACCAACGACACCTTCTAGGCCTACTACACCTGTACCTGAACCTCCGGCGGATCCTCTAACTTGTCCAATAAACCAAGGAAGAGAGACTGTGATCGAAATAGCTACCAATAATGAAGGTTTAGGTGTCTCGTTTATTGGTGGAAAAGATACTGTTATAAAAGTAATAATACATATTTTATAATAATTACAATTATTATTACAATAAATTTTTTAGGACACTATAATCCTGACAGATGTATATTCAGGAGGAGCTGCTGATAAAGATAAAAGGTTGCAGGCAGGAGATCAAATTCTCGAAGTCAATGGAATTTCACTTAGGGATAGTACAAGCACAGCTGCGACTCAAGCATTAAGACAAACACTGCCAAAGGTAATTGTTAACAACTTACTTTCACAATTCTAATGCTAATATATATATATTTTTTTTTTTAAGATGAAAATTACTGTATTTAGACCAACAAATCTGGAATATACCACAATTGAAACTGACTTAATCAAGAAACCTGGAAAAGGTCTTGGATTGAGTATCATAGGAAGAAAATCTGGAAAAGGAGTTTATGTAGCTGATATTGTAAGTAATCATAATATTGTCCGAATAATTATTTGAATAATATGAATTATTTAGATTGCTGCAAGTGCTGTGGAAGTAGATGGAAAAATTAGCAAAGGTGATATACTAATTTCTGTCAATGGACAAAATGTAGCTGAATCAACTAGTGACATAGCAGGGGCCATACTAAAGACTGCGTTGGGTAAAGTTTCCCTGAAACTGCATAGATATAAACCTAGTACAAGTAACCAATAACCTTAAATGAAAAAAATAAGTAGATAAGTTTCCAAAATGTTTTCATTAACTAGAATTATTATGCTACTTATGACTGATTATACTTATTATTGAAAGAATATCTTTCTTAAACGTTTCAGTTGTGGAAAGAATATTATGATTGCTTTTTCTTTTTAGAATTAAATCTAATTATACATAATTGTTAGTAATAAAAGAAAAAATGTTTGGTCAATAATGTTGATGGTCTTTTTCTCTGTGCAAAAGAAACAGAAATTAATTTCAAAGTTTGAATTTCTGGTTCCTTGTTGCAGCAAAATGTGGTTCATTTTATGTGATTGTATTGAATTTTTTGTGTGTATTTACTCAAAACAAAATATTGAAGCCTCAGTTTGCAGTGAGTAGGAATTTTTTGATCTTATTTCAAAACTGTATTTTCTTCAAATATCTGGAAAAAATGTTCTTGAAAAGTTCAAAACTAAATAAATACTTCTTCTCTAAATCACATTTTTTGAACCTCAAAACTACACTTTGTAAAATTATTAGATTTTTAAAGCAAGTGTGATATTCATTGTCCTTTGTATATAAACGTAGAGTCCTGTATTTACTATATAAATATATAAAAATAGCTTCGAAGGGCTATATAGAATCAAATGTTTGAATTTCAATAATTTTTAACTGGAACAAGAATAACAAAAAACGATTTCGGTTTTGCGGTTTAAGTATCAGATATTTCTGGAATATCTTTTTTCTGAGGCTGGATTTGTACTATAGAAAGCTTCAAAGGTTCTTGATTGATTATTCGAGTGCGGCATTAATTGAAATGTGTTTTCTTCAGATTTTTTTCTAATGGTAGGAAATCGGTCTGAGCTAAAGCAGAATTCTTAGGATAAATATATATTCCAGTATTCTCGTGATGTCTTTTTTTGAGATAAAAAGAATGTGGTAAATTTGTAGGCCGAAGGAAAGTCTCACTAGTGTTAATTCCTCATCATTTCAATTTCAAATTTCTTATGTAAATCTTCAAAAGTATTCCACATTCTCAAGTTTTTTATTGTATTAGAGACACCAAAAAAAACTCAAATTACAAATCAAAAATTACACTTTCAATTACTAATTTCTAATGAAATATAATACATGTCACCAAAAACAACTACTAATCATTCTTGTTTTAAATGTTGTAAATAAAATTTAAATTATTGTAAAATTACTTTAAACCGAAATTGTTTGTGCAATTTGTTAGTTTTAGGAAATATTCGTAATGTTTGTAACATGTTTGCTTTATAAACTCAATAATCGATCTATTTCTGGTTTACCAATAAAGCCTCCTTTATTTTTGTAGTATGTTAATAATAATTTCAATGTTCAAATACTTATATTAAAAGCAAGAATTTTCTCACATAATTAGGTAAATATAAAACAATTTACTATATTTAGGTATTTTAATGAATTAAGTAGGTCTACAATTTTAACTAATTACCTTTTTTTTTGTACTATAGCCTAATGTAGGTATATTAGAAATACTATATAATTTGCCAGAAAAAAAATTATATCATTTCTATCTTTATAATAATTAAGGTTCAACGCTGTAGAAAATTGTATAAGCGAGAGAAAAATGTATAAATTTTTATGATATTAGCAATAAAATCATCTCATGTTGTTAGTTAAGTTTAAAATTTGTTGTTTTATTTGTCAAGGAATTCAGATAACCAGATTACAACTCTAGTAGAATAAGATTTGAAGAACATTATTGGTTTGATTACCAGATGTAATAGGAAAAAAAATCACTGTTGCATCATTCTTTTTATCACTCTGTTATTTGCAATGACATCTTAACATAGATAGACCGAGTCATGGTGGGGATGCACCAGAGGTGTTACTCCCATCTAGTATACCTCTTATTCACTTGACCAAAATAATGAACCAATGCGCACAGGTCAAACTCGTTTATCTATCTGCCTTTAACTTATGATATAAATTCGATAGGCGTGTTAACATAGAGGGGATAAAATCAGAGGTGAATCGATTTCCTAGATGTTTGCAACACAAAATTTTGTCTATCTGTGTTAATGAGGTTATTACTGTTATAAGTCTTTGTGGTCTTGTCTTATTCAATCTCAAAAAACAGTTTTTTTGCCCACCATTTTGATGGAAATCCAAGTTTCCCATTTTTAAAACCGCAATCTGAGAAAATATCTAAATTCGGACCAATGTATAGCCGTTTTCCTTATTAATTTCCCATCATTTTCCCTCTGATCACAACTAACTGAACCTCTATGTTGGCTTAATTGATAAATAATGCTCCTTGGTATAATGTGAGCTACTTTGAATTGATGAGGAGGCGGGACTTTCAGTATCAACGACTTAAAATGTTTCCACACAATGCTTATTTACTTGAAATATACAAATCAACTCAAAAAGAATATAGGAAATCACTAATTGAATCAAAAAAAGCTTATTATAATGCCGAAATAAGTGAAGCAAGGAATGACCTTAAACAAACATAGAGAACACTAAACACTATAATTAACAACTCCAAACCCAGGAAAGACTGCTTGCTACCCAAGTTACATGAAGGACACACTGTGCAGAACTCACAGGATGTTGCCAACTTACTAAACCAATACTATTCCAGAATTGCTGCAGAACTAGCAAAAAACATCCCCCCAACAATTTTTTCCTCTCAACTCCAACCAACATCTACTGCCTCCATAAATCAACCTGTAACTACAGAGGAGGTCACTGCAGTTATGAACAAATTAAAACCAGAAAAATCACCTGGAACTGACAGCTTGGGCATTGATACAATCAAGGAATTGAAAAATAATGAAATATCGCCTACTTTATGTAAGTTGATAAATCTTATTTTTAGGCGACTGTCACAAAAAGATTAGTTTTACGGATTCAATATCATCCCTAAAGTATATCTTTTTTGGCCGCATTTACTTCACGGCCGCATTCACTTCACGGCCGCATTTGCTTTATTACTTTACGGCCGCTTTTACTTCACGGCCGCTTTTACTTTACGGCCGCTACTTTGGTGAAAATAAACAATTTTTTCTATAATCACACTCTCTTTACCGTAGTTTTTGTTATTAATAATTGTGTATCTACCTATCTTTGCTGGATTATTTATTTGATCAATAAAGTTTAAAGCTACTGTTGAATTTTCTTCTTTTTTCAAGAACAAACACTCGCCTAAAAAATTTTGTGTGCACCTCGGCCGAATGATCTTTTTTGGCCTCACCTGAAATTTGCTTGACCTCGGCTGCGCCTCGGCCGCAAATTCCTGATTCGGCCAAAAAAGATCAACTTTACGGCCTTGGTACACAAATAACTATTTTGTCATACGCTCCCAAAAACAGCTATTTTACGGACTCATTCAAGTTCGTGAAATGCTTCTTTTCAGGATTTTTTTTTCTATCTGGATGCACCTTTATGATTTCAAAAATTAAGGAAATTTTGCAAATTTTAGCATTTTGAAGAATTCTAAAAAGCGTATGACAAAAAATAATGTTTGTCACACGTACCTAACGGAGTTTTTCAGGACTCATCTGCAATTCCGGACTCGGCTGACGCCTCGTCCGGAAACAGCAATGATTCGTCCTACTTGTGACAAAAATAACTATTTTATTACCTACTGCATCTGTGCCCAGTTTGTTTAAAATGGCAAAGGTTGTCCCTTTATTTAAGGGTGGTGATAGCACAGAACTAAACAACTCCAGGTCCATTTCCCTGTTCCCAGCTATGTCTAAGGTATTGGAGACCTGTGTAAGATTAACCAGTTATTTGCATGGATGGAATAAATTTGTGGTATGCGGGTTAATATGGATTCAGAAAACAAAATACCTCCTCAATAATTACAGACCTATTTACAAATAAACTGCTGGACAATTGCTTTCGAATAAGGTAAATATCGCCTAACTTTCAAGCTCGATATTTTTGGAACCAGACTAGATATCGGCCTGCGGTTTTCACGGGCTGACAGATTGACTTTTTGTGAAAAAAATTGCTATTTTGATTTTTTTTTAAATATCTACTTTTTTTTTATACAGGGTGTTAAAAGAATCCATGATTTTCATCCCAATTTTGAATGTGTGTAACTTTCTCAAATAATTTTTTAAATTTTATTTCTATGCGGCGTTTTAATCAATGATCTTCTGCAAAAAAAGTAATTTCTCAAATTTTTTATACCTGCCTTAGTTTTAAAAATATCGACTTTTTTTCATAACCACCACTTTTTTCAACTTTTAAGCACCTAAACCATCCTGTATCTTATGCTGCTGTTTGATATACCCCACGATATCCTGGTTTATTTTCAATGAAAAAAAAAATACTTAAATAATGTGGTGTCCAGTAGCGTACTAATAATCGCCCATTTTCGGAATAATTTATTAATAGCTCACCGATTTTTACATTCAAAGGTGCATAATTTTAAAATAATCATCTGAAGTTTCATTTGTTTAGTTCACTTTAATCATTGACATATTATTAAGAAACCAATTTCTCAAAATTTTGATATTTGCCTTTGGTTTTAAAATATCGTTTATTTAACATAACCAAATTAATTTTTTCGATTTTTCCGTTCTAAACCATCCTGAATCGTTCTTACCGGTGAATTTTTTTAGCAATTGTTATACCTTTCAGCCAGCGTATTTACTATGATTAAAAATATCGAATACCTCAATGATATGCTGTACAGTGGCGTGCAAAGAGAAATTATTATTTTTCATTAAATCAATTTTATTAGCAATTGTTATATCTTTCGATTGGCGTATTTTTATGATTAAAAATTTCGAATACCTACCTCAATGATATGCTATACAGTGGCGTGCTAATAATTATTTATACCACTGTTAAAATTTAAATATTCGGAACCGATTTCGTTGTGGTGAGAGGAAACCCGAATTTTTATTACCTGCTAATTTTCTTTGTAGCTTCATTTTTAAAGGTATTCCAATTAAACATTCTTCCACTAACAATAGCAGTATCACAAAATAAAGTTAAGGATGGTAAATTACATTATCTGCCAAACAAAAAAAATTATATGAATAACGTTAATGCTTCTTTAAGTTGATTCAAAACAAAACACAAAAAGTGTTTCTATAGGTTTTTTACGTTATGTTTAGGATGACGTCGTAGAACAAGTACTGACAATCTTGTCAATGCCTATTTTTTTCCTTATAATTTACCAGAATGTAATAAAAAAATATCAAGACCACTGACAGCTAGAAATAACAAAATGAATCTATACCTGTTATTTATTTGAAAATGTTTATTCATATCATAGGTACAACGTCGCGCGCCGTTGTCAACCGGTAACATCTGAAATTCCCCTACTTTAAATGCGTTAAGAAGTACTTTCAGTTTAGTTAGGTAGATACCTAGGTAAAACGAATCAAAATAAGTGAACTAAAAAACTAATCAAAGTAAGATTCAATAACAACAACAAAGTGACCTAAAAGTTAAGTAATAAACAACGTAAACTATAAAAATTAATTAAGAACGGCCGATAATCAAAGTTATTTAATTAATAGCTAGTAAGCCCTCCCCTCACATTCACAACCTCTTGGCATCGCCGTGGCATGTTGTCAACCAAGAGATTAATGAATGCCTGAGGGATATTTTGCTACTCTTCTTCTATGGCAAGTGCGAACTTATCCAGCGTTTGGGAGCATTTTCGCGCGTTCATACCAGTAACTTAAGCTGAGACCACACAAGATCAGGAGATTTTGGAGGCAGGTTAAACTGTTGCATGTTATGCTCCCCCAAAAGCTCCTAAACAATTGCTTGCTTTGTGTGGTCTTGCATTATGGTCAACCATGAAGAAATGCTCTCCAATATTTTCTGCATATGGAATAACAATGTCATTTATTATGTGATTCCGATAAATTACGGCGTTAACAGTACCCCGTGAAATGTATAAGTCAGATCTATCGTTGTACATCACTCCGGACCAAACATAAAACCCTCCTTCTCCAAAGGTTCCCTGAGAAGCCATGTTGTCTTCTTCAAATCCCTCCCCAGGTTGCCTCCATACTAACTCCCTACCATCGGAGTGTATCAGGTTGAACCGCGATTCGTCGCATAAGAAACACATTCGCCACTCATGTAATGCCTTGATTAACAGAAAATGAAAGGAATAATTAGCTTATTCGCCTTTTAAATAAAGACTTAAGCTAAAGAAGTAAAGACATGTAGCGCGAATATATTCGGTAAGCGGCAGCACTATAAATTACCTAAAACATTGAAAAATAGCCCAGGATAACGGAGCTATGATTTTTACAATTAAATAGACACACTTAGTGATATCTTTGCCATGGCCTGATGGCCTCATTCCTGATTTTTTTTCTAAACATTCTGAAAACTTCGATTAACCAAATATTTTTTTATTTATTAAGGAAGCTTTTAGCTTCAACATACTAAAATTTTATATAGAAATAGACCAGAATAACGGAGCTATGATTTTTACAATCATTTATTAAGGACGCTTTTAGCTTCAACATATTGAAATATTATGGAGAAATACTCGAGGAAATACTCCAGGATAACGGAGCTATGATTTTTACAATCAGGTAGACACACTGCTCTGAATCCTGTCTTCGTTTTTTGATATTCGGCTATTCTGCTTGCGAGCAAAAGGGTGGTAAGTCTGTGATAAGACAGCAGCCGAAACCCAGCCAGTAGGTAGGAAGAGCCCGGCTGGCGTCTCTCAATACCAATTCCTGTGCCTGTGGTGCCTATACTGAATATCTCCTATTAAAGGGGGTGTAACCTTAAAATACAACTTGTATTCAGAAAATAAAGAAGAAAATTCTAAGAACTCTTGTGAAAATCTCGCATCGCTACCCAAAATAATAAGGTAGATACGACTAAATAAAATTTTGTCTATTCATCGCGTGACGTCATAAATACACGCAAAAATTGCAAAACCTATTTAAACTGACGCAGCAATAGGTGTGAGAACGCAAAAACGATACGATAATGTCGATAATAGCTCTTCTGCAACCGACATGAGAAACGTTCTAGAACGGTAATTTCCAGTTGATCAATTCATTAGTCAAGTAGAATAAATGTTCAACTTATTGAAAAATAGGTGGATAACTGGAAATTACCGGTTCTGGAACGGTTCTCCTGTCGGTAGGAACTGAGCTAACATATGCAGCAAAAATCAGCAAACGCGCGCCAGCGCCGGCTGTCGGACTCAGTTTGTGCATATGACGTCACAGTGTTAGGAGTAGGAATTTTATATCACAGTATCTTCGCAACAGTTGGTCGTAACCAAGTGCGGTTTGAAAATTTGTTCTTAGATTTTTTTTTCTAAAAAACACCCCGTTTAAGATTATTGATAGCAATAATTTAAGTTGTTTTTAATTCGAACAATACTTGATTGAAAAAATACTTAAATTATTTATTGAAGTATTTCTACGTGAATGTCATTTCAAGTACGCAAGTTTAAGTGAATACTAACTTGACTCTGACTTTCGTGGAATTTGGTACTCGTACTTGAATTTGGGCAATTCAAGTCAATTTACTTGACATTTTAAGTATTTTCTTTTGTAATTATACTTGTACTGGTACTTGATTCGTATTGAAAAAGAAACTTGTACTTGATACTTAAGTACTTTTTCTTGGTATATACTTAAAACAGCTCTGATCGGTGGATAGAGTATACGATTCGCATTTACTTAATTAGGGGCGCCAAAGTCAGATCTCGCTCCATCCTAAAAGTAATCTCGGGCCGGCACTGATCATGGTTGACGATAATGCGAGACCACACAAAGCAAGAATTCTTTAGGAGTTTTTGGGGGACCATAACATGCAACAGTTACACCTGCCTCCAAAATCTCCTGATCTTATGTGGTCTCCGCTTAAGTTACTGGTACGATCGCGCGAAAATGCTCCCGAACGCTGGATGAGTTCGCACTTGCCATAGAAGAAGAGTGGCAAAATATCCTTCAGGCATTCATTAATCTCTTGGTTGACAACATGCCACGGCCGGCGATGCCAAGAGGTTGTGAATGTGAGGAGAGGGCTTACTAACTATAACTTTGATTATCTGCCGTTCTTTATTAATTTTTTTAGTTTACGTTGTTTATTACTCAATTTTTAGGTCACTTAGTTGTTGTTATTGACTCTTAGTTTGATTAGTTTTTTAGTTCACTTATTTTGATAAGTTTTACCTAGGTATCTACCTAACTAAACTGAAAGCACTTCTTAACGCATTTAAAGTATGGGAATTTCAGATGTTACCGGTTGACAACGGCGCGCGACGTTATATGATTTGAATAAACATTTTCAAATAAATATCACGTGTCGATTAATTTTGTTATTTCTAGCTGTCAGTGGTCTTGATAATTTATTATTACATTCTGGTAAATTATAAGGAAAAAAAAGGCATTGACAACATTGTCAGTTCTTGTTTTACGACGTTATCCTAAATATAACGTAAAAAACCTATAGGAACACTTTTTGTGTTTTGTTTTAAATCAACTTAAAGAAGCATTAACGTTGTTCATATAATTTTTTGTTTGGCAAATAATGTAATTTACCATCCTTAACTTTATTTTTTGATACTGCTACGATTAGTGGAAGAATTTTCAATTGAAATACCTTTAAACATGAAGCTACAAAGAAAATTAGCAGGTAATAAGAGTTCGGGTTTCCTCTCACCACAACGAAATCGGTTCCGAATATTTAAATTTTATCAGTGGTATAAATAATTATTAGTACGCCACTGTAAAGCATATCATTGAGGTATTCGATATTTTTAATCACAGTAAATACGCTGGCTGAAAGGTATAACAATTGCTAAAAAAATTCATTTTTAAGAACAATTCGGGATGGTTTAGAACGGAAAAGTTGAGAAAATTAATATGGTTATGTTAAATAAACGATATTTTAAAAACAAAGGCAAATATCAAAATTTTGAGAAAGTGGTTTCTTAATAATATGTCAATGATTAAAGTGAACTAAACAAATGAAACTTCAAATGATTATTTTTAAAATTATGCACCTTTGAATCTAAAATTCGGTGAGCCATTGATAAATAATTCCGAAAATGGGCGATTATTAGTACGCTACTGGACACCACATTATTTTGGTTTTTTTTTTTCATTGAAAATAAACCAGGATATCGTGGGGTATATCAAACAGCAGCATAAGATGCAAGATTTATTGTACAGAATGGTTCAGGTGCCTAAAAGTTGAAAAAAGTGGAGGTTATGGAAAAAAATCGATATTAGGCAATTCAAACCACGTGACATTCAAGATGGCGTGGCGGCCACACATGGACCAAAAAACACAAAAAAATATCTAATTTCTGCCAGATTTGATAGTTTAGGTACCTAGTCAACAAATAGTTTATTAAATAATCAAAATTAAAGTTGCAAGCAAAATTCCAAGCGAAATAATTTAAAATACGCATAAAAACATATTCAAAACAGACTTCCTTGGCCGCCACGCCATATTGAATTTTCCTTTTTGACAGATGGATTGAATTGCCTAATTTTTAAAACTAAGGCAGGTATGAAAAATTTGAGAAATTACTTTTTTTGCAGAAGATCATTGATTAAAACGCCACATAGAAATAAAATTTAAAAAATTATCTGAGAAAGTTACACACATTCAGAATTGGGATGAAAATCATGGACTCTTTTAACACCCTGTATAAAAAAAAATTAGACATTTAAAAAAAATTCTAAATAGCAGTTTTTTTCACAAAAAGTCAATCTGTCAGCCCGTAAAAACCGCAGGTCGATATCTATTCTGGTTCCAAAAATATCGATCTTGAAAGTTAGGCGATATTTACCTTGAATAAAGAATGAAGGCTTTCACGGCCGGTCAAATCTAGCAAAAAAGTTTTTTCCGGGCTATAATGCCGTGGTCCATTAGTATTTCTACCTAGAGAACACTTCGTCCTCTACCACACCGCCTCTGAAGATGTCTACCGCAGCAGTAGACGAAACGTTAGGTAGAAATACTAATGGACCACGGCATTATAGCCCGGAAAAAACTTTTTTGCTAGATATTTACCTTGTTCGAAAGCAATTGTCCAGCAGTTTATTTATGAGAAGGTTGATAAGAGATATGTGTGTACTTGTTTCGCTGGACTTAAGAAAAGCTTTGGACACAGTAAATCACAAAATTCTCGTGGAGGTGGTTGAAAAAACTGGTAATGAAGGTTCATCACTATACTGTGGTCTAGGAACTATCTATCCGGCAGACCACAGTATGTTGAATGTGAAGATATATAACAGAAGTAAAATGGAAAAAACATTACAGACACGGAGAGCCCCGAGGTTCAGTTCTGGGACCGCCACTCTTCCTAGTCTACATGAACTCACTGTCATACATACCTCTTCAGGGCTCTGTCAATTTATATGTGGATGATACCTACTTGCATCATTTATTTTGACAAGGTCCCTGCTAACTTAAAAATCATCATTGAAGAAGAGTTACAGAAAATAAGCGATTGGCTCCGTTATCACAAACTTAGTTTGGATGTGAAAAAATCAAGCTACATGGTAATATCAAAGTTGGAGTCCTGGCCTAACTTCACAATAAACTTTCAAGGTCTCCCATTGACTCGTGCAGAATCTGTCCATTACGCATCGTAAGATGATATGCAATTCCCTTATCCATGCTCACATGCTGCCATTTCTGTTTCCAACAAAAAATAGTATATTGTGTATTTAGGAGGAAAAGTGACACATTCTCGGCCGACGCGGTGTTAGGCCGAGGCCGAGAATGTGCTTTTCCACCGAAATGCACATACAATTTTTTCTGCGATCGGTTAAATATCTGTTAAATGTTTGTCTTTCTGTTCCAATTGTTCAGCAATACGAGAATCACTTTCCCGGCCTAGGCCGGGAAAGTGATTCCCGAAGTGTTATTCATTGATTCCTTAGCAGCTATTGAAACAATTAAAATACCAGAATATTGAGTTTTGCGACCTGTCAACCGGTCGAAAATGCTGACATATATTTCTTGTCAATCGCAGAAAAATTGTATTATCCGAATCGCATCCTGAAAATTCACTTCCTGTATATCTTGCAATAATCATGCATCTTTATCCATTCTTGCAAGACTTTCAATATTCACTCTATACAATAAGTCTCATCCCAGCCAACACAATCCATCACCACAATACCAGACTCAATGAAAACTTAAGAACGTCGGTAATGAATAATACAACTGGCCAACGCAGCATCTTATCAGAAGGACTAAGGTTCCACAATCGACCAGAATCTGTACAATGAAAGACTTTATCTGCAATTTAGAACTAATATATTCATAAATGCAACAACTTTGTGATACAGTACCTACTCGTACTGGATATTTTCTCCTGTGTGATATTGTATAATTTATAATAATACGGTATATTGTAATAATGTTATATGACCCGCATAGCTTTCCAGTTTAGGGTCTCTAGTTAAATAAATCTATTGTTTATAACTTTCATGTTTTAATAAAGGAAAAGAAAAAATTCAAAATAAAACTACTACATCGTTCAAAAAAACCTAATAAAATTTGTATTAAAAATCTTACAGACATATTTTACAAGTTCACGGATATTATGAAAACTACAAAAAGATTTGCAGATTTTTTAACATTACGGACACGAGAATAATTTTATTCAATTTACAAAACATTTCTTTAATTTTCTCCTTCCTCGGCCTCTTCTTCTTCGTCGAATTCGCCTTCCTCTTCCGCCGTGGCGTCTTGGTACTGTTGGTATTCCGACACCAAATCATTCATGTTACTTTCTGCTTCGGTGAACTCCATTTCGTCCATGCCCTCGCCGGTGTACCAATGAAGAAAAGCTTTTCGTCTGAACATGGCTGTGAATTGTTCTGAAATTCTTTTAAATAATTCTTGAATGCAAGTCGAATTGCCGATGAACGTCGAAGACATTTTCAATCCCCTGGGTGGTATATCGCACACTGCAGTTTTAACGTTGTTGGGAATCCATTCCACAAAATAACTACTATTTTTGTTTTGGATGTTTAACATTTGTTCGTCGACTTCTTTCATTGACATTCTACCCCGAAAAATAGCTGCTACGGTCAAATATCTTCCGTGTCTAGGGTCACACGCTGCCATCATATTCTTGGCATCGAACATTTGTAGAACTAATTCTGGTACGGTAAGGGCACGATATTGTTGACTGCCTCTGGATGTTAAAGGTGCAAAGCCAGGCATGAAGAAGTGTAATCGTGGAAATGGTACCATATTTACTGCCAATTTTCTTAAATCTGAATTCAATTGACCAGGGAATCTTAGGCAAGTAGTTACGCCGGACATTGTAGCGGAAACCAAATGATTCAAGTCGCCATATGTAGGGGTTGTAAGCTTCAATGTTCTAAAGCAAATATCGTACAGTGCTTCATTGTCAATGCAATAAGTTTCATCTGTATTTTCTACTAGCTGATGAACGCTCAAAGTGGCATTGTAAGGCTCAACGACAGTGTCTGATACTTTCGGCGACGGTACCACAGAAAATGTGTTCATAATCCTATCAGGATACTCTTCTCTGATTTTCGAAATGAGCAACGTGCCTAAACCAGACCCTGTTCCGCCTCCTAGCGAATGTGTAAGTTGGAAACCTTGCATGCAATCGCAGCCTTCGGCTTCTTTTCGGACAACATCCAACACGGAATCCACCAGCTCGGCGCCTTCCGTGTAATGGCCTTTCGCCCAGTTATTTCCCGCGCCGCTTTGTCCGAAGACAAAGTTGTCTGGACGGAATATCTGTCCGAATGGACCAGATCGGACCGAATCCATGGTTCCAGGCTCGAGATCGACCAGTACCGCTCTCGGTACGTATTTGCCACCGGTGGCTTCGTTGTAGTAGACGTTTATTCGTTCCAGTTGTAAGTCCGAATCGCCGTGGTACGTTCCGGTGGGGTCGATGCCGTGCTCGTCGGAAATAACTTCCCAAAACTGAAACAATCATATTTAGAATTTTTATTAAGATGATAATAAATGTTTTGGGGTTTTACCATAGATTCAGATCTCATAGTTGAGATTGAGAGAAATTTAGGAATTTAAGTCCTGAAATGACAACTCAGGAAGTTTTTCATCTCATAGATTTAATTCAGATGATTCAGATTCATTGCAATAGAAATACATCACAGGAAACAAACATGATCAACTTTATCATCAGATTTGGAAGAAAAAATCAAAAAGCTAACGAAGATTGAAGTCAGATTTGGTAATTTTTGTAAAAATTCCTGTAATTTTTCTGCAATAATTGCAATGTAGTGTGGTTCTAATGTAATTTTTAACTCACTTTGGCGCCAATTTGGTTTCCGCATTGTCCCGCTTGAATGTGCACAATTTCTCGCATCTTGAGCCGATTATTGTAGGTGAATTTTTGTGAAAGAAATTACCAAATTTAATGTTTTTTGGCAGTTTGTTTACGCTAGTTACTGCGCCCTGTTGTTTTTTTTTTTACTTTTCGTTGTTTCAAATTAGCCGCCTCGTCGAATTTTCCGGGGAATCACTTGTTCAAACACCATTACACGACGTTTTCAGTTTATTGCTGTCTTTGTTTGTTGCACTTATATTGACAAAGACAGATATATCAAATATGAGAAATTAAGGGCTTCCCACATTAACCTTGCGTTCGGTATTTTGCTCAAAGAGCAGAGCGTGCTGAGCGGAGCCGTTATCACGTGACCAGCGAGCGAACAGAGCAGTTGAACGCTGTGTCAAAGTGCCAAAAATGTATAAACAAACTCGAATGAGCCTGCACCGAGTACACTTTTTAAATAAACGAACGGTAAATTCAAGCTCAGAGAACTTAGATCAAAATACCGAACGCACGGTAAGCAGGAGTGTGTGTTCGATAACTCGAAGTAAAGTATAAGAAAATATCACACATTGAAAAAAAAATCATGTTCAGCGCCGTATGTGTGGTAAAAGTTAACTTCTATCGCTTCGTACCAATGACATTCTTCGTACATTGATTAATTGTATACGTGACGTCATGGGTTCATCGCGAGAATGTACATTTGGCCAAACATAAAACCTGGTACAGGAAATATATATTTTGTAGATTTGCCTAGTGTGAGTCAGGCTTAATAACACAAGTTTGTTCTGAAAAACTTAGGTCAGACAGTTTTTGTCAACGTCAAAGCTGAACAAAAGTAAATGCAACATGTTTTTGTTATGATTGGTTCAAATATGACACTAACTTGACTCTCCTTGTCATTGTTGAGGTGATAAAAAGGTCGATTTACACAAAACAACACAATAGGAAAATGCGTACCAGTTTTATGATTGGCCAAGTGTACTATTTCAAACCTGTTTTGAACCAGTTTAAAAAAAAATGCACGCGAGAAAACAGCTAAACAGCTTTGTGTTTTATAGCTCTAGCTCTTTCTCTTCTTCTCTCCTCTCTACAGCATATTTTTTTCTCTCTCGTGTAACGGAATGGGCCTAAGCGTGACACGTCTTTAAATCAATCTCCATTTTCAACCAAAGGCGATTTTCAGCCTGGAATGATTATTATTTGGTTATAACCAATGCATTTCCGCCGTCGCGGTTTTAACCAAAGTAGGGGAAGTTGTGATGTCACATATCAGCTGATTTGCTTTTGGTATTTACCATTTATAACCGATTATAACCCAGCTTTGGACTTGAGTTAATCTTTTGGTTACAGCTTTTTGATGTTATTGTTGTTATTTTTGGAATTTGTATTGGTTTTTTGTGATTTTGCAGTTGCGTTGTAGCCTGGCACAATAAAAGAAGTATACATTCACTCACTCACTGCAATTCACCATGTTTAGATCGAGGTTTAGATCATCCCCAAAGAAAATCTGTTCGATAAACGAGACTAACGAGAGATTCAGCTCCATTTTTTGTACCTGAACAAAAATCTGTTGCTGAAACGAAAAAACAAATAAGAATAATAAACATATTTCTACACTGCTATAACCAAATCATTTCAGCGATTAGTTCCTTGGGTTATGATTCTTGAATGGTGGGGGGCTATGACGTCACACTTGGCTGTCAAAGTTGTCAACCAAAAGAATAACCACGGTATTTACCGATAAATAATCATTCCAGGCTGAAAATCGCCTCAAATATCAGTATCAGATCGCCACCTGAGAATAAGTTTAAAGTCTGTTTTTTTTTTTAAAGATAATTTCCCAAGTCAAAAATTTAGTAACTATGTTGGCAACACAAGCCTTTTCTACATAAAAAATTTAAAAGCATTGACAATTTTACATTGTATTGCCAACATAATGTCATTTTGACTTTTATCTTTAAAAAAAAAACAGGCTTTACTTTAAAACTATCCCCCCTCATATAACGAGTCGGGCCAGCCATTCAGTCGGGGTAAAGATGAAGGATCACACAAAAGGGAGACGCGCATCTTCAGTGACGTTACAAGGCAATCTTCTTTGCTCATAATAGGGCACTTGTATGGAAAATTAAATTGATTATTGTTTATTGCAAACTGTAGGAAATCGAAAAAAAATCGTTCCTTTTTTTTTATTTTGTCCAAATATGATTATTTCGAAAGTTATACAAATATTGATTTTTGTATATATAGATATACTGAGCATGTGCGACGTCACAACGTATTATAAGTTATGACGTCAGAAGGACATTTCAAAGCGGTGTATCTTCGTCAATTTTTGACTAACAAGGAAAAGAAAAAAATACATGTTGACTTATTTTTCACATAGCAATAAAAAAATTTGATGCAAGGGGCCTAATCAATTGTTTGGCCATCCCGCCCCACTTAATGGGCTACATAGTCTCTCCACTGTAGGTTGTAACGGGTTTTCCTAGGTTTTTCCTTAAGCTATAGTAGCTCAACGGTCGGTATTTATCTTTCGGTTAATCCAGCGGTAATCTCGGGCGCCACCCTCAGGATTAAAGTGGTTGAGGGCCCACTAGCACCAGGTAGCTTGTTACAGTGGAGAAAGAAAAAAACCAGGGGTCAATGCTCAGACAAAGGAATAAAACAATTATGGGTAGATAATCAACAAATAAACTATTTATTACTCATTGTGTAATAACAAAGGAAAAGAATAATGAAAACTCAAATATGTTGGATAATACCTTAACCAAATTGTCCCTAAATTATAACAGCTCCTCATAGGGCAAAGTGTACGGGTAAAAGAGAGAGAGAGAGAGTGGTCGTGTGTGCGGTCGATTATGGTACGGATATCAGCGTAAAAGCGGAAAGCGGTAAATATACAGTTACGGTAAAAAGCCGGCGGTTGTGCGGTTACGGTAAAAAAACTGCGAAGCGGAAATAAGCTCTCTATGTTCAGAACCAGGCCCCGAAAGCTTCTCGCGACAAATTCGGAATCGCGTGTCAGTGGGGTAGAAAGTATAACTGATCTATGTCCGTACGTTCAGCCAGGACATAAGGAATGCGAATATCCTGCCGGACTTGTCTGTTCGTACAGCCGAGACTTGTCCTGATCAGTCTACCCACTATCCAACTCTTTTCGGTACGGTGCGCGGTGTTTCGGAGCCAGAACTGAACGGTACAAATGTAAACAATAAACCCAGCATCGGCCTTTAATGCATTTAGTACATTTTCGGAAGAAGGGTAGGATACACAGCTGGTCTATGTCAGTACATTCAGCCGAGACATAAGGATTACCTGATGAAAGTGGTAGTCCTGCTGGATTTGTCCGTTCGTGCAGCCAGGACTTATCCTGACCAGTGTATATACCAACCAACTCCTTTCGCGGGTTTTAGCAGGTTAGAAGATATAACTGATCTATGCCCGTACGTTCAACCAGGACATAAGGAATGTGAATATCCTGCCGGACTTGTCTGTACGTACAGCCGTGACTTGTCCTGATCAGTCTACCTCCTAACCTACTCCTTTAGAAGCGGACGCGGCACATTACGGACCTAGGCTGTGTCGCGTAGGGTGCTAGAATTACCTTTTATCCGGACGGCGGTCGGGCGGTGTGTGCGGCGGTCTAGCAGGCGGTCGGTCGGTGTACGGGGGAGATCTCAGAATGCTCTCCAGCAGGCGGTAGGTGTCGGTCGGAGGAGATCGCGGAATGATCTCCTTGACTGGAGGCCGCGCTGGGGAATTTATAGTCGGCAGATCGGCGCGCGTTTCGGTAGGCAATAGTGGGAGACGCGGTGGGGCGCGCGCTTAATGCCGGTTTACATTTTGCGGACTATTTCGGAGACGCGTACACATTTTATAAATATTATAATATCCAAATAATTAAATCAAACTAAATTTAATACTTACGTGGACCCTGTAATTATAAAGTAATGAAAAACAATAGTAACATCGTTACAAGGTACTGGACAAAAACAATAATTGGTGGAGCAGAATGAAGCAGAATGGGAGCAAAATTATGGGATATATTTCATTAAGGAAAATTTAGTGGGGGAATCCGGAAAAAATCCGGGCGCCAAGGAAAGTTCGCCGCAGACGCCACGTGGAAGGCAAACAATTTTTTTCGGTGCCACGCCCAAAAACGTCTTGTTCAAGAGTTTTAAAAGAAAGATACAACAGGAACATTCCACCCGAATAAATACATTTTCCTAGAGCCGTGCGGAAAAATCGATTTTCCGCACTGATATGCGTGCGGAAAATGAGTTTTCCCGCACGGTGCGGTAAAACTTTTTTTTTTGACATACCAGTGCGGAAAAAGTTTTTCCGCGCGGCTGTCAGTGCGGATAAAATTTTACCGCACTGATATGTCAAAAAAAAAAGAAAAATTTTACATTTTTTAGCCTGTAGGAAAAATATTGTCCTAACACTTGCGGAAAATATTTTTCCGCACGCGGCTGCCGTTCACCGAACGACGCGTAGCGGAGTTCGGTGATTCATTTGTGAATTCATTTTCCGCACTTGTTAGAGGTAAATAGCTATTTCATTTCGACATTTCGAAAAGGTATTATGAAACGTTCAAATCGAATTGTAAACTGCGAACATAACATAACCGTAAACACTTAGAAAAAATGTGAATCGTGAATCGGTGATTCCCCGAAATCCCGCGCCTAGGCCCCAAGGATAATACACACTACTACTACTGGATAGCTTATCCTCATAAGGCCTGTGTAGATCAAATCTCATGCCTACCACGCCAAAAAAAGAGCCAGTGATGACGTAGACAGCGTATCGTTTCTCGCCTTGACGTAGGGTGTTTGTACCACATCAGGTATGTCCGCGAGCTTTTGCTTTTATGCATACTTGGTTTTATTCAGTAAATTAAATTAACATTCTAAAACAACGCTTTTTTGGATCTGGTTTGCTTCTTCCCCTTTGCCTATTATGTTCTCCCATGTTATGGGATGTATTCCTCAAATATGGAGAAGGGCAAAACTCACTTTCATTTTCATTCCAAAGGCAGACAGGAAGGATGGGACAGACCCCAAATCCTTCAGACCAGTAAGCCTCACATTGTTCATTCTAAAGACAATGGAAACGGCAGTAGATAATTATATCCTTGGAAAGGTGGCCTTCGAACGCAAATCAGTACCTCTACGCCTACAGAGCAGGCCGACCCACTGAGACAGCTCTGTACCAACTGACGTGCATGATACAAGAAATGCGGTATAAGAAAAAAGTCGCACTATGCGTCTTCCTAGACATCGCTGGTGCCTTTTTACAAAACATCACATGTGGCCATTCGGAGATGCTTGCCACAAATACAGCAGAGACCTCAATAGGAAACAGCGCCGGTTCAAGGCTCAACAGGGCCCTACCTTCTGCCGCAGGTATGCCCAAAAGTAACTTTTTACTGTTTTTGTCCAAATTGAAAAAAAAAGCCTTTCAAAATCCTGCTGGAAAGTGTTTTGGAACGTTAAATGGCTTTTTGAGTTTTTGCAGTTCCAGTGGCGGACCTATAGGACTTTTGGGGCCCGACGCAAATTTTTTTTTGGGGCCCCGTCATGTTTTTTTTTAGGTATTTTTCTTGTGGTGTTGGGGTGTGAGGTGAGTGTGCGGAAGTTATTTATATTTTTGAAGTTTTTAACAACCAAATATAGAAACAAATTTCACAAGAACATATGAGACAGAAAACAAGTTAAACGAAAAAAAGATAAAAAATTGTAAAAGTTCAAGAACTTTTTATCTAAACAAAAAGGAATACAACATAGTAGTACCGCACTGCACTGATACTGTTCGTACTCCACCGACAAGTACCATAAATTATCTGAGTCTGGAAGACGATAGGCAATTTTTTGCAAGGATAACCAAGCATAATGTTGTGCTGAATTGTATGATGTGTCATACTCCCCTAACTCCCCCACCATCAAATTCTGGGATACTTGAGGATCAAGGACACTTAATTGCTTCTGTGAGAACAAACCGAAAAATCACCTATTCTACATTTAAAATCGACGAAAAAATTAACTCACTAGCACAGCCTGAATCGCAAGCATTCCATCACGGTCTGCGGGTGACGTCATCACTACAAGCTGCAGGGGTGCGTTCAAAGACGGCAATGCTAATGCCAAAACCTACTTTTCCCCCTCCACCGGTAATGCCGAACCACGTAGGTTGGAGCCAAACTTGAACGCAAAATGCCAATTTTGGCTTGGCTGTAGCCATTCCTGAACGCAGCCCTGATAGTGACGTTCATTACGTCAGGTTGCCTAGCAACTGGGCCTGTACTGTACGCGAATGACGTCATGAAAGTGAAATTCTACTTGTCATGATTCCAGCCCTGGATTCCCTACAGGGCTTTTATTGTCGAAACAGGAGATAAGCGTTCTGTCTTAGTTGCCCATATTTCTATTTCCATAGCACTGACAAAGACAGGGCAATCGTTCTTTCTCGTAAGAACGCTGTTCCCCGGTTTCAAGAATAGGCATCCTGGTACACAACGTTGCCGTCTCTTTCAAAATTTAATTTTCGATTTTTTTTTATATCTACGATTTTTCTTTTTTATTCGTTTTTATCGGTCCCTTTAGAATCTGGTTGTGTGGTGGCCCCTTGGCTCTGGGGGGCCGACGCAGAGTGCGTCGTTTGCTTCATGCTAGATCCGCCACTGGCAGTTCTAAAGTGTTCTAACTTGGATTAATTGAAGAGTTCTGAGCATTCTAGAAGTTTTTCAGTAATTTTTAAATTGTTCTGACAGATTCTGAAGTATTTTAGAGCCCAATTGAAGCACCAAAAAGTTCTAAATTGGTTCAAAAAAGTTCTAAAAGGTATCCAGTCCTAAATTAGGATTAAATTTAGAACTTTAAAATTGTTCTAAAATAACTCTGAAGTTTCTCAATTGCTCCTAAATGCTCCTGAAATTTCTGATTTAGATTTAAACTGTTTTAAATGCCTTTAAAGAGTTCTAAAGTTCTACAGCAATCAAATCAAAAAATTTGCTCTAAAAATCTTTCTGAAAGTAGGGTTTCCATAAAGGTTTTTCAGAATTCAGGACAAAGGAGTCAAGAAATCCGGACAAAATCCGGACGGAGCTATTTATGCAACAAGTGTGTAAAGTGAAAGGCGAGTGCGACTAAATTCACATTCGTGAAAAAAGGTTCATATACAAAGTTTGCATACATAATAGCTATTTACCTAACAAGTGCGGAAAATTAATTTTTCCGCACGCGGCTGCCGTTCACCGAACGACGCGTAGCGGAGTTCGGTGATGCAGCCGAGTGCGGAAAAATATTTTCCGCAAGTGTTAGGTACAATATTTTTCCTACAGGCGAAAAAATGTGAAATTTTTCTTTTTTTTTTTTTGACATATCAAAATTTTTTCCGCACTGACAGCCGTGCGGAATAACTTTTTCCGCACTGATATGTCAAAAAAAAAAGTTTTACCGCACCGTGCGGGAAAACTCATTTTCCGCACGCATATCAGTGCGGAAAATCGATTTTTCCGCATGGCTGTAGGAAAAAATATTTTCCGCAAGTGTTAGGTACAATATTTTTCCTACAGGCGTAAAAATGTAATATTTTTCTTTTTTTTTTTGACAGATCAGTGCGGTAAAATTTTGTCCGCACTGACAGCCGTGCGGAAAAACTCATTTTCCGCACGCATAACAGTATGGAAAATCGATTTTTCCGCACGGCTGTAGGAAAAAAAAATTCTACTACCAATATAATATGTGTAGAAAACTAGATTTATGGCTGTTTGCACCGACCATTTTAACGAAGCCTTTAGCGATAAGTATTCCTTAAAATGACTTTTTTACATGGAGAAATGTCACTTAAAGGAATACTTATCGCTAAAGCTCCCTTAAAATAGTCGGTAAAAACGGCCATTAGACAAATACTTAACGCACTAGTGCCTAATTTATTCCTCATTACTTCACATACTAGTGTGTAATAGTTATTTACATTACAAGTGCGTTTATGAACATGATTACAATAACGAGTGTGAAAGATTAGAACGAAGAGGTCGTAGACCGAGTCGTTCTAATCACACAAGTTTTGTAGTCATGTTTAAACGCATGTGTGATGTACAACGTTTTATCTACAAAGCGAAAACTAAGAGTGTATTTTCAATAATTTTCGTTTATTAGTCGTTATCTACCTTCATTTTACCTTTACATTTGTCAAGTCACCAAAAATAGTTGTGTTATGAATTCATAACCTAGTCCATAACACCACTAGTTGTGTTATGAATTTATAACCTAGTTCACAACACCACTGTTCTGTTATGAGTCTCATGACATAACTCAAATACTAGAAAAATGTTTATGTAAAAACGTCATAATAACCAAACGCTTGTAGATAAAGTGAAGTAAAATTTTACGTCTTTTGAATAGTGCGTAAACTGAGTATGAGTGTTTTCACGATCTCCGAATTTTCCGGACATTGTTCCGAATTCCGACCGGACTTCCCCGGACACCCTAAAAACCCAAACATGTCCGGGCAAATCCGGACGTATGGAAACCCTATCTGAAAGGCGTTTTGTAATTTTTAATCTGAATCCTAAGATTCTGGCGCTTTTCAAAATGTTTCTGGGAATTCCAGAGTGTAGTTTGAGTGTTTTGGAGCGTCCTAAAATGGGTTTCATTTTTCTGAGTTGTTCTAAAATGCTTTTGGAAATCGGTGTTTGAATGTTTTGGGGCATTGAATGGGGCACAGAATGCTTTTGGAAATTCTGAATTTAATTTGAAATGTTTTGAACTTTCAAAAAGGTCTATTAAAGTTCTAAAGTGTTCTGTAGCATTTTAAATGGTTTCCAGTAACTTCTAAATTAAATGAGAAACGAATTCTGTGGAAAAATTTTCCCAAAGACGTCCCTAAGATGTCCATAAACGACATTCAAGACGTCTTGCCTACACCTCGAAGACGTCGTAATGTAACAAAACCCAACATTTTCCAGAGATCTGCCTATAAAGATGTCTTCAGCACTAAGACATTCTAAAGACACCTATTCAAGAAGAGTTCAAATCTTCAAAGAGATGTCTCAAAGACGTTTTTGAATCTCTTTTCAATACATAAATCATTATTCACTCTTTAGGCTTGAAGAAGAGAAAGATATGAATTTACGACATTTTATATGGACACCTTCAAAACAACGTCTTCTAGGCGTCTTTTTTTGGTCTTCAGACGTTCAGACGTAATCGTAATGGTAATACAGACCCTAGAAAAGACGTCTTCAAGACTTTGTGTGCTGTATGGGTAGTGGAACATCTCGTATCTATTATCTATGACTCGTTTAACGGATCTTCATCAGCAACATGACATAAGGTTGGATGGACTCTACCTGAGTTGGGACTCCCACAGCTACAGAACAGTTCTGCCGATAGTGTGCGTAATTCGTGGTGTGGTGCGTCTCAAGGCGCAAGGTTGCCAAAATAAGATATTTGATTTCAGAGTGAATTTCGGGCCTCATTGAGCGCCCGGGCCCTAGACGGCCGCCTAATGGTTAAACCGGCGCTGATAGGAAATGAGTCCCAGGGCGGAGTATGGTATACTCACTCGTGACGTGGAGTTTAGTGGTGGATGAACTACTAGGAATAATAAACAGCCTGCTCTTGCCCTGCGTTCGTTATGCCAATTACATATTGTCATCATATAGCAAGAGGAAAGTTCGAGGGGAGGGCACCCTGTGTGAACTTTTACGAACTGGACTCAAATCAACTGAGAAATGGTGCTGAACAGTGGGACTGGAAATGAATCCATTAAAAATCACCGGAGGAGGAAACTCCCAAGACAGCTTTTCTAAGGTATTTTCATTAGGTACTTATATCTAATTTTGATTTTGCAACTTTTGAAGAAAATAAAAAGATCTGGAGTCAAGTTTTAAAGGAAATTAACTAAAGTTGAAGATTTTCTGGAAGATGATTTAAATGTTCTATATACAAAACTGCTCAAATCAAATATTTTTAAAGCCAAATATAGGTATGTGGGATTTTTATGAAAATAGAAGAAAGCTCTATGCGTTGAGCTGTAAAAAAATACTAGATTTCATATCCGTATAATAAATCCCAATATCAAACAAAGAGGAAATCCAAGTTTGACCTCTAAAAAACTACTTCAATGGTCTGTTACTAGATGGCGACACAATCGTGTTGAGTTTTTATTGATGTTTAAGCTTTCTGCATATTTTGAAAAACGAAATTGAAACAATTCTCATGCTTTGTCGATATTCCAATTTATTATTAGTTGGTGTATTTGATTTTATAAAACAAAAATATGAAAAATAATAATTTGACGTTCGGCGAAGTTCGGGTCATCACGTCACTAAAGACGAAGAGAAACGTCACAGAGATCCTTCCGGGATAATGGGACCAATGAGAGCACAAGGCCCGGTCACGTGAATAGTTTAATCCAATAAGAACTCGGCTGAATTTTAGTAAGACAGAAATTTCTGACAGGCGTAGAAAAAGTTCCATCAAAGAGCCGCCATGTTGCCTGTTTGAGGTCGCGTCGGAATTACACAAATTTGTATCCTTTTATCGTTGTGCGCTATTAAAAGCGACTTTTTCGGTATAAAATAGTGTCCCAAGTGTATGTTGTGCAATAATTTGACAATAGTTTTCGAAAAAACTTTACTTAAGATAGGTAAAATCGCTCGTCAAAAATTGTTCCTCTGATTCTGACGGAAGATGGTTGTAGGCTGTCGCACAGTGTAGTCGACAGGCCGGACTAGTCGAAGTTCATAATGGCCGATGGTTGACTTTAAGTTTTGATTATTTTGTGCCTTCGGAAATGTATCGACCATCGAACACTCGGTATATGAAGCGATTTATGCTGATTTCCTTCGGAAAAACAATGTTTTTCTATTTGTATCCGAAATAACGCGGCTCCGATCGCATTTGTATTGGTCAGGCCAGAGCTTTGGCTTGTTAAAATCGAGAGCCTCGATTATTATATCCCGACCGATATGGCCGATCATCTAGTGGATGGGCCCCCCAATGCCAAAAGGCAAAAATTGGACCACTTTCCTGGTCCCTCGGACTCCTCCGGTAAGTATTTGTTGCCACTTTTTTTGTGTATTTATATTTTGCCTTTGCCTCCAGCATGTCCTATGAAGGCGGGAGAGGCGTTTCTAGTCTGTAGTTTGATAATAAAAACATTTCACATAACAATTTTTTTTTCCCTACAAACAGCTGTTTTTATTAGTTAAAACTACTTTTATTTCATATTTTTGAGGCTTCCATAATAATCTTTTCTCTTATTAACCTAGAATTTACATTATCCTGAAATTCTGCTATCTGACAGTTTCTTTGTTATTTTCACCTAAGATCATGGCTGAATTTGTACAAATCAACAATTTGTTGCTGTTTCACTTTCCTAAACATTCCTTATTGTTGGATACATTAATCTTAACACCTGTTTCTTTGTTATAATATATAGTAATGTTTTTATTACTTACTAGCCATTTCACTTGCTCCACAAAACACTTTACAAATTATCCTGGATATATTTTGATATTCACTTACATTTTTGTCCCCTGCTCAATTGTCTTAAAAAATATAATGAATGAAATGATATACCACTTTTCCAATTCTTGCTACTCAATGTTTTTGTTGAAGCAAATTGAAATTTTTACTATCCCTGCAACTCAGTAACTTTACTCCTTCTGCCTTCTACCTTGTCCTCTACAATATCTTGAAAATGTTGGCTTTGTAAAGATTTTCCTTGGTGTCAAAAAGTAGGTATCCCAAATTCCCAAGAGAGTCTACTTTTACTTTCATCAATTCAAAACAACTACTGTATCTTTGGACCTAACACAAAATTATCCAGAACTTATCAGTTTAGTTACTTACATATTTTATTGGCTTTTGAAATTATCCTCTCTATTAACTTTGAACTAAGCTAAACAATGTCTTGAAAATGTTTGCTTTATAGAGATTTTCCCCTTTTTTACTTCAAGGTGTCAAGAAGTATCCCAAAACTCAACTTTTAATTTCATCAATTCAAAACAACTAACTTTGGAGCTAAAGCAAAATTATCCAAAATTTATTTGTTCATATTACTTATTTTGATCTTTTATTGAAATTCAAGTTGAAATTATAAGAAGTATTTAGGTACCTACCTCTCATTTTCTATGTCTGACTTGAAAATGTATGGCATCACTGATCATTTCAAATCAAAAAATGAAACTCAAAGATAAAATCACTTGAAAGATAGTTTCACGGCAAAAAAAAATCAAAACCAATACAAAAGCATAATGTAAATGTATGTAGCTGAAGAGTGGCACCATATTAGTTTTTCCTTTGAAGAAATCCCAACATCAGATTTCAAAAAAAAATCCAGCCAAAAAGTGACATTATATAGCAAGCACAGTAGCTGCAACCCAGTAGGTACAACATCTAGATATTTGATGTATCTATGTATTTCCAGGAAGAAAAATAATTTAAAAAATGACATAGGTACTTAGTCGAAAGTGTAGCTCTCGGTGTAGCTAAACAATAACCACAATTAAATATTAGTTTGGTTGAAAGTACCTACCTGGTACCTTATTTATAAGAAAAGAAAAAAATCTCCAAAAGTTTGTTTGTGAGAAAAACTTATATGTATGTGAAGAACTTTACAGGGTACCAATCGAGGTACCAATAATAAGCTGAATCCTATTTCAAGCTCTCGAATTTAATTTAAATATTCAGAATTTAGTGAAAAATCAAAGTACTCCACTACACCAACATTCTTGTTCTGAGGAATTCAGAAGTTATGATCCAGTGAAGCTTCCTCTCAAATCTTTCTCTAAAGCAAAGGCTCCAAAAAATACACACAATAAACACTCCATGTTTGTCATCTAAGCTGTATTTCAGCTCTAAATTTGACAAAAAATTCAAATAGTTGTAAATAAGATGAGCCTATAAAATCTAAAACAATTTCTTAGAAGATTTCATTTCTAGAATGATCAAAATCTTGTCCATTTAAAATACACATGACTTTGCTTTGAATCTAAGATATCTGGAAATGCAAGGCAAATCACTGAATCTGAAAATAAATTCAAAGAAAACTGAATTCCATGCTCTTGAACTTGTTTTGAATGTTTATTGGTCTCAAATAGGCAAAAATAAGAAGGAAATATGCAAGGGGTAAACCACCATCCCAGAATTTGTGCAAACAATTCCTCGAGAGGGAATTTTTTACGCATAATGCCTCAACATTCCTGCAAATTCTTCCAAATTCCCCACAAATTCCTCCAGATGTATGTGTGTGTTGGAGGTGTCAGTTGCACTCCAGATACCCCATCACAAATTCCTCCAAATACCCCACCACAAATTTCTCCAAATACCCCACAAATTTCTCTAAATTCCCTGCAAATTCCTCAAAATTTCCACAAATTGAAGTATAAAAAAGTAATCCCAAATTTTTTCACAAGAAAATAACAGCATGAGGAATACTTATTGGAAATCAACCTACAATACCTAACTGAATTAATTAAAAATACTGTCCCATACTCAGTCTCACATATTTCAAAGTTTTCTTGGAATACAAGTGGAGGAAAAATTCTGAAACTTCTCGCATGTGAAAAGGAAGGGGAGAAGCTCATTTTCCTAAAATTTCAAATTTTTCCAGTGGAAAATAACATGAAGAATTTTGGTAATCAACCTACAATAACTGAATTAATTAAAAATACCTCGAAAAATACTGTCTCACACAATTCAAAGTTTTCCTGGAAAACTAGTGAAGGGAAAATTTTGAAACTTTTTGTATGTAAAGAGGAAAGAGAGGAGCTCATTTTCCCGAAATTTCAAATTTTTCCAGTGGAAAATAACAACATGAAGAATCTTGGAAATCAACCTACAAAAACTGTATTAGTTGAAAATACTATCTCACACATTTCAAAATTTTCCTCAAAAACTACTAAAAGGAATGATTTTGAAAGTTTTTGCATGTGAAGAGGAAGGTTAGAGCGAGGGTTAGAGGCTCATTTTCCCATAATTTCAAATTTTTCCATTGGAAAGTAACAACATGGAAAATCATAGAAATCAACTCACAAAAATGGAAAAAATTGTTAATACAGTCTCCGAGACAGTCTCACACAATTCAAAGTTTTCCTAGAAAACTAATTAAGGGAAAATTTTGAAACTTTTTGCATGTAAAGAGGGAGGTAAGAAGCTCATTTTCCCAAAATTTTAAATTTTTTCAGTGGAAAATAACAGCATGAAAAATTTTGGAAATCAACCTACAATAACTGAATTAATCAAAAATACTGTCTTACACAAATCAAATCTCAATTCAAATATTTCTTAAAAAACGTGCGAAGGAAAAATTTTGAAACACTCTACATGTAAAGAGGAAGGGGGGAAGCTCAGTTTCCCAAAATTTTAAAATTTTCCAGTAGAAAATAACAACATGAAGAATCTTGGAAATCAACCTACAAAAACTGAATTAGTTGAAAATACCTACTATCTCACACATTTCAAAGTTTTTCTAAAAAGTTACTTAGTGAACAGAAAATTTTTAAAAAAATTTGCATGTGAAAAGGAAGGTTAGAGGCTCGGCTAGAGGCTCATTTTCCCATCATAATTTCATATTTTTTCATTGGAAAGTAACAACATCAAAAATTATAGAAATAAACTCACAAAAATTGAAATAATTGTTAATACAGTCTCACACAATTCAAAGTTTTCCTGGAAAACTAATTAAGGGAAAATTTTGAAACTTTTTGTATGTAAAGAAGAAGGTGGAAAGCTCATTTTCAAAAAAATTTAAAAATGTTCCATTGGAAAACAGCAACATAAAGAATCTTAGAAATCAACCTACACAAACTGAATTAGTTGAAAATACAGTCTCACAAATTTCAAAGTTTTCCCTGAAAAACTAGTGGAGAGAAAATTTTGAAACTTTTTGCATATGAAGAGGAAGGTGAGATGCTCATTTTCCCAAAATTTTTAATTTTTCTAGTAAAAAATAACAACATAAAAATCTTGAAAATCAACTTACCTACAAAAACTAAAATAATTGTTAATACAGCTTCACACAATTCAAAGTTTTCCTGGAAAACTAATGAAGGCAAAAATTTGAAACTTTTCGCATGTGAAGAGTAGAAAAGTTAGAAGCTTAATTTCCAAAAATTTCAAATTTTTCCAGTAGAAAATAACAAATAACAACATGAAGAATATTGGAAATCAACCTACAATAACTGGATTATATAATTGAAAATACAGTCTCACACATTTCAAAGTTTTCCTGGAAAATTAGTGAAGGGAAAATTTTGAAATTTTTCGCATCTAAAGAGAAAGCGGAGAAGCTCATTTTCCCAAAATTTCAAATTTTTCCACTGGAAAATAACAACATGAGGAATCTTGGGAATCAACTTAACAAAAACTGATTTAGTTGAAAATACCGTCTCATACATTTCAAATTTTTCCGGGAAAACTAGTGAATGGAGAAATTTGAAACTTTTTGCATGTGGAGAGGAAGGTGAGAAGCTCATTTTCCCAAAATTTCAAATTTTTTCAGCGGAAAATAACATGAAGAATCTTGGAAATCAACTCACAAAAACTGAATTAGTTGAAAATATCGTCTCACATATTTCAAAGTTTTCTGGATTTCAAATTTTTCCAGTGGAAAATAACAACATGAAGAATCTTGGAAATTAGCCTACAAAAACTGTACTTACTCATTATTGTTTTGAATTTTTTTAAATTTGGACCTGTAAATCATGAAGTGTAATTTTGGAAGAATTTCTTTAATGAAAATGAATGTCCAACGTTCAACACAAAACTAATTAAAATTGCCATTTATTATTAGTGTTTCTTATAATGAGAATGTGAACCTCAGTGACATCATGACTACAATTTCTTTTAAATTCCTCACAAATTCCTCCAAATTCCCCAGTAATTTCTCTGAATTCCCTATAAATTCCCCAAATTCTCATAATTTCTAATGAGTTCCTTCAAATTCCTCTAAATTCCCCACATTCCTCTAAATTCCTCACATTTTTGGCAAAGAATTCCTAGGTGGTTTGCCCCTTGGAAATATGAGAGTAGTGAAGAGAAAAAAAACCACTTCACTACACCAACATTCCTGCTCTGAAATTGAGAAATTCAAAATTTGGCTTCAAGATTTGAACCACTGAAGCTTCTTCCCAAATCTTTTTCTGGATTTGTGGCTCAGAGAAAGTATGATAAAACCATAGAATCTGATAGTTGAAGTCGATGTTGAAGGGCTCAAAAACTCTATCTTTGTCATCTGAACTGTATTTTAGTTCTAAATTTGACAAAATCAAAGTTGCTGTAAATAAGATGAGCCTATAGAATCTGAAGGTTTTTCTTTAAAATTTAATTTTTATATCCTTTAAAATCTTGTCCATTTAAAATACACATGATGACATTGTTCTGAATCTGAGATACCTGGAAATATAAGCAAATGACAAAATGTGAGTTTTTGCCAACCCCAGGAAAACACCTCATGAAAGGAAGAATTTCCTAGGAAAAAAGTATAATACAATTCCTCTCAAAATTTCGTTTTTTTATGTACTTAAAGGGTTCCACACCACAACCTAATATAACATTAATTTTTCAACATGAAAGGAAAAACCTTTTTAAAAGTAGAGTTTTTGAGAAAAACCCCTATAAAAAAATTTTACAGCAAGCAAATTCAAAAAAATAAAGAGCCTGTAAAAAAAATTCAACATAATAGCATAATGCAGCTGAAGGACGAACACAACCTAGCTCAACATTCATTTTTCCTCTAAAAGTAACCTTACTTTGTTGATAAAAGAGAAAAAAATTGAAGAGTTTTCAAGAAAAACCTTTAGGAAAGTGAATTTTCTAGGAAAAAAAATCAAAAATAATGGCAAAATGTAGCCAAATGATAGATCAACCTTAGGTTTTCCTCTAAAGGAAGCTCAACTGTTTAGGAAAAAATAAAAGCCGAGATAAAAGCTACCTTAAGGGTACCACACACAACCCAGCACAATATATATTTTTCCTCTGCGTATCCTAATTTTGTTAAAAGATGAAAAAACCTCATGAAAAGGACAGTTTTCAGAACAAAAACCTCGAAAGAGAATTTTCCAGGCAAATTTTTCTAAAATATAGACCTCGATATAGACAAAATGTAGCCAAAGGGTAGCACAATATAAGGGTTTCCTCTAAAAGTATTTCATTTAAGAAAAAGGAAAAATCCCTAACTAAAACTTCGAAAATATGGACATTTCCACCCTAGTCTCAGGTACAAATGGTACTGGAAGTTGTAGGCAATACCAATATACACCGTTCAGGGTACCTAAAAAGACTTGTAAATAACTTTGAGGGTAGTTTAAATGTGGTGAAACTAACGATTGCGATTCATCAAAAAAAGGGATTTTGTGAAAATATATGTCATTGGAAAATATGAACGTTTCCAGCTTAGTCGCAGATACAAATGGTACTGGAAGTTATAGGCAGTACCAAGATATACCGTTAAAGCTACCTAAAAAGACTTGCAAATTACTTTGAGGATGGTTTAAGGGGGTAAAA
Source organism: Ceutorhynchus assimilis (assembly GCA_917834065.1). Lineage (NCBI taxonomy): Eukaryota > Metazoa > Arthropoda > Insecta > Coleoptera > Curculionidae > Ceutorhynchus > Ceutorhynchus assimilis. The sequence goes on along the minus strand of OU892287.1, from coordinate 8,567,232 downwards.
CTAATAATTGCGATTCATCGAAAAAAAGAGTTTTTGTGAAAATATGGACATTTCCACCCTAGTCTTGGATACAAATGGTACTGGAAGTTATAAGCAGTACCAATATACACTGTGTAGGGTACCTAAAAAGACTTGCAAATAACTTTGAGGGTGGTTTAAGGGGGTAGAACTGATAATTGCGATTCATCGAAAAAAGGGTTTTTGTCAAAATATTGAAATTTTTTCAAAAAAAAAGCCTAAATTTATCACCAAAAAAATGCCCCATGGGCCATATAGGGTACCACAACTCACAACCCAGTCAATTCTGAATAGCCTAATTTTTTAAAAGAAGAAAAAACCCCATAAAAGAGAATTTTTCAGAAAAAAAAAATGGCAAAACAATGTAGCTGAAGGGTATACTTACTGCAACCCCAACCAATTTCTCCTTTTTAGGTAACCTTATTAGGTATTTCAACTTTGGACATTTATAAAACTGAGGGATTTCTGATAACTCCCATAAAAGTCGAGATAAAAGTACGAGTAAAAGTTGCAATGATTGATATTGAAATAGCAACAATTTCCAAGGATTGCAAAACTTCCCAAGAAATTGGAAAAAAATCGCAGAAACCCAACACAAATTAAATGTTTCTTTCTAATACTGTAACAGGAATACATATTTTGCATTTCCAAAGCATTTTTTACCTTGAGTTTTATTTCTACTATACCTAGGTATAGACAATTCTCTTAAGTACTTAAATGTATAAAAATTAATTTAACTTCAAGAATTCCATAGATCCTATTTTCACCTGATACCGAGCCTGATACTTATTGTATACTTATTTATTTGTCTTCAGAAACTTGCCTCTGAACTAATTTTCCTAAAAATCCTTGTATCTAGGCCTGAGAGGATTTTTTCAAAATTCTAGAAATGACTGGCAATTTCTATTCAAAAATTGTCAGTGACTTTTCTTTGTAATCTGAGTTCATTCTGGATTAGCCGTATTTGTGGTCTTGGCAAATTCTTCTAAATCATCCTCAGAATGCATCAATTATCAAGTAACCATGTGTTTTTGGAAATGTCTTTATCAAAACCAGCCAACAATTTTGAGTAGATGAGTTAATGTCATCAAATATCTAACTCTACACCAAAATAACTACTCCAAAAGGTAAAGAATCCTCTATTGTCCACTGCAAGAAAATTCAAATGCCAAAGTGTGGATTTCTACAAATTTGCCAGCCAGTAATATAGAATGTATTGGAGTTGCTTATTAATTAATAAAAATTGTGACACATACGTAATTGTTTTTATTTTCCACATGACTTGGGTTGAACCATTAGGTACTTCTTCAGATGTATTCAGAAAAAAAATTATTTAAAAACTCTAGTATTAATCAACATCTAAAGCAGAAAATCTATGTACGTAAAAATAAGTAATTTTTTAAAACAATACATATACATTATTGTAGTGCAGCATTTATACAATATTTACAATCCATTACTCTTGGGTTGCCTTTAGAATAATAAATAGTGTACCTTTTGTCTTTGTAAACACAATTTTTCTTCATCGATGAAAGAACCTGATTATAAAACATCCACACTTTCATGTTTGAACAAAAATTCCTTAATTTTTATTTTGCACCAAGTAGATTGTTATATTTATTTTTTGTTGCAATATTCATGTAAATACTGCTTCAAGTGCCAAAAACGAATATTCAATAAAATGAGACTATGAAATTATATATTAATATAAGTCGAAAAGTTAAAAACCCTTCTTTACATCTTGTACTATACTTAACTAGCTTACAACAACTATGGGTTGGGATCCACAGAATCAACTCAAGGTGGTGGTGTGTTCAATCCTAGGAACCAGTGGAACTTTAGCCAAAATCAAAGTAAATACCAACAACAATTTGTTACTTATTAATTTAATTGCTAATATAATTATTAATGAAAAATGTACTAACCCATAATAAATAAATAAAATATTGATGTATAAAAAATAAATCATAGGCAACTTATGTATATAAATTGCTTCTCTTTTAATATTGTTTTTAAGTGTATGCTTTTTTTTAAATTGCATGAATTTTAAATGTGTGTATTGTAAAATGTATTTAAAGTTAATTGTCTTCTACACATTACAAAAAATACTAAGAGTTATTCATCTACACAAAATATTCTATACTATAAGACTATAATAAAAATGTTTGTTACATCTTCCAAAACAAAAATAATATGTGAAATTTTAGATGTCCTAGCAAATATGCTAGACTTGGAGAATGATTTGCCTGACGAATTGATTTCATCGTCTTCATGGCTTCCTGATCATATGGGAAATCAAAAACCACCTGCCCAAGGTCCAGGGCCTGGTGGGATGCAAAATGGCATAGACAACACTGACGCCAACACCCTAAGACAAATGCAAATTAGTCATTTGTTGCAACAGGTAAATTTGTAGAATTTTGTGTCCAATCAAAACTGAATCCTGTTTTATTTTTTAGAGTAACAAAGGACTTGTTGGTAATTCCTTATTAGGTGGAGGTCAGTTGGGAAGTAAAAGTCCCAATTTACAATCGCCTCCAAATGTTTCAGTGTCTAAAGGTGGAGTGGTAGATCAAATGAATCTTGGTAATTTGCCTTCTGGCATAGGCAATGCAGCTGGACTTCAGGCTATTGCCAACAATGGAAGTAATCCACAAGTGATGAGTTCTATTCAAGGTAAATATTGTTAATTTATATAGATTATCATATAAATTGTTATTATTTTTTCAGGCTTGAATAATACAGCTGGAGGAAGTATGATTATGACCAATAGTAATATAAGTTCCATTGGAGGAATGGGTGGTGGAGGTTTGGTTGTCAGTAGTGGGGCTGTCAACAAGCCTCAACTCACTTCAGGACCCAATATGATATCTGGGCAGCCTCATCATCCTGGTAATCATAATATTCCTCAGGTAAATTTGTTTTATTGATTATTGTTATGTAGAAATTTTTAATTATGTATTTTATAGGGATTACAAAATGGTCCTATGATCAATCGATTGCCACACATGAACAGAGCCCCTGGACCTCATGGAATCCATATAGGTGGTTCACGTCTTCAAAATTCCAACCTTATAATTGGAGGTCCAATGAATCAGGGAATGCCTGGAAATTCACCTTATCCTTATGCCAATTCCATGAATCAAGCTGGCCCACCAGGTAGGAACCTTTTTTTTTTGTATTATTGTTTTTTCTACACGATAAATTTTAGATCAAATCTAAACATGCTTTATTTATTATCCAATCATTGACAATTACTTGCATCAATTTAATTTAAAATGAAGACAAAGTGAAACAATGAATGAAAATATACAGACATGAAACAAAAAATTATTCTAACTTGTCTTCTCATAGTTGGCGTTGTAACACCCCAGCAAAAAATTCCAGGCACGAATCCCAGATTTGGTGCACCCTCGTCCGGTCCTGTAGGACCAATGGGGGGCGGACCGATGGGCGGCGACGGCAGTATAGTACAAACACAACCTCCGGCACCTTCACCGGCGCAACCGCAATCCGGAGCGCCAAGCGTTTCGCAGCCGGGACCGCAACAGGCGACTCAGAATCAACCTGGTCAGCAGGGTGCGGCGCCAGCACCCTCGACAGGTACGGGTTAGTTCAAATGATTTACTTTTTTTTCTTGGAAACATTATTTTGATAGTACTAACATTCATTGACGAAAATATTTTTACAAAGATTACAAACTAAATATTAAAGTTTTGAGAGCGATTTTAATCATTTATTTTACAAAATAGAGAAACAACATACAAATTAAACCTAGGACCAATGTTGTAAATCCAAATAAAATGTATCTACTTGTAATGTCTTACACTTGTTATGATGATTTTTTATCTTTGAGCAATTATCTCTTTTTTTCAATTTTTATTTTTTTAATCGCTTTACCACCAGTTTTTCTATAAAATAATTCCAAATTATGTCTTTCGTCCACTAAATTTCATTTTACACACTTCACTTTTATGTGATGAACTTCAAATCACAAACAGGTAAGACTTAACAAAATTGTGAAATGAAACGGTTCAGGAATTGTTTTCACTTCTATACAGGGTGACACAAGGAATAGGGAATAACCTATAACTTTTTTAATGTGTAAGTTAAAAATTTCAGAAACTGACAATATCCAGGGTATTGTTACAGAAAATTTTCATGTGCTAGTCGAATATTTTTATTTAATCCTTTGGGAATCATTCCAATGAAGAACTTAAGTTTGTTTCAACAATACACATTAAGTATAGAGGTACTTGGACTATTTCAATGATAAAAATTGTATAATAATATTCGATAAGAGATCCATGGCTAAAAACAAGTAATTTCCTGTTTTCTATTATTTTTCCTTCAAATTTCGCAGACAGCCCTAAAACATCGTTCTAATCACTTTTTCCAAATAACTTTTTTCGAAATTTTGTCATTCAACCTCACTTTTCGCGTTTCCATAACTAAATTTTCGAATTTGCCGCCACAACAGTGATCACGTGACCAATGTCAAAATGTACTTTTAGGTTATCGGACATGCAGGATCGATCGCACATAGGAAAAAATTCCATATCCTACAAATAAAAAATTTCCCCATATGTAGCGAACATTATGGGGGACACTGTATATTAGAAAAGTTATAGGCTGTTCCCTATTTCTTGTGTCACCCTGTATATTGTGTAGACAGGATTTTACAGGAAAATACTCATACAAAGACTACTATAAATTTCAACTAGCGGACTTCTTAATTTTGCAGGTTTTAACATGAATAAAATACAGGGTGAGTTACTAAGCGCGCGGTGGTCCATATCTCCTATACTAACGGAGATCGGAGAAAAAACTAAATACAAAACTTGTAGATAAACATGAGTACTACATTTTTAAATTATTTTCCAGTAAACAGGGTGGCCCAATAACAAGTAGTGACACAAAGTTATGTTTTTTTGAATGACTCCCCCTGTATATTATGACATTTCTGGATTCTGCGGAAAATTCTAGACATATTTCATGTACAATGTCATATACCTATCTTCAACTATTTCGGAAATATTGACAGTCGAAATCTGACTTTTTTGCATCTTTGATAGACTGTAAAACCTGAACGGTTAATTTCACAAGAAAACGGATTTTACATTCCTATCTTAGTTTTTCATAAACTATCATTTGGCACCAATATTGAATTTAATCCATGATTAAAAATTCCGCCTAAATTATTAATCTTCGTTTAAATTCAAAGTTGGTGTCAAATGATAGCCTATGAAAATCTAAGATAGGAATGTAAAATCCATTTTCTTCTAAAATTAACCGTTTAGATTTCACAGTCTGTCAAAGATGCAAAAAAGTCAATTTTCAACTGTCAATATTTTCGAAACATTTGAAGATAGGTATATGACATTATTCATGAAATATGTCTACAATTTTCCGCAGAATCCATAAATGTCATAATATACAGGGGGAGTAATTTAAAAGAACATAACTTGGTGTCACTACTAATTATTGGGTCACCCTGTATACTGGAAAATAATTTGGGAATGTAGTACTCTTGTTTATCTACAAGTTCTGTATTTAGTTTTTTCTCCGATCTCCGTTAGTATAGGAGATATGGACCACCGCGCGCTTAGTAATTCACCCTGTATAAAATAAACTGATATAGAAGACGTGTAAAAACCAAAACAGAAAAATACTGTTTCCTAATATTGTTTTTAAAAAAAATCATGATTTTTTCAAACCCTGTCTGAAAATGAGATAGATCTTACACAATTTTAAACATCTTTGTAAATTTGTTGAAGGAAGGTTTTTTTAGATCTCAAAATCAAGAGTTTGTCATTTTTTCAACTCTTTGCTTATATAAGAAGGGTTACATTAAAAAATTGAAAATTAATGTTTCAAACTGCAGTTGCATTTATTATGTAATTTTATATGCCTATTTCAAATCCAATGTAGTGAGTTTTGTGCAAAAAGGATTCTCATAATATTTGAGAAAATGTATACAAAAACTCTTATTCAAAGTACCCAACCACTGTGCACAATTGGATTTTTTAGTTAAGATTCAATAAAAAGAAAATTGTTTGTATACTTATTGTCTTGCCCGCGCCTGTATATTTTTTCCTATTAAAATTTCAGATCCAGAAAAACGTAAACTGATCCAACAACAACTGGTTTTACTACTACACGCTCATAAATGCCAACGAAGAGAGTCCACCCAAGCCAATGGCGAATCGTGGACGTGTACACTGCCACATTGTAAAACAATGAAAAACGTACTTAATCACATGACCACTTGCAATGCCGGTAGGAGTTGTAGTGTGGCGCACTGTAGTTCGTCCAGGCAAATCATCAGCCATTGGAAAAATTGCGTTAGGCAAGATTGTCCAGTTTGCCTACCATTGAAGCAAGCTGATAAAAACAGAAATAATGCAGCAGCGGCGGCAAACGCTCCACAAAATGCTGTCCAACAGCCTGCTGTTAATAATTCTGAAGCTCAATTGAGAAGAACTTATGATACGCTTGGGTTGTCTAATCCCAGCACTGGTCCTGCCCCGTGTTTGCCCAATGCGGCGCCACTAAGGCAGGCGCTCAGGTTGCCCATCAACCCTAACGCTCCACTTCAGAATCGTGGTCCAACAGGGATTTTAAGACCTTGTCCTCCTGGCCCACAAAATGTCGCTCCCAATGTTAGTTTGGCACCTAATGTCAGCTTGCCTTTAGGTAGCGACCCATCTTCGAATATATTAGGACCCAGTCAAGCCATCAATCAACAAAATAGTACTTTCCAACAAAATGTGAATAGTGTCATGATTGGTTTGGCAAGCGGCGCAGAAGCAGCCAATCAAGGATTAGTCAGTCAATTACCTGGTGGTTTGCAACCGGGACAAGTTACAGCTTCACCAGTAACAGGGACCAAAGAATGGCATCAATCTGTTACAGCTGATTTAAGAAATCACCTTGTACACAAATTAGTCCAAGCAATTTTTCCAACTCCGGATCCTCAAGCGTTGCTGGATAGGCGAATGCATAATCTAGTTGCTTATGCGAGGAAAGTCGAAGGAGACATGTACGAAATGGCCAACTCGCGATCCGAATATTATCACTTGCTGGCTGAAAAAATTTACAAAATCCAAAAAGAACTTGAAGAAAAGAGGCAAAAGAGAAAAGAGCAGGCTCAAGCCCAAGCCCAACAGCAAGGTATGACTCCAAATATTCAAGCTTCTGCTCGGCCTCAAGGCATGCCACTTCAAGCTAGACAAACTTGCAGGCTAGGATCTCCAAATTCTTTGCAACCAAATTTAGGCCTTCCCTCGTCTGGCAACCAAATGGTATTTCCTGTTCAGCAATCTAATTCTGCGACGCAACCACAGCAGCCACAACAACAACCTAATTTGGTAGGATTACCAGGACCTAGTCCCACAATTTCCAACCCTGGTTCATCTCCTTTTGGTAATCCTCTTTCCCAAGGAAGCACTACATCAGCTAACCAGTTCACTTCAAACGGACCAATAAGCTTGCCTCAAGCTTCTCCAGTTGGGGTACAACAAAACCAATTTGATATGGTCAAAAATAGTAGAGTATCTCCGTCACCTTCCAGTTTTGGGCAGCAGCAAGCCTCTCAGCAAATACCAAGTTCTATTCAGCAAAATGGTACTCCTAGGTTGCCCAATAATGAAAGTGTGACGACTCCTCACGGAACTGCAACGGGACCAAAGTCTGTTAGTTCATCTAGAGGCCCGTCTCCTTCACCAGCAACGCCGATACAAGCTTCTCCTAATACAGCAGCCAGTCTTGGGAAAGGCATGAGTAGTGCAGAGAGGGCGGCACAAAACGCTCCAAGGCAATCTAACTTTTCATCTCAAATGGCGGCACTTATAGCTGCGAACGATAACAATGACGATTCGCCGCCCGCTTCTGAAGGAAACAAGGGTAAATTAGAAATAAAATCCGAGCCTATGGAGATAAAACAAGAAATGGATGATAATCATAGTGATTCGCAAAGCGATTCGAATGTAGGGGGCAAAAATATGAATAGTGATATAAAAACTGAAATTAAAATGGAACCAGATATGGATATGAAATGTGGCAAGCAAATCAAGGAAGATCCAGATGGCCCGGATATTAAACCGACAATGGATAATGCTATTGCCACTTCTAGTACTGAAGGCGGTAAACGAGTCAAGGTTTTTAAACCGGACGAGTTGCGTCAAAAACTGATGCCAACTTTAGAAAAATTGTACAGACAAGATCCTGAAAGTATACCCTTTAGACAGCCAGTAGATCCTCAAACGTTGGGCATTCCTGATTATTTTGACATTGTGAAACGACCTATGGATTTATCGACTATCAAAAGGAAATTGGATATAGGGACCTATCAAGATCCTTGGGAGTATGTTGACGATGTATGGCTGATGTTTGACAATGCATGGCTGTACAATAGGAAAACTAGTAGAGTTTATAGATATTGTACAAAGGTATGATTTTTTTTTTTTGTAAAATAATTTATTACAAGGATGATTTGTTTTAGTTGTCAGAGGTTTTTGAGCTGGAAATCGATCCTGTAATGCAATCGATGGGGTACTGCTGTGGTAGAAAGTACACGTTCAATCCACAAGTTTTATGTTGTTATGGGAAACAGTTGTGTACAATTCCAAGAGATGCCAAGTACTATAGTTACCAAAATAGGTGAGATTTTTAATGTACATATTTTAAATCAGGGTTGGCTTAGAATTTCCCCAGGTTATAAAACCCAGTGGTTTTTTTCAGGTTTTTTCAATTGATTAAAGCCACCATTATTGGGTTTTTTTAAAAATGGCAAATTTTCAGTTGAATGAGTGGCATTTTCACAGAAAATATCGGGGATTCCCTGATGATTCCCCAATCCCTGACTGTTGGCGTTTGGCGTGGAGGCCTGGGCAGAGACTCCCGTGCCATGTAGAATTCGACATATCGAATTGCGCCGAGTCTATAGAATCCTGTGAATATGTAGAATTCTACATGACACAGAGTCTCTGAGCTGGCCAGCCAGAGGCGCAGTGCAGTGCACTGATGCCAAATGTAATTATTTATATTAAGTGGCTTGCTCTATTTTTTGAGGATTTTTTTTTTTTTCAACAAAAGTCATAATTTTTGTAATACGTACTCTTGCTAGAGCAGAAACTATGAATCAAATTTGAAGAAAAAACCCAAAAAAACCCAAAAAATCCAAAAAAACCCGACGGGTTGGACTTTTTCAAAAAAAACCCGGGTTTTTTCCAACCCTGTTTTAAATCAAAACAAAACATGCTCTATTGTGTTAGTTTTTATGTGACATTTAATGGAATACCACTGAAACTCCAATACTTTTCAATAATTTATTGATTTAACTTTAAGGATTGAGCTGACAACTTTTTATTAAAAAATCAAACATATAACATTTTTTCTGGTATCGCAATTCAGATATTCTCTGATCTATGCCTATATGGTCCATATCTCCTATACTAATAGAGATCGAAAAAAAAAGTAAATACAAAACTTATAGATAAACATGAGTACTACATTCCTAAATTATTTTCCAGTATACAGGGTGGCCCAATAAATAGTGATGACACAAGGTTATATTTTTTTAAATGGCTAGCCCTATATATTATGACATTTCTGGATTCTGCGGAAAATTCTTGACATATTTTATGTACAATGTCATATACCTATCTTCAACTGTTTGGGAAATATTGACAGTTTAAAATTGACTTTTTTGCATCTTTGTCAGACTGTAAAACCTAAATGGTTAATTTTAGAGGAAAACCGATTTTACATTCCTATCTTGGATTCTCATAAGCTATCATTCGACCCCAACTTTGAATTTAACCAAAGATTATAAATTTAAGTAGAATTTTTAATCATGGATTTGTCGTAGGCATAATACAAATTTAGGCTTTTCCTAAAACAAAAGAATATATATCATGTTGTGACTGATTATTTGTAGGCATTTTACAATTTGCCAAAAACGGTGCCGTCAAAACGTGAATAGATATAAAACAAGTCGAATTTTCTCGATTAGGTATTAGGGTAATTATCTATTATCCATTACCAAATCCGAATATTCCGAATTTGTTGTTGATTTTTTGTAGGAAGGTATAATTTTAGTCGCTTATCACAAATCTGAAATCCGTTGTTGTCGCTCGCATTCCGTTTCCGCTTTGCGCGCTTTGTTATTAACCAGTACACTTATAACCAGTAATAAACGAACTTTAACGAAACTAACCAAAAGTATGCAAACTAACCAATCCACCTAATTATTGACTTGAGTGTTTGTTTACTGTTCGGACTCGTTCCAAGTTTCGAATGAAAAATCAGTTCGTAGTAGTGTTTTTTTGGTATTGTATTTTGTTACGAGCAATGTTAATAATTGAGCATTAAATTTAATGCCCGGGCAATTTAGAAAGTGCCCAAAGAAATATGACAAAATTATGAATTAAACAAAAGATATCAGATTGCCCACACAGCATTATAAATGATGACCGGGTTATTATTGGTAAGTTTAGTAATGTCTGAATAAAATTTCAAAGTAACCCAAACTAACGTGGTTATTATCGGTAAGTTTGACAATGTACCCCAAACTCTTGGAGTAGTCCGAACTGTTAGGTTACTCGGAGTACTCCAAACAGTTGAAGTACTCAAACAGTTGGAGTAACCGGAGTATCTCGAATAGTTGGTGTACTCGGAGTACTCCCAACAGTTGGAGGTACTTTGAACAGTTGGCGTACTTCGATCAGTAGGAGTACTTCGAACAGTTAGAGTACTCCGATCAGTAGGAGTACTCCGAACAGTTAGATTACTCCGACTTAGCAGTACTCCAAACAGTAGGAGTACTCCGGTCAGTTGGCTCACTCCAAACAGTTGGAGTACTCCGAGTACACCAACTATTGGGAATACCCAACCCAACTGTTCAGAGTACGCGAACTGTTACTCCGAACAGGTGGGTTGGAGCACTCCGTACAGCTGTTATTGAACTGCCGCGTAGTAGAATGTGTGATAGATTTTCCTACCAGCGTGCGAGAAACACACACGCATTTTTATTCCAGTCCGTTATCATTATCAAACTTACCGATAATGACCCAGTTAGTTTGGATTAATTGGCAATTTTAATCGGTGATTATCAAACTTCCTGATAATAATCCGGTTAGTCTGGGTTAGTTTGCAATTTTAATCAAACAAGTTATCTACTTCACTCCAGCATTAATCATAATGACCAATGCCCGGACAATGTGAAGATATCTTCTAATTCATTCACTCATTCATTAAATTGTCTGGGCATTATAAATAACGCCATATTATTTACATGGCCCATTGCCCGTGACATACGCAAAAAAATTAGAGAATGTACTGTGTGCACTCACCGGTCACCGGGTAAGTTTTTCTTTTAAATAACCGCGCGAAATCGAAGGAGCCAAAGTGCATTTTCATCTGTAGCCACGAATATCCTTGAATGGTAATATTGAATTGTTGTCAACCCAGTACACTTATAATCAGTATTAAACAAACTGCAGTTTTATATTTGTGTTAGGTGGATAATATAGTGTTAACAGTTTCTTTATGTTTCCTAAATAAAAAGATTTACTGTAACTGTATTATTTATATTTAATAGTATTTTCGACTTTTTTTCACGTTTTGACGGCTCCGTTTTTGGCAAATTGTAAAATGCCTAAGAATAATCAGTCACAACATGATATTCTTGTGTTCTTGTTTCCCCGACATTTTATCAGTTTGCCTGAAATGGTGCCGGCATAACGAAAAAAGCATTTTATGCTTGCGTTTTGCCGGCTTGTTGTAAAATGCCTAGGCAAATTATAAAAAGCCCAAATTTGCATTATGCCTTTGACAGATTAAATTCAAAGTTGATGTCAAATGATAGTTTATGAAATGTAAAATCGGTTTTGCTGTAAAATCAACCGTTAAGATTTTACAGTCTGTCAAAGATGCAAAAAAGTCAATTTTAAACTGTCAATATTTCCCAAACAGTTGAAGATAGGTATATGACATTGTACATAAAATATGTCTAGAATTTTCCGCAGAATCCAGAAATGTCATAATATACAGGGCTAGTCATTTAAAAAAACAAAACCTTTTATCACCACTACTTATTGAGCCACCCTGTATACTGGAAAATAATTTAGGAATGTAGTACTAATGTTTATCTACAATTTTTGTATTTACTTTCATTTTTAACCATATATGAAATGTTGTCATTACTGACTTTTCAAAAATTTGAAAATGCCACATTTCTGTCTTTTCATTTTCCTGGTCCATTAACTGTCTCAGGACGAGAAATTTTTTTTCCGTCCTCATTTCCCGTCCACGGACGGAAAATGGAGCAGGGAAATATTTCCCGTCCTCATTTCCCGACCTCATTTATTTGGTTGTTGCGAATTTTTTTTTTTTTTTTCAATAAATTATAGTTAAAAATAAAATAGTATACAAACCTCGACTGGAAAGTTCATGGCTGTCTCGAGATACAGTTTATCTCGACGCTACGCGTCTCGATAAACTATATAACCTCTCGATCAGCAATGAAACATTTCCCGTCTCGGATTGTAACATACTATTTTCTTCGCTCTCTGTTAGTATAGGAGATATGGACCACCGCGCTCTTAGTAATTCACCCTGTATAAACTGAACATTATAGAATATATGATTTAAGTTCAAATTTTAGTGTATCATCAAACAGAAATCTTAACAAGTTTGATATTGTTGAACTCAGATTTGATAATTTCTCAAATTATTTTTTTTCACAGCTTAAAAGCCTATGGACTTGGTTCTGACAGATACACTTTTTGCCAAAAATGTTTCAACGATATTCAAGGGGACACTGTGACATTAGGAGATGATCCTACTCAAGCACAAACGTGAGTTAATAATTTGAATAAATTGCTGGAATTTAATTTAATTTTCATTCTTAGTGCCATTAAAAAGGACCAGTTTAAAGAAATGAAAAACGATCATTTAGAAATGGAAGAGTTTGTTCATTGCAATGATTGTGGACGTAAGTTACATAAAATTTGTGTTCTACACCACGAAGCAATATGGCCACAAGGCTTTACTTGTGACGAATGTTTAAAAGTGAAAAATACTAAGCGAAGAGACAATAGATACAATGCCAAAAGATTAAGCACCTCAAATTTGAGTGTTTACATTGAAAATAGGGTAAACATATTCCTGAAAAAGAAAGAAGCTGGCGCTGGAGATGTTCACATACGTGTAGTTTCAAGTAGCGAAAAGATGGTTGAGGTCAAGCAAGGAATGCGTAGTAAATTCGTAGACACCGGTGAACTTCCTGCAGAATTTCCTTATCGAGCAAAAGCCTTGTTTGCATTTGAAGAAGTGGATGGCGTCGATGTGTGCTTTTTCGGTATGCACGTCCAAGAATATGGAAGCGAATGTCCTGCGCCCAATACTAGACGTGTATACATAGCCTATTTGGATTCTGTGCATTTTTTCAAACCCAAACAATTTAGGACTGCCGTATATCACGAAATTCTTCTAGGGTATTTAGATTATGTTAAACAATTAGGTTATACTATGGCTCACATTTGGGCTTGTCCGCCTAGTGAAGGTGATGACTACATCTTTCATTGTCATCCTCCTGATCAGAAAATTCCTAAACCTAAGAGACTTCAAGACTGGTATAAAAAGATGCTCGATAAAGGTATCATTGAAAGGATTATTCTCGATTATAAAGTAAGTTGGTTTTTAATGTTATTTGGGTGGATATATTTTTATTTATTATTTTTTTTTTTTTTAGGATATTCTCAAACAAGCTATGGAGGATAATTTGCGATCAGCAGCCGATCTTCCTTATTTTGAAGGAGATTTTTGGCCTAACGTTTTAGAAGAGAGCATTAAAGAATTAGATCAAGAGGAAGAAGAAAAACGAAAACAAGCAGAAGCTGCTGAAGCTGCGGTAAGAATTTATTTCTTGTCTGTATTAGTTTTTAAATTTTCAATTCAATTCAGTACAAAACAGCTTTAACAAATCAGAAAATACTAATCAATAATAATTTCTCAATAGTAAAATGCACATACATAAGTAAAGTCAAGCCTTAAAAACAAGTAATTGTAAGTACATAATAACGTTTGTTTAGATATTTTCCTCAATGGAAGAGAGCGAAGTGGGACCCGATGGCAAAAAGAAAGGCCAGAAAAAAGCAAAAAAGAGCACAAAGTCTAAAGCAAACCAAAGAAAAAGTAACAATAAAAAGTCAAATACTCCTCAGACCGGTAACGATTTGTCTGCAAAAATTTTCGCCACCATGGACAAACACAAGGATGTGTTTTTCGTTATCAGATTGCATTCTGTTCAATCTGCAGCAAGTCTGAAGGTAAGAAAGATATTTTAATGCAATAATTGATAATAATATGTGAGTATGTACATACATAGTTAATTTGAATTAATGAAATCTTCAATGTATATAGTTTGTTTATAAGTAACTATACAATTGCTAGAAAAACAGGATATTGACAAAATAAATTAATTTCAGCCAATCCAAGACCCAGACCAGTTCCTAGGTTGTGATTTGATGGACGGTCGCGACGCCTTCCTAACAATGGCGCGCGAAAAGCACTTCGAATTTTCATCCCTGAGACGTGCAAAATACAGCACGATGTCCATGCTCTACGAACTACACAATCAAGGCCAAGACAAGTTCGTTTACACGTGCAACGAGTGCAAATCGCACGTGGAAACCCGCTATCACTGTGTGGCTTGCGAAGATTTCGACTTGTGCATACAGTGCTACGAAAAAGTCGGACACCCGCACAAAATGGAGAAATTGGGACTGTTGGACGACGCCAGTTCGCCTAGCGATAATAACAAGACCAATCCGCAAGAGGCTAGGAAATTATCCATACAAAGATGTATACAATCATTGGTCCACGCGTGTCAATGCAGAGACGCCAACTGTCGCCTGCCAAGCTGTAAAAAGATGAGCCGCGTGGTGAACCACACCAGAGGCTGTAAAAGAAAAACCAACGGCGGATGTCCTATTTGTAAGCAGCTCATCGCCTTGTGCTGTTATCACGCCAAGAATTGTCCGGAAACTAAGTGTCCGGTGCCGTTCTGTCCCAACATCAAGTACAAACTCAAGCAGCAACAATTGCAACAGCGGCTACAGCAGGCGCAATTGTTGCGGAGGAGAATGGCGGTCATGTCTAGGACTTCTAGTGTTATGCCTGGAAATAATTCTAGTGGCATGTCAGGTGGTGGAGGGCAAGTTGGACCTGGAGCAGTCAGTCCTGTTGGAGGAATGAATTCTGGTAAGAGATTGGTTTTATTATTATTAATGTTCTTGGCAATGGAAAGCGGTCTAAGACCAATGAGTCCATCGTTTTTGATTTTTCACTTTTAGTTTTTTGTTTTTGGTATTCCTTCAAAAATAATGCACTAATGTGTTGTTTATAGTACAAAGATTTTGGTCTATAGTCTATTTTTGAAGATGTTTTTGTTTGGTGCACTTATCGTTTCTGGGCTTAGGGAATTTCATTTATAGACTACGCGATTGGTTAAAAAGTTTTTCCTTCCAAGAAGAACAGTTCTCGTTTTTTTCAGTTTTTGGTGGTGTCCTCTAAGGTTTAAGTTTGTATTTATTTGGAATATATCTTCCAGTTTTAGGTCTGTAGAGTAGTAGCCATTTAGGATCTTATGTGTTTCAATTAGGTCTCTTCTTTCTCTGAGTGTTGTCAACTGGAGTTTTTGCAGTCTTATTTCATGTAATCATGTAAAGTTCCAATAGCAGGCGATTAATGAAACCGATGAAACTACTGTCTGTTTTATTAGAGTCACTGTTTATTTTTTAGGCACTGTAATGTATCATTCTCGATGCACTTTGTTTTAACTCTATCCAACCGATTTTTAAATGCGTTTAAACTAGGGGCTGACACTGTATCTTCTGCTAACGCATTCCAAGAAAAGACTACGCGATTTGAAAGAAAGTTTTTTCTCTGGAGCTTACATGTGCCACAGTTGTGGGTTTTCATTTTGAGAAAAAATACGTGCAATATTGCAGGTGTAATGTCCACTTAATATTTTAAATGTTTCTATTAATTCTCCTCTGTCTTCTTTCACTCAGTATTGTTAGTTGCAGTCTCTCCAATCTCTCAATGTAGGTCATATTTTGTAATTCTGGTGAAATTCTGGTCACAGCCCTTTGTATTTTCTCCAGTAGTTCTCTGCTGTTAAGCACTCCTGCATAACCTCTGCCAGACGAGAACCAACCGTAGTACTACATTTCTGAAGCAAAACTGAGTTGGTATGCCATCTGGTCCTGGACTAGATTCTTTTTTCATGCTCTTGAGCTCCATGACCTTTTCCTCAGTGAAGTGCACCGAATCAACAGTGTTCTGCACTTTGGTGTGCTGACAATTTTGGGGGAAGAGTGTCATCCTGTGGTGTGAAGGACTTGTTGAACTGCTTAGCGAATTCCTCTGCCATCGATTTAGGAGGACTTCCTGCGAAGCATGGTCTTTTAATGTTATTGTTGTCACCTTAGAATTTAAATTTCGGCTAACATACTTGTAGATTTGTTTCGAAGATTCTGATGTTACCAAGTTGTGTTCATATACTTTTCTAGCTCTGTCTAAATTCCTTTTAAGTATGTTGTTTTGGTTCATATACGCTTGGTAGTTTTCATCTGTCTTATTTCCTTTGTACCTCTCCCACAATTTGCGTTTTTTGTCTATTTCTTTGAAAAGTGCTTGACTTATCCATGGTTTTTACTGATTTACTTTTACATTTTCATTATTTCACAGTGTGGTAGTTCCTCCGCAGCACTTTTTGTGTTGATGTTGGTGGTAGTTTTAAATGAGCTTTTGCTGTAATGATAACATGATCACTGCACCCGATGGGTGGATGTCAGATCAAAAATACTTTTTCGATCACTACACAAGAATAGGTCTAACAGAGAGCTCTGGTTGTTTCTGAATCTTGTTGAAAAGTTAATCATTTGATGCATGTTACCCTCCTGGTACATGTCTAGAAAATCTTGGTTTTTCTTGTCTGTGGGAGATACCAATAGGGTATTCCAGTTGATGTTGGGGTAGTTGAGATCTCCAAATATAAAAGTTGGGTTTTTAAATGTGAATGCATTGGCTATTGAATTTATCATCTGACTATTCACTTCTTCAGTAGTAGTTCCTGGCCTGTAAATACATGCGATATTGATTTTTATTTTGGTTACTTGTAGTTCAAGCCATACTGAGTCCACTGGTTCTTCAGTGCGAAAGATTTGGGACACACTGGAATTTATTTTGTGCCCATCTAACTCATTCTTAACGAGAATACATACTCCTCCACCTCTTCGATGAGCACGATCCTCTCGAAACATTGTGTAGCCATTTAGACATATTAATCTGTCATCTATGTCATCTCTGAGCCCAGTTTCTGATAGCATAATTACTGTTGGACATCTAGCTAGCACCCTCACTTTCCACTGGTCAATCTTATTTACTACTGAGGTCATGTTACTATACCAAAATGAGATCTCAACTACCTCTGTCTTATTTAGTTTTTTTCACTCTTCAACAATTTTGGGAATCCCATTAACATATTTCACAATGTGATTTACTTTCCCTTCACTCTTTTGTTTTTCCAAATCGTAAATTATTTGTTTTCGTTGATTTTCAGTTTGATCCCCTTTAATATATACTTCGGGAACATTTTGCTCAAGAATTTTATTGTTTTTAAGTGCTTTTAGGTCTTCAGATCTGCTTGGTAGAATCACTTTTATGGGTCTTTTTTTGCTAGGCGTTTCACTTCCTAATCTGTATACCTTAGCAGTATCAGGCGAGGTTAAGTTCATTTTTCTGTAGAGCTCCTCAATTGTTTCTTTGTCATCACTCATTTTCGTATCCGCTTGATCCTTAGCTGATTCATCCACCCCAAAAAAGAGGACGTTGGTTGCTCGGCGCTCTGTCTTCTTTATCTCAAACAGTGTAACCTTAATTTCAGGTTCAGCTCCAGCCGATCTCCTGAGTTTTAATTGTATCGACTCTTTTTTCTAATTTTTTGAGTGCATCGGCATAGCTCACTTGGGGAAGCCTCTGATCTACTTGGCTCACTTCTTTCTTTATACTTGATATCTCCCCTCTTCTTGCTTCATTTTCCCTTCTTCTCCTTTCCATAGAGCTTTTTAAAGAATCTACCTCACTCTTCAGCCTTTCCAGGGATTTAGCCGTTCCGTCACCCTGCTGCTGAGTCTTTTTGATGTCTTCACTATTTTTCTGCATTATCTTCTTTATTTCCGGCAGGTTCTTGATGATATCCTTACAGGTGGGACATAGATAAATGGTTGTTCTCGAAGTGCTTGGGATAATTCTAACCTCTCTGGCTAAAGCACCAGTGCATTCCCTGCAAATTACTTTCTTGCAGAAATCACATGGGAAACCAAAAAGTTTGCCGCTCTCCTCCCTTAAAACACAGGGGTTCATGCACTTGTAGCAATCCTGCGACATCCTAACCCAACCTCACTTCCAGTTTACTGCCGAAAACAGAGAATCTAGTGTCTTTTTTTTTATTGGCTCTGCTCTATATGTTCTATGTTAACGTTAAAGCACCCGAAAGTAACAAACAAACCAAATTTAAACTGAATTTTTCTCTTTTTTACTAAACAGTAAACAATAACTCATAGTCAAGACTATTTAGGATTTAAGAAAGGTTTTGAATTGAATCTTGTATTATTTTGGCGAAGTAGCAGATGTAGTATTTAATGTTGACTGCTCTTTTTTTTTTTTTGTTAAATACAAAAACTTTTTCAATTTATTATCAGGTTTGCCGAATCCGTCAATGGGCATTCAATCCTCGCATCAGTCAGGTCTCGGTCTGAAACCGGGCGCTCAAACTCCACCAGCTAACGTGCTACAAGTGGTCAAACAAGTACAGGAAGAGGCTGCAAGACAACAAGCTCCGCACGTCGGTTACGGTAAAGGCGTTCCTGGTCAAGTTCCTGGACAAAATATGCCACCTCCGCCTATACGCGGCATGCCCGGACATCTAGGAAATCAAGGTAATAATTTACTTATTTGAATCCTAGTAGAAGCTGTTACTATTTGTGATTAATTAGGTGGTAATCTATTGCCGATGGATCAATGGCAACAAAGATATCCAGGAGCTGTGGGACCAGGATTAAGACAACCCGGACAGCCTGGAATGAATCCGTCCGGTCAAATGGGAGGGGCGCCGCCCAACGTGCAAGCGGGCGCAGCCGGCCAGTCCGCTGGGCAAGTGCGTCCCGTCGGTCCCGCTGGAGGCGCTGTCGGAGGTGTCATGGGAAATCCTACTGCCGCCGCAGCAGCCGCTGGTAATGTTCTGCAAAAGCAGGCGTTGCAGCAGCTGATGCAGACACTCAGGTCGCCTCAGAGTCCCGAGCAGCAGCAGCAAATTCTATCGATACTAAAGGCCAATCCTCAACTGATGGCTGCGTTTATCAAGCAAAGACAGGTACACTATTAGTTTATTAACAAATATTATTAGTGAACTAGAAATTTATTGGTCGGTTAAGATTTGCTTTATGTATAGTTATTTGAAAATGTTGAGTGTGAAATTTAATCATGATTTCTTTCAGCAGGTTCAGCAAGCTGCGCAGATGCAAGCGACTGGTGGCAACCCTCCTCAGCAGTTGCAACACATGCTGACGCAACAAAACGCCGCCCAGCAACAACAGCAGCAGCAGCAGCAACAACATCCTACGCGTATGGCGATGCAAGGAGGGATGCTGGGCCAGGGACAACCCGGACTTAATCAAGTTCCAGGTGGTCCCGGCCAACCGATGATTCAACAACAACAATGGTAAGACTATTCAGAACTTTTTATAATAAAACTTTAATAATTTATCACGTTTATCTTCTCAATATGTGCATCCCTATGAATTTAAATTTCAATTGCACTCCATCACCTCTAGAAAAGTATCTGCAATGTTATGTACCGGTTATGAATTACAGCGCCATCGTTGACTGAAAACCCAACTAATCCAGCATTCTTGACAAAAAAGCGAATTAATAGCGGAATAGCGCAGCCTTGCCGGTAACTGTCAAGATTTAGACGCTGACAGACCCATATGTAAAAAAAATTTCTAAGACTTTTGCACCTGTCAAAAACTTTGACAGTTGTCATTTAGTCTATGTTACCGCCGGAAAAAGTGACAAGGAGATGTCAGAAAAATTCGGGATAAAGTGGGTTCGATTTCTGACAGTTGACTTAGTCGAACCCCACTTTGACATTTTGACACCTGTCAATTTTTTTTTTCCCGATTTTGATAGCGTTGGGAAATTTTTGTCTCTTCACATTCCTTCCCCGTTTTATGCGGTATCTATGTAAAAAATGTCATTTTTTTTGGCACCTGTCAAAAATTTTGACAGCTGTCATTTTGTCCATTTGAAATAAATTGCGTTTGATAGTTGACGTCCTAATCTGTCAAAATCAAATTTGATATTTGACATTTTGACACCTGTTAAATTTTTTTTTTTTCAACTTTTTGAATAATTTATGCGGTATATATGTAAAAAAAATTTACATTTTTTTGCACCCGTTAAAAAAATTTACAGCTGTCATTTTGTCCATTTATCTTCGAAAAAAAGTGACAAGGAGATGTCAGAAAAATTCGGGATAAAGTGGGTTCGATTCCTGACAGTTGACTTAGTCGAACCCCACTTTGACATTTTGACACCTGTCAAATTTATTTATTTTTTCCGATTTTGATAGCGTTGGGAAATTTTTGCCCCTTCACATTCCTCCCCCGTTTTATGCGGTATCTATGTAAAAAAAGCGAAAAAACCCAATCACTGTCCACACCACAGATACCTGTAAATTTCTCTTATCTCCCGACAGTGTCGCCATCGTTGAATAAAAAGCTAACTAAAAACCTTTGTCGCGATTCTCCCATTTGAGATATCCAATCCCCTTTAAAACTAGGTTGAGGTCATTATTGGCTTGTCCTTAGCAAACATACAATTAAGCTGGTATAAAAAGCCAGACCAGAATAATGTGAGGGCATTCTGGTTCCACCATTTATCCCATTTTGAGTTTGCTTTGTTGTGTAATATACTAAATAATAATAATAATAAATAAATAAATATATAAATAAATAAATAAATTTCAGGTATAAACATCAGCAATTGCTCGCCATGCAACGTCAACAGCAACAGCAGCACCAGCAGCAGCAACAGGCGGCCCAACAACAAGCGGGCTTCCAGCAGCCCGGCGGCTATCAACAACGATTGCCTGGTATACGTCAGCCTCACATGGGCTACAATAATTCGTTCAACGATCAGCAATATCCGCCCATGCAAGGTTTGAAACCGACCCCTCCGCCAGTTCCTTCGCCGCAGGGCATGATGGGCCCGCCCCAAGGGCAGGGCATATCTTCGGTGCAGCAACAGTTGATGCAAAGTGTGCGGAGTCCGCCACCAATAAGGTATGTTTGATTTGTCTTTATAAGAACTGGTAGTTGCAAAGAATAATATGGCTCTTAAAAAATGCTCCATTGTCGTCACTGTTTGAAGAAATAAAGTAGCTCAAAGTGATGAATTTCAGTAGATGTTAAATATTCATTAGTCTTGCATTCGCTATACCCCCACCTCTTCCCTCTCTATCCAACTTGTAAAAATCAAACCCCTCAACAGAAACCTGAGTAGTTGGAATATTAGCACTAAGCCAGGTCTCGGTAATTAGGAAAATATCCAGCCCTAAATCAGTACAAATGTCACGAATGTGATTCTTGCTTAGAAGAAGCGAGCAAATATTGACATGACCAATGCACAAATTGCCTATAAACCTTGTTAGACAGAAAGAAATTTCTTTGAAATTACAATTCCTCCAGGATCTCTTCATTCTTGATAATGACATAACGATTGCCCTCATTCTTGCGTGCTAAGATTCTACCATTTCTATGCCATATGAGCTTGTAGTTTTTGTTTCTGGTTGCTACTTAACTCTTTTAAATTACTCGTAGGTTTCTCTTGTAAGATCCTCCTCAATGCAAATGCACTGCGCAGAATCACAGGCAGAACGGGCCCTTAAGATTTGTTGTTTAACATCAGCTGATTGCAGTGTTCTAACAGCTTTAACACCGGTTTTCATTGGAAACTGTCTAACATTCTGCAAAAAGCTTTCCCTAGTTTTCACATCTAAGCTTGATTAGTTTATCCTTGCAATCTTGCCTATTTCCCTCATCTTGTCTTGTCAGTAGACCAGTGACGTATATGTTGTTCATTAATTTACACTGCTCCTGTAAATCCTGGGATTCCAAGGCAGATTTAATCCTATTAACTTCATTTCGTGAGTCGTGGTTATCCTAAGATACCTCAGAAACCATCTCCGACAATACCCTCGTCCGTTTAGATTTCTCCTTGTACCTTTCGTTAAAGAATTCCATTGCCCTCCTCATCTTCTTAATCTGTTCCTGGAGCTCACATATCAAAGCCCCTAAATCAGTATCATAGCTAGGCTTCTCTTCAGTGTGAGCTGTGAAAAGCGCTGACCCTCTTCTACTGTGTTCTTCAATTGACAGCCGACTAGTGGGATCACTTGTCACCATTGAGCATCCTGCTCAGTTCCACGGAGTTTTTTCATTACGTATTATTCGAACATCGAACTCAATGATATTGCCACATAAAAGATGTAGTAGTAGTACCCACTCTGACCACACTGCAGGTTTAACTTCCTACTGATAGCCTTATCGCCTTTTTAACAGTTTTTTGTTGAAGGCTTTTTGCAGAATAGAGGTAGAAAAATACGAAATCCTTATGCCAAGCCGAAAAAGATCCAACAGACGGCAATATTGTGCAACACCCTGTATCGACCTTGTAGATCTTCCGTTGTACAAACTAGAGTCCAAAGTCCATAATAATTGCTGTTAACGCAGGGAATACGCCAAAATTTTCAAGAATCTGTTGTTTTAGAAGGAAAATCCTTGACTCACCATATATGTATAGTTGAATTTACTTTGCACACACGTACGATTTTCTTAAATTTTTTCTAATTTTAACATTCAAAAATCAGGATTTTTAACGGTGCATTTTATTTATTGTTTGTATGTTTTCAGAAGCCCTCAACCAAGTCCATCAACAAGACCTTCGCCATCACCAAGAAACCAGGCAGTGGCCAGTCCTAGAGGACCTCAACCCTCGCCCCACGATCTCGCCTCATCAGAAATGCTTTTGGGACAAAACCATTCGTCGTTGCACCCGCACGCTAGTCCGGCCGGCGCTCAGAATCAGGAAAGCGAAATGCCAGCGATGACGCCTCAAGATCAGCTGAGTAAATTTGTGGAACAACTCTAGTGGTGTCGGACGCTTTTAGCTTCGTCGTATAGGAAATCAGGAAACGAATGACGGTCGAGGTACGGTCAGGATTGAACGATAATGTTTTGAGGCACGATGCGACCTCAAAAAAAATAAACGCTATCGGCCCCCTAAAAGGGAAATTGACGAATGAAAACCAGAGAAAAATAAACTAGAACCAGGACCAATAATAAGGGAGTTGTGCATGTTGTATTTATATACAATTTTTTTTTTAAAAATTATGCCAATAAGAAAAAAATATTTACTAAAATGCATTCTAAAAAAACTAGTGTTTATTAAGGTACAATAATTAATTTAAAATTGTATGCTGCATACCTGACGCACACTATTTTTTCGGTTGTGCATTTTTAATAATGTATCTTCCATTTTTTTTTTAATGGAAGAAGAGAGACTCCGAAAGAGAACTGATAAGGATTTCTGAACAAGTGATATATGCCCTGCCAAGTGCAGCTTAATGTATATAATAAGTAAATTATGTAATGTAAATATTTTAAAAGTTGTTGTACATATGTGTCATAGTACTTTGTACAAATATTTTGTGAATAATTTTCTAGTAAATACTAATTAATTGAGAAAAAAAAAAATACCTAAAAGTATTTTGGGCTTTGCGAGGCTGTGTTTTATTATGGATTGTTACCCCCCACCCCCCCGCCTACTTGAGGCATAGCTACGCAACTGTTTGCTCGGTTTCTTTTTTACTACATTGTGACTTTTTTAGCAACGTCTGTATAGAAAATTTAATAAAATTTTTAGATTTATAAGTGCCAGTCTTTGTACTGGTCGCTATTGTGATGGCCGGTCTTATCCTGTTAAAGAGGATAGGCTCCTGTTTGTTTTTATATAATATATTTATAATTTATATATATCGTCTGTTTTATTTTCTTCTCATTGTGTTTTTTTTTTTTTTTTTTGTTACATTCCACAAACCCCTGTGGAGTGTGTGTGTGTGTTTACCTGTGCTGGCCCTCCCGACAATCTTTACATATGCCAGTGCAATAAGATAAAAAAAATGAAAAAAATGAAAACTTATTCGACACTCCCTCCTAATTTATTACTTGAACATATAAATTTAGAATAAATTAGCATTAAGTATTATATGAAAATGAATAAAAATTGCTATTTAAATTTTTTTGTGTTTTATTTTTATAACAAATTGGAATGTTTGATGTGGAGCATGTAAAAATTGAATTACACTATTGAAGAATCTGACAATGTGCATGACTGTTGAGAATAGTATCAAATAGATAGATAATTTATTGGTGTCAATGAGCATTGAAACCTGAGGAACCTCAGAGATCAGCTCCAAACCCCTCTAATAGGGAATTCTCATGAGAAATAAATTTGGTTCATTTTGTTTTTATGTTGCACATTTTTCTGTAAAATATTGAATATGAGCAGTTTTGCATTTAAATTATCGTTATTATTCTCATACGGCAATTATTAGTTTCAAATTGAAAAGTTTCGCGCAGAAAAGCTACGTTCAACATGGCCGCTTTCGGTGACGTCAACTGTTCATAAACCAAGGTTAAGGGTAGTTCACACTGACCGTGAATAACGAACGTTGTCCACGCTTCCATGATTCACTCTTGGGCCCTGAAGAACGATTGGTCCACGATCAGCTCACGTCACGCCACGACTGATATTGAACCAACATAAATGGGTCTTTAGAAGATTGTCAGACTGCGCTTCTATAAATTCTGTATCAATCATGACAAACTATTGAAACACATAATGTCACAATACGCCAAATACAGAAACACAACGTAAAAACCACATTCAATGCAGTCGAAGGTACGAGCGATTCTTTCTGACAGTTTGCAAAGTGTCAGAGACTCTTGTGAGAACAGACCTTAACGTTGTATTTACAAACAGTTGTCGTCACAAGTACCGACATCTTGAAGGTAATCGTTTTCGCGCCAACGGAAATAATTTGAAATTTTATATATTCTTTTTATTTTAATGAGGACATAATACAAAAGAAAACATATGTATTTTATATTTGACAACATAAGCAATAAGAAAAAAAATAATTTGAAAAATATGATTGTTCCCTATTGTGCGTTTGCAACCCTGACAGTCTGATATCTATCACTCAGGTAGGATTTTATTAAGGCAATGCTTTTTCCGCCGAGATATATAAGTTGATAGTTTGAGCACCAACCTTATTCATATGATTTTAGTTCTTACCTTTGTCTTAAAGTAGACCTAGATTTCCAACCGAAAGTGTAGAAAACTTTATTTTCATATTATCCTGTTAGGAACCAAAAAAAAAAATCAAACAGCGATTTCTAATACTGATTTTTTTATATATAAATATAATTTTAATAAACCGGGTTTAAAGTTCTCAATCGTTAATAACAGTAATTCATATTCGATGTATCTAAAAATAGTACAAATTTGTAAAAACATCACACTGCAGAAGTAGAAATTGTTATTTTTTTTTTTCAAAGGCAATTTATTGAGGATTGGGGAGCCTTGCAAATGACAGATTAGTTAACCGACTCTCTGAAAGACAAAATAGAAAACATTTTGTTTTTTGAACTTAGGGTGAAAAATAGGAACAAATTGGTTTGTTTGCACTATCTAAACTTACACACTATTTAATTAGTGCAAACATGAATTATTGAGGAAGACACTAACAACAATTTGTGAATTTCAAAATACCTACATTTGTTACAAGGAATAAATAGTTGCGATAATGAGAAACAGAAGCAAAATATTCAACAACTTTCTATATAAAAAAATATAAACTACATCATATAATTAAATTGTGCTAACAGTTTGGCAAGTAAATGTATTTACAAAGAAAAAGATAACATAAACAATTTGCTAATAAATAATTAAGTGGAAATAGTATAAGATAATATGGCAATGGTCATGTTTATGAACTCCTAGAATCTATTTCTATGAAACGAATTTAAATATAAAACCTCTCATGATTAGATCAGAACTCAATTTTATTCTATGAGGGTATGTAAGTCCACTTTTCTATCTATCTGAAGAATTCTCATATACAAATTCAATAAAATGTCTCAAATATTTGGATGTTAGATCGTCTTTATCCCATTTTCTTACATTGAGAAGTAAAATAGAAATGATTGGTTCCTTGAAAACCTCTTCCGTAGACACTTAAGACCCATCTTGAATTATAATTGTGTATGATGAAACTTTGAGAGAAAATTTCCTTTACTGATATACAGACTTGAGGTTGAATTCTGAGTCATACAAAAAAATGTGTACATTGAAGAATTATAGATAATCATTTTAGGAGTCAATAAACATTGCCTATGGCGACAAGAATCATGTTTAAAAGATATTTGAAGAAAAACTATTCACCAGTAGTGAGTTAGAGCTGCACAAGTAATTGGCAAAATATAGTTTGTAAAATTATAAACTTAAAAATCGATATGTAATATTACTTTTAAACTATACTTTAATATACAAAATTTAGCTAGGTATACATACATACAAAAAAAAAAACATTACTGGTAACTACCATTAATAAATTAGCACATTACATACGTAAACTTTGAACACACCAAACAAGATTTCCTTAAAATGGCACTAGAGGGATGTATTGTCAAACAAATTAAAAAAACAAGATCCTTTTAAAATTAAAATAATTGTTGGTCCCTTAAATATACGCATCACAGCCTATAAATGCAGGATCACTGAGTCTTAAGCTTAAAAAATTGAGTTTTGGCCCTTCAGCCTACTGCCGCTAAAGGGTTATGCTGAGCCCTGTTACTGGTTCTTCTGAAAACAAAAAGGGAAACATTCAAAAACTGTATACAAAAAAAAAAATCATGTAATGAACATTTTTTGTAAGAGGAGGGTTCATATTGCAGGTGTATCAAGGTTGAGTGCATTAGTGTAAGAAAGCTCACTAGAACTACAAATGCTGAAAATTTCAATGCAATTTGCTCAACGGTTACCGAGAAATCAAGGTTTGAATATTAGAATTCAAAGGGGGTACACTTTTTCAGTTTTGCTCAATGTTGACTTTACCGATCGAAAGGGTGAGTTAAAATTAGTGAAAAACAACCCTGAAACAGAAACAAAAGTATGAGGGAAATCTTATTTTTGGCTCTGGCAAATTTGCAAAATCTTGACATACTCATGAGCAATTGCCCATATCTTTGTTAAATTTTGAGCAAATTGCAATAAATTATATAACATTGGAAAGATCATTAAATTTTCTATAAATCCGTGAAAAATTGAGTTTAATAGCTCAAATAGTTTTTGAGTTATTGAGCCTCAAACTTGATATTTAGTCCAAATATTACTAAAAACTTCAAAGTCAATTTGCTCAAAAATTATAAACCTAGGAATATTGTAAGTTACAGAACATTTAGAGCCTAATAGGAGCTACAAATGCAGAAAATTTCAATGCAATTTGCTCAACGGTTACCAAAAAATCGAAGTTTGAATATTTTGGAATTAGATTTCAAAGGGGGATACACCCTTATGAAAAACTCGATTTTTTTATTTTTCAGTTTTGCTCAATTTTAACTCTACCAATTGATAGAGCGGGTCAAAATTAGTGGAAAACAACTCTGACATTAATTCCAAATTGCCATTTTAAGCAGAAACAAAATTATAAAGGAAATCTTATTTTTGGCATTGTCATGGTCATGAGCAATTGCCCATATCTTTGTTTAATTTTGAGCAAATTAAAATAAATTATATACCATTGGAAAGAGCATTAAATTCTCTATAAATCTGTGTAAAATTGAGTGTGATACCTCGAATAGTTTTTGAGCGATTGAGCCTCAAATTTGATTTTTAACCCAAATTTTATAAAACATTTCAAACTCGATTTGGTCAAAAACTATAAATCTAGGAATATTGTGAATTACAGGCCATTTAGAGCCTGATAAGAGCTACAAATGCAGAAAATTTCAATGCAATTTGCTCAACGGTTACCAAAAAATCGAAGTTTGAATATTTTGGAATTAGATTTCAAAGGGGGATACACCCTTATGAAAAACTCGATTTTTTTATTTTTCAGTTTTGCTCAATTTTAACTCTACCAATTGATAGAGCGGGTCAAAATTAGTGGAAAACAACCCTGACATCAATTTCAAATTGCCATTTTAAGCAGAAACAAAATTATAAAGGAAATCTTATTTTTGGCATTGTCATGGTCATGAGCAATTGCCCATATCTTTATTAAATTTTGAGCAAATTGCAATAAATTATATACCATTGGAAAGAGCATTAAATTCTCTATAAATCCGTGAAAAATTGAGTTTAATAGCTCAAATAGTTTTTGAATAATTGAGCCTCAAAGTTGATCTTTAGTCCAAATATTACTAAAAATTTCAAAGTCAATTTGCTCAAAAACTATAAACCTAAGAATATTGTAAGTTACAGACCATACAAATGCAGAAAATTTCAATGCAATTTGCTCAATGGTTACCAAAAAATCGAAGTTTGAATATTTTGAAATTGGATTTCAAAGGGGGTTACACCCTTATGAAAAACTCGATTTTTTTATTTTTCAGTTTTGCTCAATTTTGACTCTACCGATCGAAAGGGTGAGTTAAAATTAGTGAAAAACAACCCTGAAACAGAAACAAAAGTATGAGGGAAATCTTATTTTTGGCTCTGGAAAATTTGCAAAATCTTGACATACTCATGAGCAATTCCCCATATTTTTGTAAAATTTTGAGCAAATTGCAATAAATAATATACCATTGGAAAGAGCATTAAATTTTCTATAAATCCGTGAAAAATTGAGTTTAATAGCTCAAATAGTTTTTGAGTTATTGCGCCTCAAACTTGATATTTAGTCCAAATATTACTAAAAACTTCAAAGTCAATTTGCTCAAAAATTATAAACCTAGGAATATTGTAAGTTACAGAACATTTAGAGCCTGATAAGAGCTACAAATGCAGAAAATTTCAATGCAATTTGCTCAACGATTACCAAAAAATCGAAGTTTAAATATTTTAGAATTAGATTTCAATGAAAAACTCAATTTTTTTTTTTTCAGTTTTGCTCAATATTAACTCTACCAATTGATAGAGCGGGTCAAAATTAGTGGAAAACAACCCTGACATCAATTTCAAATTGCCATTTTAAGCAGAAACAAAATTATAAAGGAAATCTTATTTTTGGCATTGTCATGGTCATGAGCAATTGCCCATATCTTTATTAAATTTTGAGCAAATTGCAATAAATTATATACCATTGGAAAGAGCATTAAATTCTCTATAAATCCGTGAAAAATTGAGTTTAATAGCTCAAATAGTTTTTGAATAATTGAGCCTCAAAGTTGATCTTTAGTCCAAATATTACTAAAAATTTCAAAGTCAATTTGCTCAAAAACTATAAACATAAGAATATTGTAAGTTACAGACCATACAAATGCAGAAAATTTCAATGCAATTTGCTCAATGGTTACCAAAAAATCGAAGTTTGAATATTTTGAAATTGGATTTCAAAAGGGGTTACACCCTTATGAAAAACTCGATTTTTTTATTTTTCAGTTTTGCTCAATTTTGACTCTACCAATCGAAACAGTGAGTTAAAATTAGTGGAAAATAAACCTGAAACAGAAACAAAAATATGAGGGAAATCTTATTTTTGGCTCTGGCAAATTTGCAAAATCTTGACATGCTCATGAGCAATTGCCCATATCTTTGTTAAATTTTGAGCAAATTGCAATAAATTATATACCATTGGAAAGAGCATTAAATTCTCTATAAATCCGTGAAAAATTGAGTTTAATAGCTCAAATAGTTTTTGAGTCATTGAGCCTCAAACTTGATATTTAGTGCAAATATTACCAAAAACTTCAAAGTCAATTTGCTCAAAAAATATAAACCTAGGAATATTGTAAGTTACAGGCCATTTAGAGCCTGATAAGAGCTACAAATGCAGAAAATTTCAATGCAATTTGCTCAAACGTTTACCAAAAAATCGAAGTTTGAATATTTTGAAATTGGATTTCAAAGGGGGTTACACCCTTATGAAAAACTCGATTTTTTTATTTTTCAGTTTTGCTCAATTTTGACTCTACCAATCGAAAGAGTGAGTTAAAATTAGTGGAAAACAAGCCTGAAACAGAAACAAAAGTATGAGGGAAATCTTATTTTTGGCTCTGGAAAATTTGCAAAATCTTGACATACTCATGAGCAATTCCCCATATTTTTGTAAAATTTTGAGCAAATTGCAATAAATAATATACCATTGGAAAGAGCATTAAATTTTCTATAAATCCGTGAAAAATTGAGTTTAATAGCTCAAATAGTTTTTGAGTTATTGCGCCTCAAACTTGATATTTAGTCGAAATATTACTAAAAACTTCAAAGTCAATTTGCTCAAAAATTATAAACCTAGGAATATTTTAAGTTACATAACATTTAGAGCCTAATAGGAGCTACAAATGCAAAAAAATTCAATGCAATTTGCTCAACAGTTACCAAAAAATCGAACTTTAAATATTTTAGAATCAAATTTCAAAGAGTAAATGAAAAACTCAATTTTTTTATTTTTCAGTTTTGCTCAATTTTAACTCTACCAATTGATAGAGCGGGTCAAAATTAGTGGAAAACAACTCTGACATCAATTCCAAATTGCCATTTTAAGCAGAAACAAAATTATAAAGGAAATCTTATTTTTGGCATTGTCATGGTCATGAGCAATTGCCCATATCTTTGTTTAATTTAGAGCAAATTAAAATAAATTATATACCATTGGAAAGAGCATTAAATTCTCTATAAATCCGTGAAAAATTGAGTTTAATAGCTCAAATAGTTTTTGAATAATTGAGCCTCAAAGTTGATTTTTACTCCAAATATTACTAAAAATTTCAAAGTCAATTTGCTCAAAAACTATAAACCTAAGAATATTGTAAGTTACAGACCATACAAATGCAGAAAATTTCAATGCAATTTGCTCAACGGTTACCAAAAAATCGAAGTTTGAATATTTTGGAATTAGATTTCAAAGGGGGATACACCCTTATGAAAAACTCGATTTTTTTATTTTTCAGTTTTGCTCAATTTTGACTCTACCAATCGAAAGAGTGAGTTAAAATTAGTGGAAAACAAGCCTGAAACAGAAACAAAAGTATGAGGGAAATCTTATTTTTGGCTCTGGCAAATTTGCAAAATCTTGACATGCTCATGAGCAATTGCCCATATCTTTGTTAAATTTTGAGCAAATTGCAATAAATTATATACCATTGGAAAGAGCATTAAATTCTCTATAAATCCGTGAAAAATTGAGTTTAATAGCTCAAATAGTTTTTGAGTCATTGAGCCTCAAACTTGATATTTAGTGCAAATATTACCAAAAACTTCAAAGTCAATTTGCTCAAAAATTATAAAACTAGGAATATTGTAAGTTACAGAACATTTAGAGCCTAATAGGAGCTACAAATGCAGAAAATTTCAATGCAATTTGCTCAAACGTTTACCAAAAAATTGAAGTTTGAATATTTTGGAATTAGATTTCAAAGGGGAATACACCCTTATGAAAAACTCGATTTTTTTATTTTTCAGTTTTGCTCAATTTTAACTATACCAATTGATAGAACGGGTCAAAATTAGTGGAAAACAACTCTGACATCAATTCCAAATTGCCATTTTAAGCAGAAACAAAATTATAAAGGAAATCTTATTATTGGCATTGTCATGGTCATGAGCAATTGCCCATATCTTTGTTTAATTTAGAGCAAATTAAAATAAATTATATACCATTGGAAAGAGCATTAAATTCTCTATAAATCCGTGAAAAATTGAGTTTAATAGCTCAAATAGTTTTTGAGTTATTGAGCCTCAAACTTGATATTTAGTCGAAATATTACTAAAAACTTCAAAGTCAATTTGCTCAAAAACTATAAACCTAGGAATATTGTAAGTTACAGACCATTTAGAGCCTAATAGGAGCTACAAATGCAGAAAATTTCAATGCAATTTGCTCAACGGTTACCAAAAAATCGAAGTTTGAATATTTTGAAATTGGATTTCAAAGGGGGTTACACCCTTATGAAAAACTCAATTTTTTTATTTTTCAGTTTTGCTCAATTTTAACTCTACCAATTGATAGAGCGGGTCAAAATTAGTGGAAAACAACCCTGACATCAATTCCAAATTGCCATTTTAAGCAGAAACAAAATTATAAAGGAAATCTTATTTTTGGCATTGTCATGGTCATGAGCAATTGCCCATATCTTTGTTTAATTTTGAGCAAATTCAAATAAATTATATACCATTGGAAAGAGCATTAAATTCTCTATAAATCTGTGTAAAATTGAGTGTGATACCTCGAATAGTTTTTGAGCGATTGAGCCTCAAATTTGATTTTTAACCCAAATTTTATAAAAAATTTCAAACTCGATTTGGTCAAAAACTATAAATCTAGGAATATTGTGAATTACAGGCCATTTACAGCTTAAATAAGGAAATGCAGATTCTATTGCATAATTTGCACAAGGAGTAACTTCTAAAATGATAGTTTTCATGGGAATGGAAAACCTCTAATTCACCTCATAGAAAATTGGATAGAGCTATTCTGAAATTTTCTCCATCCTCCTTACTCCACTGGTAGCTTAGCAGTTTGCCACCCCCACAAAAATCTTCAAAAGACACACAAAAAACTAACACCAAATCTTTAAGTTGTGTATGTGAAACAGGCAATGAGGCAATACGTGAAAATAAAAGGAAATTTCATTAAAAGCACGCAAAGCCTACCGAATACCTGTATATAGACGAGGTGGACGTTGATCTAGACCAAGACACCGAAAACTTCTCACCTCTTCTACGCGCCCTTTTTTCGGCCAATATCGCCTTGGTGACATCGTCAGGGGCGAACATCGTTTGAAATGTCCTATACAATATCCTAGAAAAAATAACCCAGTATATTACAATATATAATAATAAATTATTATTTACCTTGGCAGTAGAGCTACAATACACGATAACATTGGCACCAACCAATAAGCGGGCCTTTGCATAGAGATCTGTATTGTCCAATAGGTGCTTGGCAGTCCGAAACAATTGACACACAAGGAATTGTAAGTCAGAGAATAAAGAAAAAATGCACCAATCGAACATATTATTGAAATAACGTGGATGATTGTCTAGAAACAATAATTATCAACTCAACTATAATGAAATTACCTCAACTTACCCAAGATCTAATCTCGATTGAAACATGCAATAACATGACGTACATACAAGCGGTAGTAGTCGCAGTGCCAAATTCGAAAATGTCAGCGTCAGTTCCTTCGTAGGCACATTTGCATATCCAAAACACTACGACGCTTTGATACAAAGCGTCCGCCATAGTTAACCAAAACGAGTAAGATTTATACACTTTTCCCAATCGTCCTGTTTTATACAAATAAGGATTTTCACGCAATAATTTATAAGGAGCATCTTGATCATATACACCAATAACAATAGGAGGAAGCGAGGTAAATAACAAATTGTAAAGCATTAGATACATCTGATCGATCATCACAGAACCGGAAAACCCACAATAGAATTGGTACCAAAATATCAAAAATACAAAAGTCTAAAAAAATAAATAAAAAAAAAATCACTATTATATTAGGTGTTTTAAATTACTAAATACTTACAGCATTTTTATAAAAAAAGTACAAAACCATCCTGGCAAGCCTATCATAGCTCCAATGTCCGTGCACCAATAAAAACCTTTCCAAATACTTAAACCTGGACAAAGCAAAGTCTGCAGCCATTACTGCTTGCATTCCTTCTTGCCCAGATATCCCAATGCCCACATCAGCTGTTTGTATCATTGAAACATCATTAGCCCCATCTCCAATTGCCAACGTCCTCATTTTCAATTCCTCTTTAACTACTCTAACTATATAAGCTTTTTGTAGAGGCGTAGCTCTACAGCATAGCACTGAATTACAGTGTGTAGTCAGCTTAAGAAACGGCTTAGTCAAATTCGATCGTCTATCTAAAATATACGTTAAAGTTTTGCCATCTACAACCAAAGCCCTTCCAGCGTGAGTTCTCGTTGAAGTACTCGAACTCGGCATGATATCAGAAATATCAGCACCAAAATTTTCAGTGTTTTGTCTTTCGATATCGTTGAGGTAGCAGTGTATGGTGCTTTCGGCACTTTCTTTGGAACGCGCCATTAGTTTCAAAAGCTCCATCTGAGGCGAAAACAATTTGGCCGAGTAGGCGATGTTGATGGCGGTTTCGGGTTTGTCGCCTGTCAGTACCCAAACTACTATACCGGCCGAGATTAGAGCGGATAGTGTTTCTGGGACACCTTCTTGGAGTCTATCTTCGATACCTGAAAAAATGAGTTTCAAACTTTTAAATTATTTCAGGAACTATAAGTCCAAATGAGTTGAAAAAAAGTTATGACATTTCAAAGTTTTCTAAAATCTAAATCATAAGGTAGGTACCTTCTTACTAAAACGATAAAATTTCAATTTTTTTTTTCTTGAGATTTTGTGTCCTAATGGGGTAGTATACTATGTATGAAAATCAGTAAAAAAACTGTTCGACGTTATTCTATAGGCTAAATGGTGATGGTGGAATACTAAATTAATTTCCAGCATAAGCAGAATGTAAAACCAGAAATGAGGACATGACTGACCTGATACGGATAACTGGACTTCTTGACGGGGCAAAGATGGAAATAGCTGAGAAGGATGAACGGTTTGAAGAGCTGACATATACCCACAAAAGGGAAGTTGAGAGCCTTAAGGAGCATCTAAACAAACTTTCACTTGAAGGCTTGGCGAAAGATCGTCATATTGCAAGGTTAATCAAAAGAACCGGTAATGTTGATGAAGAAGCTCTCATTTACCAGAACGAATATGAGACAAAATTCAAAGAGCAGAAAGAAAAATTAATTAGTTTAAATAGTGAAATTGTTAATTTACAAGGGAAAAATAAGAAACTCGTATCTCAGATTGAAGATCTTAATAATCGGAGCAGCAGGATGAGCTCTGAATTAGTGGAACTGAATGAGCTGAAAAATCAAATGCTAATAAGCATCGAAACTCTTACCAAAGATAACGAGGCTTATATTTCGGAACTGAAGAGAACCAATTACGAACTGTTCTTGCTCAGGGACAAATCAGTCGGCACACAAACCATGGCAATTCTCAATAATGAGGTCGAAACGCAAAAATGCGAAACTAATGAAAACGACGTAAATACCTGTTCATTGAGGTTAGAATTGGAAGCTGAAACTGAAAAGCAATTACATGAACTGCAACAGATGAAAGAGTTAAATGCAAACATGATTACATCCATAAGGACACTGGAGGAGGAGAATACTTTATGTTAAAATGAAATTGAAAGTCTACGGAATCAACTAATGCAAGTTAACAAGAAACCCAGCAGTGACAATGATGGTATGTTGACATGTGATGTAACAACAACAACAGGGGACGTCAAGAGTAAGATCCTAATCTTAGGTGATAGTAATGTAACTAAATTTTCTAATATCCTTTCAACATCTTTGGGGGATAAATACAAGATTTGTTCTTTTGTTAAGCATAATGCATTGTTAGACAGTATCTTGGAAAATGTTACTACCCTCATTAGGAATTACTCGAAAAAAGATATTGTTGTGGTTATGGGTGGGTTAGTAGATTGTTTAACGGGCAAATCATTGAGGGATGACACTAAGCAAATATTAAAGGATATAGATGGAAAAACGAATCTTGTATTCATGTCGGTTCCGTTATGGAGGAACAGAAGAGTGCTGAATAAAATTATTACTGACTTTAACATACAAATTTATGAATTAAACAGTTCATCGACATTTGTCAATGTGAATTCTATTATTAACACGGATTCTTTTTTGTATCATAAAAGAGGAATGGACATGTTTTATTCAGCAAAAGTTAAGGTGCTGGATTATGTTAGGAATGTCATTTGTAAACTAACAAGCAATATTGGGAATAGTTGTAATGCGAGTACTTTTTTATAGATTTGAAAAACTTTGATTCAAAACCACTAGTTGCATGTTTAACTGAAAGTAGAATAACGGAAGACATCGAGGATAGGGAGATTTTTATTGAGGGATTTCAAATTGTAAGGTGTGACAGCCATAATCGGCATACAGGTGGTGTAACATTTTTTATTAGGAATGACATTAAAATTTTAGAATGTAAGCGTTTTGTGTTGGATAAAAATTATTGGTTGCTACATGCTTCTATATTGGTACAGAAAGGGCAGCATGTTATTATCGGAATATACCGTTCACCAAGTGCAAGTACAGCAGAATTCTTAAAGAACTTTGAAAACTGGTGCTTGGAGAATGCAGACTTTAAGTACCCTACACCAGGGCCGTGCTAAGCACGCGCGGGCCCCAGTACAACTATTCCAACGGGCCCCCTTAAAGGGGGCCCCAAACTTTTTTGAGTGTCACGATTCACGAATGCCCAAATTATTACCCAAAAGCCGTTAAAAAAAATGCCTCGGGTATAATTTTTTTAGGTATTTTTGAAGTGAAACCTCTGTGCTTCACAAAAATTCCGATCGCGTGAGGACCGTAAGGAAAGTATGAATCGCGCATCAGCAGCGACCGTAGTACTCTTGTCGCTTGATTGAGAGAGATACATTACGTGCCGGTACTTTTGTTCTCAGTTTTCAAATTTGACAAACGTTAAAATTAATCAGGGGTTTGAATGTACTCTTTACCACATCATACAGATTATGATACAGATTACAGATCTTGTCCCATGCAAAACCTTGTTAAATTCAATGAAGTGTCAAATTCGTTATCAAGATCAAAAGTATCGGCCCTACATGACTCAAAATTCTAATTAAATTTAATCTCCGGTTAAATTTAGAGTTGCTGTTAAATGATGGTTTATGAATGTAACGGTTTACGGGTTTGCTCTTAAATTAAATGTCTATAGGTTTTACGCCACTGTAGGTTTTATAGCCTGTCAAATCAAAAATAGCATATTATTCAAAGAGCGGGTAATGATGGCTGTTACTCACGATAATGATGAAGTTTGTACTACGAGCCGCAGGCGAGTAGTGTAATCACTTACTCGGATAATTACATTACTTGCCTGCGGCTCGTAGTGCAAACTTCATCCTTCGTGAGTAATAGCCATTGCCTACGAGTTGAATACTATATACTTTTTCTATGATTAATAGAAAATAGGCACGAGTTAAGGCCGGGACACATCTATCATACATTCTTCCGATCCGACTCCGATCATACAATCAGGGTCCTTATTCTTGGAACAGGGGAGCAGCGGAACACCCGCTCTCCTGGGAAGGCTGCTTCCTGTTCCAAGAATAAGGACCCTGATTGTATGATCGGAGTCGGATCGGAAGAATGCATGATAGATGTGTCTCGAGCTTAATGCGATTTTTTATTTAATTTTCGTAACAAAATTAATTGACAATTCTGATAGCTGTATATTGTATATTACGCATATTACTCATAGAAAAAAGTTAATTTTCAACTGATGTCAATATTTCCATTTTCCAAAACAGATGATAGGGTATGTGGGGTATATCACATGAAATCTGCTCAGAATTTTACATAGAATCCGAATATTGAATAAAATATAGGGTATTCCATTCGAATAAAGGAAGTTGGACCATGACCAGCTTTTGCGGAACACTGTGGGTATACATATGCGAAAGTGAGTTGAAAAAAAAAATAGTTTCAACCATAAAACTTTTCTTTCGAGATGGCGGGCCGGGCCCCTACGGAACCCGGGCCCCGGTAATTTGTACCGGCCGCACCCCCCTATGCACGGCCCTGCCCTACACTAATTCTTGGGGATTTCAATATTAACTGGTTGCGGGCGGATACCTATAAGAGACAGTTAGAAATATGTATGATGGATTTGGGGTTTAATCAGTTGGTGAATCAAATCACTCATCCAAGTGATGCAGGGGGAAGTATTATTGACCTGGGATTTTGTAATAGCTACAATGTCAGCAGTCAGGTAGCTGATACCCCAAAAATATCTGATCATTATATAATAAAGTTTAGTTTAAATAATAAAAAGGCCTTCAGTGAGGAATGTAGTAAGAGCGTTGATTCTCGGGGTAAGCTAGATTTCGATGAAATTAATAGAAGATTGTCTCTGGAGAGGTGGAATTATATGCTCTGGGATATAGATGACAAGTATAGTCAGATTTTTTCAACGATAGTGCGAATATTGAATGAAGTTTCCCCAAAGAGGGAAATAGTTATAAAATCCAGATATAAAGAATGGTGGAATGAAATAGTGTACGACGTTGTCCGATTTAGAGATGAAAGTTACAAACATTACAAAAAAAATAAAAACAACGAAAATAAAGCTACTTATAGAAAAAACAGGAATAGGGCTGTACAAGTAATACGTGAAGAGAAAAAGAGTCACTTTGAAAATAAAATCGATAATTGTAAAAATAATTCAAAAAAAATGTGGAAAACATTAAAACCGCTATTATCTAAAAACAAAAAAGACCATAATATCAAAGAGCTTGAAATTAACAATGAGATAATAAGCGAACCCCAATTATTGTGTAATAATCTCAATGACTATTATATTAATAGCATTCATGGGATTGTGTCTGAAATCGACGTAAATGGAGGAATTCAATGTATTGACCAAATACAAACACCACCAGGAGGTTTAGCACGGTTTATGCCAATAACTACAGATCAACTGAAGGAAATTGTTTTTCAATTGCCATGTAAAGGTAGTCCTGACGAGCTATCAGCGGACTTCATAAAAATGATATACGCAAGTATTGAATTCCCTCTGCTAAATTTAATCAACTATTCACTGGAAACAGGCACTATTCCATCACCCTTAAAAATTTCAACAGTTATTCCAATACCTAAAGTCCGCGATGTGAAAACTGCCAGTGAGCTGAGACCAATAAATATGCTAGCGACTTTTGAAAAAATTATTGAGAAAGTTATTTATGATCAATTTATCGAATATATTTCAGAAAAGAAAATATTGTATGCAAACCAATCGGGTTTCAGACAAAATCATAGTTGCGAAACAGCCATACAAAATATTTTATATGATTGGAAGAACCAACTGGATAGTGATGTTATGATTGGGGCGGTTTTTCTTGATTTTAAAAGAGCATTTGAGACTATCAACAGGTGTAGCTTGGTGCAAAAATTGCAAAAATATGGTATAGAAGGTGTAGCTCTAAAGTGGTTTTAGAACTATTTGCAGAATAGGAAACAGAACACATACATAAACAAGATCACTTCTCCAGAAATTTTAAACGATAATGGCGTACCACAGGGAAGTAAATTGGGGCCATTACTGTTTCTTATATATATTAATGATATTGTTAAGTGTATAACAAGCTGCCAGATCCATCTATTTGCAGATGACACTTTAATTTACTTCTGTTCTAGAGATTTGAAATTGGTGACTGATGCTATTAATGGAGACTTGGAGAATGTATTATCGTGGTGTAATGGAAATTTACTAAAATTAAACGCATCAAAAACAAAGTTTATGCTTATTGCTAATAATCAGCAATATAATATGGCAACTCCATTTAAAATTGCCATTGGAAGTGAAGATATTGAGATGGTTGAAGAGATCAAGTATTTGGGTGTTATAATTGACAGAAGGCTTCAATTTAAGGAACACATTAATTATATTACTAACAAAATAGCAAAAAACACGGGTGTCCTGACTAGAGTAGCACCTTTTCGATCAAAGTGGACTCGCATCATGGTGTATAATACCATTATTCTACCACATCTTACATACGCATCATCGGTGCTGTACATGATGAACAAAAACGGAAAAGATAGGCTGCAAAAGTTACAAAACAAAGCGATGCGAGTAATACTTCATTGTCCCAAGGATACAGCGGTTAGATCTATGCTACTGTCTCTAAACTGGTTATCCATCGAGAATTTTTTAAATTATCAAGCCAGGACATTCATTTATAGAATAAAGAGTTCTGTAATGCCAATGTACTTGTCATCGAAACTGCTGTACAACCGTAACGTTCACGATCACAATACAAGATCTCAGAATGATTTGCATGTAGCAACCAAGAATAAAAAGAGCACTGAAAGGGCATTATTCCATAATGGCCTAATTAATTATAACAAACTACCAAATGATGTAAAAAGCAGCTCAACGCTTAATATATTTAAATCGAAACTGAAAAAATTATTAATCGACAATGGCCAATAGCTTGATGTGTGGCTGTTGGAGATACATAGAAAGGAATCGTTGAGTGCTTTATGTCTGAATGTGTACATATACCCTGTTTGTAGCTTGTGTTCAGTGTGACAATGTACTATGTACTATTATTGAAATCTATGTTTACTTTCTATAGCTGTGCCTAAAATAATCTTAATTTAATTTCTTATTTTTATTTTATTTTATCAAATTTTATTAGACATAACAATGTATGATGACATGTATTGTATTGTGTGCTTTATGTATACATACACTGTGCAATTTATAGTTGTATATGAATATTATATTATGTACTCTATGTTTTGTAAATTAGCCGTACATGCTAAATAAAGACCTAATAATAATAATAATAATAATGTCTATAGAATTAGTCAGAGAAAAACAAACTGTAATTTGAATTTAGCGCCACAGCGGCGACCAATCATATTCGAGCCGCTGACCATCTGGCAACGCTGCTCAAAATGCTTCAAAACGACAGCTGACTTCAACAGTTCAACGACGTGTGGTGGTGTCGTGTGACCGTGCGTTCGGTATTTTGATAAGTTCTCCGAGCAAAGAACCGTTCGTTTATTTAAAAAGTGTACTCGGTGCAGGCTCATTCACGTTCGTTTATTGAAATTCGAGCCCTCTGATACAGCGTTTAACTGCTCTGTACGCTCGCTGGCCACGTGATTACGGCTCCGCTTTACACGCTCTGCTTGTTCTCTGAGCAAAATACCGAACGCAAGGTGAATCGTGTGACATGTGATAAGGTCGGGTTCATCAGGACGTAGCGCTACAATAGCGATCATCAGCAGTGTTGCCAAATTATTACAATTGTAGCAAATTTTATCCCTGGTCTTCTCACCTAAAGGAAAAAAATATGGGAAATGGTCCGAGCGCTCAGTGTTTC
The DNA here is from genome assembly GCA_917834065.1 of Ceutorhynchus assimilis. NCBI lineage: Eukaryota > Metazoa > Arthropoda > Insecta > Coleoptera > Curculionidae > Ceutorhynchus > Ceutorhynchus assimilis. The sequence goes on along the minus strand of OU892287.1, from coordinate 8,525,856 downwards.
AAGCGGAACTCATTAATTTTAATAATTTTTGGTTAAATAAGTGAAAATATATAGATTTATTGGAAATGTAATAATGTAAATAATAGGGCAATCCAAACAAAATGGCGGCCAATGCCAAAAAATTGGCGCCATGGATTTAATTCAAACAACCGTGAGATTTTTCATCAAAAAACTGTCTTTTGTGTATTTTGTGGTGTTTTTAGATGATTTTCTAGCGCTTGGAAGGATAATTTTCGTATTTTGAGATGGAGAGTTTTTAGTTTGAGAAATTATTAGTGGAAAACCCGGATGTTAACAAAAGTTATGATTTCTTTGTGACAAACCTTTACCTACTAAACAATTAGGTAAGAACTATCCAGGATTTGTTTCCTGTTTAGTTTTTTCTTAACAAAATCCTGAATCCTGATGTATATTTTATTTTATTGGTTTGCTATTCAAGGTATCGACACAAGTTGTGGAGGATACCTAGTACATGGCTTGGATCCATACACCGTTTATGTAGAGAGACTTTTTGGTTTTTAAATATGGATTTCATCAGTTTTTTTCTTTTTTGCTACAATCCATGAAGCCCTTACAAAGTACAGATAAATCATTTTTCTCCGTTAAAAACCTGGGTTTTGTCTCTGCACTGCAGGAACGGCATGAAACGAGACTTTCTCGCGATTAGAACGGTTTTCACAACTAAGTACTATACATAAAGTATGCATTTTCCAAAAAATTACCAGTTTAAGACTTTATACAAATCAAAAATCGCAATAAAACGGCATTTTTTAAAAATAAAAAGGCATTGACCTGCATTTTGAATTTGTTTTTGACAGGTGGTAGGATTGCCCTATTAACCTTTGATAAATGTAATAGATTTGCTACATTTGTAATAAACTGGCAACATTGTTGATGATCGCTACTGTAGCGCTACGTCCTGATGAACCTGACCATGTCGTGGTTTGTTTTGGCGTTAAAATTTGACGTTTTGTTCTTGACGGTCTGTCTACTGTCTACTACGTCACGAACTTTTATTTTCACGTAGGGGCGGGGCTAAGGGGAAATTAAAAAAAAAAAAATTCCAGTGTATTGTGGTTTTTACAAAGCAACTGATAACACTAAATAGTACGATACGTCGAGTATATCACTATGCAGTAGTTAAAAATCACTTGTATACTACCCCATTGTCATTTGGGATCCCCCAAACACCATACACTAGATTATTCTCAGATTTGAAGCCGAAATCTATGAAAAAAGGCACTCAGAAAAATTGAAAAATGGATAAAACACCCCAAATTGCTTAACACGATTTTATCTCAGGAACTATTGGTGCAAATGAGCTGAAATTTGCAGGGATTGTAGTCCTTTGAAAGGGATAAAATTCAGTGAAAGTGTCAGCTTTCTATCTATAATAGAAAAAAAATTATGACCTTTCAAAGTTTTCCAAAATCAAAATCACAAGGTAGGTACCGAGGGGTGTTCCGGTGTTCCACTCTTCACAATACCTGTACAAAATGGCCCACAATACATTAAGAGTACATTACAATACCGTCAACGTACCCCACGATACCTTACAGTGCACATACATTACATGCCAATACCTAACAGAACGCTCATATTCCATAGCAGTACTACGCAGTACATGTCGCAATACTTCACAGTACACATCACAATACCTGACAGTATACTTTTTACCAACAAAACTAGGCGTCGCAGAGCTAGCGCCATCTTCTGGTTTCACAAGGTAATATATTATAAATTAAGACATGTTCGCGGCGCAGGGATTTTCTATTGCATTTCATCAATTGAGAAACGACAGAGACAACGTTTTGCTATTGTGCCAGTTTATGTGCATTGCGCATTATTGCACAATATGTTATTGTTAATTGTCATTTGTCATTTGTAATTTGTTTGTAAGTTGATCAGTGTTTCAAGCGTAGTCATAGAGTGTGAAAGTTTTTAGGCTTATTTGAAAATCGGGCCTTTTTCTTTTAGATTAAATAGAGTTATGGAAATCTTTCACAGAAACAAACTTTCAGAAATATTAGGAAAACTAAATTTGGGACATTTGCAGTTTCTTGAAAATTTTGGGACAACTTCTTACTTGGAGAGGATTTGAAAACATTGAAGCTCTTGCTTTAATTGAAGAAGAAGATGTTGAAAAATTGGAGGTATTCGGTAGAAATAATTTAACAGATCTTCTTAGTGAGAATGAGATACTAAACTTTTTTGGTATTTATGCGAAAAAAACATCTCTCTTTGAAATTGGAGAAGGAAATTTAAAATTGATAGCACTTTTTAAAAACGCATGCAAATTATTGACTGAAAAAAATTTTAAAGCGAAAGTATCTCAGGTCACTGGAATTAAAAGAAAGCGAAATTTTGGTGAGAGAGTGAAATGCCAAGAGGATAATAATGAACTTCAATCACAAGGAGATATTCGAAATGATGACCTCAGTGAAGAGAAGAAAATTCAGATTATCGTATATACGAGGAGTTGCTGAAGGATATGTTAAACGATTTTTGAATGAAATTATTTTTCCTGATGATCAAAAATCGGCTAGTTTATCTAATTTAAAAAATTCGAAAATAGAACTTAAAAGCCAAAGCATAGAACTCAAATGCCCAGAATGCAATTATACATCAAAAATATTAACCACATATGAAAAAGGAATACTCCCAGGAAAACTGAAATATTAATAAGCACTACAAAGTCCACTTCAAAACTAAAAATAACAGTTTAAATAAAGCTGCAGGATCCTCAAAATCAATAAAAACTCCACACACAACTTAAAACGAGAGGGAAGCTAATGCCAATGGTATTTCAGTTGAGGGATTCTCATCCGATGGAGATTCTTGATGTTTGAAAGCAATGCGAATTAAAGCTGGATTTTCTTGTCCAGCTTCCGAGTCATCATCTCCTTATTTGCTTTACTTTCAGGTATGTAGTCACAAGGTCTATCATTTAATAGGTATTGATAATAGTTATTTATGGTACTAGTCTGTTATGTTGAAAATAAGTCACGCGAGAAAGATTTCTTCTCAAGTGACTTAGGAAACATAACACACGAATGGCATACAATGTTTTATCCAACAAGTGGAAGATATAATTTTTTAATGAGATAATAATTAATAAGCTTTGTGATCAAATCAAAGCTACTTGCGTCTTAATGATGTCATTGGTCTCAGTACCCTATAAATGTCAGAATGACTTGACAGTGACTTTTTTATATTTTTGTCAAAGCACATACAGTAGGATGTTTGATTGGTTGCCACGGGCATGATACATTTTACATACATTGCTAGCAAATGTTTAAATACATTTTGACACTTGTCAGCTTTCCCTGCAGAAAAGGGAAGCTTCTTTGAAGAAAAAAACGAATAGAAAATGGAGGAAACCGATGAAAATCACGTTCCTGAGGATATCCTTACCGAAGCAGAAGAAGCAGCGATACAGATTTTGCCAATCAAATCCCGAGATGCTTACGACAAGGAGTTCAAAATGTTTAAGTCTCACGTAAGATTGAAGGTATCGATGAAAATATTCTATTGAACCAACCAACGAATTTTATAATGACTTCAAATTCGAATAAACCGTTAGCGTTTTCCTTTAATTTTAATATCAATGTGAATTTAGCTTGTAATAAATAAATAGAATACTACTTTAAATATGAACGTGAGTTATAATCCATAACTCACTAGTGAGTTATGGATTATAACACACTAGTGTGTTATTTGATAGTTTACTTGTCTGAAATGACATTAATAATACCAGTCATAACTGTCATGTGTTGGATAAAATAAATTATGCCATAGTGTAAACATTAAACCCCGCATTAAACATATATGGTGCAGTGTACCTACATTACACCATATTTATGTTTAATGGCTATATACCTACTTATTTTATAGATTTAAATCATAGACGACTTTTATAGTTATTTATGTATCAAGGGTACTAAGTAGATGATTATGCCCTGAGGGCGACAGTCTTACAAAGCCGAGGGCCTCTGGCCCGAGGGTTCGTAAGTCGCCCGAGGGTATATATATCTATTAGTACCCGTGGTGCATACAAACTTTTATGTCATACCAGTTGGTTGTGAATAATAAATGGGTACCTGGGAAAAAAACGTCACTTTGCAAATTGTCATCAGTGTGCAAAATCGTCATTTTTTGACAAAAATAATATGTTTATAAGCGTACATTTATATTTTGTTAATAAAGAATAAGTTAATTGAAATAGTATATTACAATCCGAGACGGAAAATACTTCATTGCTGGTCGAGAGGTTATTATAGTTTATCGAGACGCGAAGCGTCGAGATAAACTCAACCTCGAGACAGAAATGAAGTTTTCCGTCGAGGTTTGTATACTTTTTTATTTTCAACCCTTAATTTTCTGATGCAAAAACTAAAGATTCTGTTATACGAAATTTTCATATAGTGTAAAACTGGCCTTAGAAAAAAATATTTCACTTTTTTTGTCAATGTCATCAATTTTGACGATCTCAAAGGCCCTGTAAAGGCCAAAACAAAAGACGAAACCACAGGAAACCGCAAAATCAACAACCATAGATAAGATCAACAACGCCTTAACGACGGTAGTTTTCGCCACAAAACATCCCCCCTTAGAAATGTAAGTCTTATGAGAGACGTCAGTCTAGTCGTTTCAGCTTTCCCCTCCAATCACTAGAGGCGCTTCAATCAACCTATTAGAGTTTTCTTTTTCCTGCGGGCCCGTGCGCCAAGATTTGAAGTTTATTTTGTCATTTCCAGTCGTCAAAATTTAAATTTTGAACTTCTCCCAACATTTAGAATTATCAATTACCTATCAATTATCAATAATTATTATCTCAAAATGTCTTCTCCCAGTTTGTTAATTGAAAAGCATTAGAAATGCTGTGTTCCGGGGTGCGGCGACAAATACAGCAGCTATTTCCGGTTTCCAAAAGATGCCGAAAAAATGAAACAATGGCTAGAAAAAGTTCGCAATCCTTTACTAAATAGCCTCAGTGTCGAGAAGGCTTATAATAATTATAGAGCGTGAACAAGACATTTTCCTCGAGAATTTATTGTTGGCGATCCAAAAGCCAGACGAGGACTCACATGGAATGCTGCGCTTTTGCTGTATCTCCCTGAAGGTAAGTTAATACTAGATATATGTGAGAAAGACGTACTTACATTTTCACTTACTCCTCCCCATAGTTCTGATTAACGACAACGTGTTAGAATTCGGGTTTAAAGGAGCATAGGTCAGAAACATTAAAATTAATTTTAATTTTAGCCCCAATTATCAAAAACAGTGAGGAGTCGTTAATTGATAAACCACAATCACCAAAATGGCAAAAAGTGGAGATCGACACAGTTGAAACTCGTCGAAGAGTCCTAAGACGCCTTCAGAAATTAGTTTCGCAACTATGATTGACATAGGTAGGTAAACATAATAACTCTGTTCCAACACGTCAAAAAATCGTCCCATGAACGGTTTCGAAACCACTCAGGTTAACAATTTTAGTTTCTGCGCAGAATCGTGACGGTACTTTGTACGGTTTTCTGCTGTGTTGGAACAAAGCTAATATTATTCATTTCTTTTTTTTAAATGTTTATTCCTTTATCAGGAGACACAATAATTAAAATATTCCTGGTTACATACAGGTACACCATATTCTACAATGCATGTATCCAAACTTTTTTGGTAGAATCATTGGTAACGAAATTTCTGTTTCAGATCAACCAGGCCCTTCATGTCGTCAATTTTTATCTACTGAAACTTCTGCAATTCGGGCAGACATTGCTACACCAAGTGGAACCATCACATCTGCAAACATGAAAAAGTCACCAACCAACTTTGTCTCTTAAAACTTTTATTGGTAGGTACCTACCTAAGTGTTATTGCTTAATGAATAACCACCCAGTTGGGAGTAGGTGAATTTTAAAACATCCTAACTCAAGTAGGACTACTACTATAAAAGACTACTAATTACTAAAACTTGCAGTCGAATGCTAGAAAAATTAGAAGCTAAATATGCGAAAAGCTGGTCTCCAATCTTGATCTATTTTTTTTTTGCAGGTCATGAGAGACGATGCCAAATTTTAAAGAACATTAACGTCACTAGGCAAAAAATTCCTATCCCCAAGGGAAAAATATCTTTATTCCAAATTTATAGAATCCAGCAATAAGTTAAGAAGAATCAGTAGAAGGTTGTCGTCATTTAAATCCAAAGTTTCTACTGCTGAATAACTTGCATCATAAACCAAATTTCAATGGCTCGTAGACCACGTCAATCCATTGATATACAGCTTTATTTTAAGCCAAGTCCGTACTCAAAACCAAAAGCCTAAAGCTAGACGATTTACATTGGACGAGAAGTTGTTGGCGTTGTCTTTGCTTAAAGCTAGTGGTAAAGGGTATAGACTATTATCAAAAATATTTATTCTATCATCCAGGCGAAATCATTTTCTTGAATGAGCTTTATATTATGTATAACTACATAAACTTTCTACCTAACACATGCGGAAAGTGTATTTTCTGGACTTAAAGGCTTGTTTGAACTCTGCTTTTTGTTGTCATTCGTGCAACTTCCATCACGTGCAGAAACACTTTCCTCACTTGTTAGGTTAACAACGATTTTGGATTGTGAGAAAAGGACCTCTTTTGTCATTTTATTTACGATTTAAGTTTTTCATCAAGCTATTCTTAAATGTACGTCATTACTTCTTGTAACTGTCCTTATTATCTATAACTTAACTAGCATTACCTACCTATGTATGTATACTTACATGAAAAAAAACTGTTTCGCAATAATTGTAATTAATTCCATATTCTTTAATATTTTCTGTTTCAAACTTTAATAAATATCTAAATTTGTCATCTTAATTTTTAGTCAATTTTACCTTGCAGGAGCTTCAACACTACCGATTTTATGAGTTTCTTCTTTTTGGCACAATTATTTTATGCCAAAAAATGGTAGAAACTTTAAAGTGGTGGTGTTGAATCGCTAGAATCAAACAATGGTGCAAACGATCCACCGGAACAAATAAGATACCGAACGAACCCTAATTGCGTTTTGCATTCGCCAATAAATCCAGAATTACAAAAGCTTACCCCCCCCCAGTCACTAGAGGCGCTGAAAACTTATAGACAGGTTCTCAACACGGCACTTACCTTTCTAAGGGGGGATGTTTTGTGGTTTTCGCTCAGTATTTTTGCGGAAATAATAGATTTTCACTAGATTTCTCCCCGTTCTCCCCAAAGAAATGATTTCGGAAAGTGAAGATGAAGCGATGGATTGTACCCCACCTGAATTAAAAGAAGCAGCAGACAGGATTGGAGAGAGTTTGCTTCCAGCAAAAAGCAAATTTCGGTACGAAAAGGCTTTTCAAATATTCGAAGCATGGTGTAGCCAGAAAGGAACGAGAAATACTGCCTCGGAGACCGTTTTGTTGGCGTATTTTGGCGAATTATCTAAGGAAAAGAAGCCTTCGACTTTATGGTCGACTTACAGTATGTTGAAAACCATGATTAAATTGAAAGAGAAAGTTGATATCTCCAATTACGCAAAACTTATAGCTTTTTTGAAGCGGCAAAATCTGGGCTTTCAGCCGAAAAAGTCGAGCGTTTTTTCCAGAGAAAACATTAACGAGTTCCTCACGAAGGCAGCTGAAGAATTCATTAGCATCAAGGTAGGTTTTCAAAAAATATACAAAGAAGATAAAAATGCGAAAATCAAAATGATTTTCTGTATGCTATAGCTAGGTTACCCATTTTATTTTTATCTGGTTTCAGGTAGCGCTAATTGTTGGTGTGTCGGGTGCATGTAGGAGCGATGAACTAGTCAAGATGAAAATGGAGCACGTCAACGTTTTGGAAGGAAAGATCGCTATAGAAATTCCACACACAAAAACTTACACAAGTCGATCGTTTATCATAAGCGATCCAGATTGGGTTGCTATTTTCCACAAATACCTCACTTTGCGGAAAAATTTGAAAAATGACAGGTTATTTGTTCAATGGCGAAATGGGAAATTACATAACCAAGCAATTGGCTATCATTCAATCTCAAAATTTCCACATAAAATAGCTGCTTTTTTGAAGCTTCCAAAAATTGAAACTTTTACAGGGCATGCTTTTCGTCGTACTTCCGCAACCTTATTGGTTGACAACGGGGCCGATCTATTGCAACTCAAAAGACTGGGAGGGTGGAAATCGAGCACGGTTGCTGAAGGCTACATAGAGGCATCTTTGGAGAACAAAAGTAAGACTGCTCTGATGCTATCCTCTACTTCCAAAGGTATTCAGTTGTCCAGTGCATCCACAAGTACATCACATGCGGAAACTCATCCGCAAGCGCAAGAGATAATAGTTCCAAACGAAACACAATTCCAACAGGATGGTCTCAAGATTTCCATTATAAACAACAATGCTAATTTAACAATTAATGTAAATAAGTGAATAGATTTAATTAGTTCCATGTAATACATGTGGTTTTATTATTATATGTGAGAGCAGTATGAAAATTATCAATTTGGAACGAGCAGGGAAATGGGGACGGAAAAGCATTTGCCGTCCCGGACGGAAAATGCTTTTCCGTCCTAGGCAGGCATATGCATTACCGTCCCGATAAATGTCAAAGTCCAGAAATGTGACACTTTCAAGATTTTGAAAAACCTGCAATGTCAACATTACATATGTGGTTGAAAATAAACTGTTTTTTGCGTCTTTATGCCCGCGCGGGCCATAATATGTACTTTATGCCCGCACGGGCATAAAGTAATTAATTATGTAGATGGTATCTAAGGTATAAAAACACAATAATGTATTGGTATGACATAAAATATATTTTATCCCATTTTGACGTTTAAAAATGACATTATTGCACGCATAACAGTAAAGGTAAGTAGACGTTTATCACCTCAGTGACTTAAAACTTTTTTAACTCACTCTCGGCATTTTAAGTCACTCTGCCCAACTAAAAGTCTGGGACCTCAGTGATTTAAAATATTTTTAAATCACTCTCGGCATTTTTCCTTACACTTTATTTTTTGAATTTCCACAAATTGGGATAAAATTTTGTATACATCACGTGAGTTGAATTGTTTATTCTTCTCATGAATAAACATTCATTTAACTCACTTGGTGTATAAATAACTAGTAAATTATCATTTCAGGCTAAGTACTATGTTGAAAAGCCAGTCGTAATTCAGGATACTATCCATATATCCACCAAGATTAAAACTAGGTTGTTGAATGTGAAAATAAGTTTACCTATGTGGAAGTATAACATATCAAAAAATCACTTGGAGCCAGTCATTCAAGATTTCACAAAAGACCAACATTTCTTGTTTCCTAGTTATTTGGAAGGTATGCCCTTTAAGTTTAACCATTAAATAGATAGTGTTGATAGGTCCTGTTTAATTATAAGCAAAATCCAATAGTTTTTGGTCAAACGCTTACCTGAAAACGTTTCTTTTAATATAGGTTCTTGTGCGTCTGACCATGATGATAGTACATGATTACTAGGTTTTCTGTTGCTTCAAAATAAGTTTTGAAAGAATATTCCTACATTTGGGTTGGGTTAAATAAAATATTTTTTCTCCAAACGTCAGAAAAACGTCACTTTGTTAACCCCTGTCAAGATGTCAGAAATTTGATTTCTATGCTGCTAGGCAAATCCAGCGGGTTAAAACCTGTCAAGGTGGTAGAAATTTAATTTCTATGCTGCTTGGCAACCCTAGCGGCAGCAAAAGTACTTTTAGTGCCGCTGGAGCGGCAGTAGAAGTACTTTTATTTACTTGCCCCCGAGCTTACCCTATTCGTTTGAAGAAAAAATAACGTGTTGCATACGGAGTAGAAGCACTTTTTTGCGCTTCAGCAGTATTGCAAGCCTCACTACGTTCGGCTCGCAAACCTACCGCTTCAGCACAAAAAAGTAAAGCTTCTACTCCTAATACAACAATATACTATTTTCTCCGAATGACAGTAAAAGCGGCCTTTTAATGACACTTGCCAGGATCTAGTTGTATTTTTACTGCCTAGGCAATAAAAGTGTACTTTTACTGCCTAGGCATTAAAAGTGACAGTGTCACAACTTTCCAGGTAAAAATTTCACTCAATTTGGTATTTGAAATTGATGGTGACAATGACAATTGTCAAAATAATTTAATTATTTGGATAATAATAATGAATGAAATAAATATAAAAAAGATATCCATGTGTGAATTTAAACATTCGGAGAAAAAATTATATGTTTTACATGGCAGAAAAGTAGATTTAATGCCTCGGCTATGAAACACCAGCCGCGGCATTAAATCTTGTACTTTTCTGCCTAGTGAAACAAATAACTATGGTTCAATTTTACAACCGTTTAATGATTACGACGAAGGTAGAAATCGCAATAATGGTGGACAGACAAGCGTCTAGAAAAGTCGACTCGCTTTGATTCTCTCACTTCTAGCCTTTACATCCGCGCCATCGTCACGAGTCGACGTGAAACAATGATTTGAACGAAATTTACAGATTTCTAGTTTGATGACAGGTACAATCATTGGCGTAACAAATAAAATTAATGAAAGTAAAAAATATGACTGTTCAGTACATACTAAAAACTCGACTGAAAATCTTTCACAGTCTGAGTTAATACCTTAACAATACTGACAATACGTGGATAATACCATGATATTACATGTAGTAATACACAAATACCTTGCAGTACCTTACAGTAGTAGAACCTGCCAGTACTTGCAGTACCATACATTTCGCAATACTTGTACATAAATTTAGTCAGTGGAACACCCCTAGGTAGGTACCTTCTTACTAAAACGATGAAATTTCAATTTTTTTTTTGTTGGGATTTTGTATCCTAATGGTCAATCAACATCCCCTTAACTCCATATACTAAATTATTCTTTTAAGCCAAAATCTATGAAAAAAGGCACTCAGAAAAATTGAAAAATTAATAAATCACCCCAAATTGCTTAACACGATTTTATATCAGGAACCATAAGTGCAAATGAGCTGAAATTTTCAGGGATTATAGTCCCTTGATTGGGATAAAATTCAGTGAAAGTTCCAGCTTTCTATCTATAATAGAAAAAAAATTATGACCTTTCAAAGTTTTCCAAAATCTAAATCATAAGGTAGGTACCTTCTTACTAAAACGATGAAATTTCAAATTTTTTTTGGTCGGGATTTTGTATCCTAATGGTCAATCAACATACCCCAAACTCCATACACTTAATTATTCTCAGATTGGAAGCTGAGATCTATGAAAAAAGTCACTCAGAAAAATTGAAGAATTGATAAATCACCCCAAATTGCTTAACACGATTTTATCTCAGGAACTATAAGTGCAAATGAGCTGAAATTTTCAGGGATTGTAGTCCTTTGAAAGGGATGAAAGTCAGTGAAAGTTTCAGCTTTCTATCTATAATAGAAAAAAAGTTATGACCTTTCAAAGTTTTCTAAAATCTAAATCATAAGGTAGCTTCTTACTAAAACGATGAAATTTCAAATTTTTTTTTCTTGAGATTTTGTATCCTAATGGTCAATCAACATCCCTCAAACTCCATACACTAAATAATTCTCAAATTTGAAACCGAAATCTATTAAAAAGGCACTCAGAAAAATTGATAAATCACCCCAAATTGCTTAACACGATTTTATCTCCGGAACTATAGGTCCAAATGAGTTGAAATTTTCAGAGGTCTATAAACCTAGCAGTCCCAAGGTGGAAAAAAACTTCGGGAACTATATAATAATTAGGTGCTTTTTAGGTGCTAATTAGGGCCTCTAATTAAAAATTAGGTGCTCCTTTAGTTTTTGAGAAAATCAAAAAAAACTAAAGGACTGCTAGGTTTATAAAAGCTAGCAGTCCCCTAAAGTAAAAAATATTTTTTTAAATTTTTTCTTTGTATCAGAATTAGGTGCTTTTTAGGTGCTCCTGAATAGTCCAAGAAAAAATGGAATTGATTAATTATTAACTGAGTTACAGATTTTTTTTTTAATTATTAGGGGACTGCTGGCTTTACGTACGTTCACATGTTGGTGTGTCAGAATGGCAAAAAAACTTCGGGATCTATATAATAATTAGGTGCTTTTTAGGTTCTAATTAGGGCCTCTAATTAAAAATTAGGTGCTCCTCTAGTTTTTGAGAAAATCAAAAAAAACTAAGGAATTGCTAGGTTTATGAAAGCTAGTAGTCCCCTATAGTGAAAAATATTTTTCCAAAAATTTCTTTTGCATCAGAATTAGGTGCTTTTTAGGTGCTCCTAAATAGTCGAAGAAAAAATCGAATTGATTAATTATTAACTGAGTTACAGATTTTTTTTTCTAATTATTAGGGGACTGCTAACTTCACGTTTACATGTTGGTGTGTCAGAATGGAAAAAAACTTCGGGATCTATATAATAATTAGGAGCTTTTTAGGTGCTAATTAGAGCCTCTAATTAAAAATCAGGTGTTCCTCTAGTTTTTGAGAAAATCAAAAAAAAAAAAATAAGGGATTGCTAGGTTTATGGAAGCTAGTAGTCCCCTATAGTGGAAAATATTTTTCAATTTTTTTTTGTATCAGAATTAGGTGCTTTTTAGGTGCTCCTATAAATAGTCGAAGAAAAAATAGAATTGATTAATTATTAACTGAGTTACAGATTTTTTTTTCTAATTATTAGGGGACTGCTGGCTTTACGTTTACATGTTGGTGTGTCAGAATGGAAAAAAACTTCGGGATCTATATAATAATTAGGAGCTTTTTAGGTGCTAATTAGAGCCTCTAATTAAAAATCAGGTGTTCCTCTAGTTTTTGAGAAAATCAAAAAAAAAAAAATAAGGGATTGCTAGGTTTATGGAAGCTAGTAGTCCCCTATAGTGGAAAATATTTTTCAATTTTTTTTTGTATCAGAATTAGGTGCTTTTTAGGTGCTCCTATAAATAGTCGAAGAAAAAATAGAATTGATTAATTATTAACTGAGTTACAGATTTTTTTTTCTAATTATTAGGGGACTGCTGGCTTTACGTTTACATGTTGGTGTGTCAGAATGGAAAAAAACTTCGGGATCTATATAATAATTAGGAGCTTTTTAGGTGCTAATTAGAGCCTCTAATTAAAAATCAGGTGTTCCTCTAGTTTTTGAGAAAATCAAAAAAAAAAAAATAAGGGATTGCTAGGTTTATGGAAGCTAGTAGTCCCCTATAGTGGAAAATATTTTTCAATTTTTTTTTGTATCAGAATTAGGTGCTTTTTAGGTGCTCCTATAAATAGTCGAAGAAAAAATAGAATTGATTAATTATTAACTGAGTTACAGATTTTTTTTTCTAATTATTAGGGGACTGCTGGCTTCACGTTTACATGTTGGTGTGTCAGAATGGAAAAAAACTTCGGGATCTATATAATAATTAGGTGCTTTTTAGGTTCTAATTAGGGCCTCTAATTAAAAATTAGGTGCTCCTCTAGTTTTTGAGAAAATCAAAAAAAACTAAGGAATTGCTAGGTTTATGAAAGCTAGTAGTCCCCTATAGTGAAAAATATTTTTCCAAAAATTTCTTTTGCATCAGAATTAGGTGCTTTTTAGGTGCTCCTAAATAGTCGAAGAAAAAATCGAATTGATTAATTATTAACTGAGTTACAGATTTTTTTTTTTAATTATTAGGGGACTGCTGGCTTTACGTTTACATGTTGGTGTGTCAGAATGGAAAAAAACTTCGGGATCTATATAATAATTAGGAGCTTTTTAGGTGCTAATTAGAGCCTCTAATTAAAAATCAGGTGTTCCTCTAGTTTTTGAGAAAATCAAAAAAAAAAAAATAAGGGATTGCTAGGTTTATGGAAGCTAGTAGTCCCCTATAGTGGAAAATATTTTTCAATTTTTTTTTGTATCAGAATTAGGTGCTTTTTAGGTGCTCCTATAAATAGTCGAAGAAAAAATAGAATTGATTAATTATTAACTGAGTTACAGATTTTTTTTTCTAATTATTAGGGGACTGCTGGCTTCACGTTTACATGTTGGTGTGTCAGAATGGAAAAAAACTTCGGGATCTATACCGGGTGGTCCTCCGGGAATGACATCGATTGCTTATGGGAAAACTGTGAAAGGTAAAAATTTGAAAATTTGGCAACATAGCAATGTCGATGGGGGACATCCAGGTAAAATATTTTCAAGATGGCGGCATTTCCGGTCATACCGGAAGTTGATACCAACTCGGTTATTTTAAATAGAACACCCCATATATTAATGTATTTTTGGATTCTACATAAAATTCTGAGCAGATTTCATGTAATATACCCTATACCTAAGTTCAACTGTTTTGGAAATATTGACAGTTGAAAATTGACTTTTTGCAACTTTGACAAGCTGTAAAACCTAATTGGTTAATTTTAGAGGAAAACCGATTTCACATTCCTATCTTAGATTTTGATAAACTATCATTTGACACCAACTTTGAACTTAAACGGAGATTAAATTTAACTGAAATTTTTAATCATGGATTTAATTCAAAGTTGATGTCAAATGATAGTTTATAAAAATCTAAGATAGGAATGTCAAATCGGGTTTCCTCTAAAATTAATTGTTCAGGTTTTACAGCCTGTCAAAGTTGCAAAAAGTCAATTTTCAACTGTCAATATTTCCAAAACAGTTGAACTTAGGTATAGGGTATATTACATGAAATCTGCTCAGAATTTTATGTAGAATTCAAAAATACATTTATATACGGGGTGTTCTATTTAAAATAACCGAGTTGGTATCAACTTCCGGTATGACCGGAAATGCCGCCATCTTGAAAATATTTTACCTAGATGTCCCCCATCGACATTGGTATGTTGCCAAATTTTCAAATTTTTACCTTTCACAGTTTTCCCATAAGCAATCGATGTCATTCCCGAAGGACCACCCTGTATAATAATTAGGTGCTTTTTAGGTTCTAATTAGGGCCTCTAATTAAAAATTAGGTGCTCCTCTAGTTTTTGAGAAAATCAAAAAAAACTAAGGAATTGCTAGGTTTATGAAAGCTAGTAGTCCCCTATAGTGAAAAATATTTTTCCAAAAATTTCTTTTGCATCAGAATTAGGTGCTTTTTAGGTGCTCCTAAATAGTCGAAGAAAAAATCGAATTGATTAATTATTAACTGAGTTACAGATTTTTTTTTCTAATTATTAGGGGACTGCTGGCTTCACGTTTACATGTTGGTGTGTCAGAATGGAAAAAAACTTCGGGATCTATATAATAATTAGGTGCTTTTTAGGTTCTAATTAGGGCCTCTAATTAAAAATTAGGTGCTCCCTAGTTTTTGAGAAAATCAAAAAAAACTGAGGAATTGCTAGGTTTATGAAAGCTAGTAGTCCCCTATAGTGAAAAATATTTTTCCAAAAATTTCTTTTGCATCAGAATTAGGTGCTTTTTAGGTGCTCCTAAATAGTCGAAGAAAAAATCGAATTGATTAATTATTAACTGAGTTACAGATTTTTTTTTCTAATTATTAGGGGACTGCTAACTTCACGTTTACATGTTGGTGTGTCAGAATGGAAAAAAACTTCGGGATCTATATAATAATTAGGAGCTTTTTAGGTGCTAATTAGAGCCTCTAATTAAAAATCAGGTGTTCCTCTAGTTTTTGAGAAAATCAAAAAAAAAAAAATAAGGGATTGCTAGGTTTATGGAAGCTAGTAGTCCCCTATAGTGGAAAATATTTTTCAATTTTTTTTTGTATCAGAATTAGGTGCTTTTTAGGTGCTCCTATAAATAGTCGAAGAAAAAATAGAATTGATTAATTATTAACTGAGTTACAGATTTTTTTTTCTAATTATTAGGGGACTGCTAACTTCACGTTTACATGTTGGTGTGTCAGAATGGAAAAAAACTTCGGGATCTATATAATAATTAGGTGCTTTTTAGGTTCTAATTAGGGCCTCTAATTAAAAATTAGGTGCTCCTCTAGTTTTTGAGAAAATCAAAAAAAACTAAGGAATTGCTAGGTTTATGAAAGCTAGTAGTCCCCTATAGTGAAAAATATTTTTCCAAAAATTTCTTTTGCATCAGAATTAGGTGCTTTTTAGGTGCTCCTAAATAGTCGAAGAAAAAATCGAATTGATTAATTATTAACTGAGTTACAGATTTTTTTTTTTAATTATTAGGGGACTGCTGGCTTTACGTTTACATGTTGGTGTGTCAGAATGGAAAAAAACTTCGGGATCTATATAATAATTAGGAGCTTTTTAGGTGCTAATTAGAGCCTCTAATTAAAAATCAGGTGTTCCTCTAGTTTTTGAGAAAATCAAAAAAAAAAAAATAAGGGATTGCTAGGTTTATGGAAGCTAGTAGTCCCCTATAGTGGAAAATATTTTTCAATTTTTTTTTGTATCAGAATTAGGTGCTTTTTAGGTGCTCCTATAAATAGTCGAAGAAAAAATAGAATTGATTAATTATTAACTGAGTTACAGATTTTTTTTTCTAATTATTAGGGGACTGCTGGCTTCACGTTTACATGTTGGTGTGTCAGAATGGAAAAAAACTTCGGGATCTATATAATAATTAGGTGCTTTTTAGGTTCTAATTAGGGCCTCTAATTAAAAATTAGGTGCTCCTCTAGTTTTTGAGAAAATCAAAAAAAACCAAGGAATTGCTAGGTTTATGAAAGCTAGTAGTCCCCTATAGTGAAAAATATTTTTCCAAAAATTTCTTTTGCATCAGAATTAGGTGCTTTTTAGGTGCTCCTAAATAGTCGAAGAAAAAATCGAATTGATTAATTATTAACTGAGTTACAGATTTTTTTTTCTAATTATTAGGGGACTGCTGGCTTCACGTTTACATGTTGGTGTGTCAGAATGGAAAAAAACTTCGGGATCTATACCGGGTGGTCCTCCGGGAATGACATCGATTGCTTATGGGAAAACTGTGAAAGGTAAAAATTTGAAAATTTGGCAACATAGCAATGTCGATGGGGGACATCTAGGTAAAATATTTTCAAGATGGCGGCATTTCCGGTCATACCGGAAGTTGATACCAACTCGGTTATTTTAAATAGAACACCCCATATATTAATGTATTTTTGGATTCTACATAAAATTCTGAGCAGATTTCATGTAATATACCCTATACCTAAGTTCAACTGTTTTGGAAATATTGACAGTTGAAAATTGACTTTTTGCAACTTTGACAAGCTGTAAAACCTAATTGGTTAATTTTAGAGGAAAACCGATTTCACATTCCTATCTTAGATTTTGATAAACTATCATTTGACACCAACTTTGAACTTAAACGGAGATTAAATTTAACTGAAATTTTTAATCATGGATTTAATTCAAAGTTGATGTCAAATGATAGTTTATAAAAATCTAAGATAGGAATGTGAAATCGGTTTTCCTCTAAAATTAACCAATTAGGTTTTACAGCTTGTCAAAGTTGCAAAAAGTCAATTTTCAACTGTCAATATTTCCAAAACAGTTGAACTTAGGTATAGGGTATATTACATGAAATCTGCTCAGAATTTTATGTAGAATCCAAAAATACATTAATATATGGGGTGTTCTATTTAAAATAACCGAGTTGGTATCAACTTCCGGTATGACCGGAAATGCCGCCATCTTGAAAATATTTTACCTAGATGTCCCCCATCGACATTGCTATGTTGCCAAATTTTCAAATTTTTACCTTTCACAGTTTTCCCATAAGCAATCGATGTCATTCCCGAAGGACCACCCTGTATAATAATTAGGTGCTTTTTAGGTTCTAATTAGGGCCTCTAATTAAAAATTAGGTGCTCCCTAGTTTTTGAGAAAATCAAAAAAAACTGAGGAATTGCTAGGTTTATGAAAGCTAGTAGTCCCCTATAGTGAAAAATATTTTTCCAAAAATTTCTTTTGCATCAGAATTAGGTGCTTTTTAGGTGCTCCTAAATAGTCGAAGAAAAAATCGAATTGATTAATTATTACCTGAGTTACAGATTTTTTTTTTAATTATTAGGGGACTGCTGGCTTTACGTTTACATGTTGGTGTGTCAGAATGGAAAAAAACTTCGGGATCTATATAATAATTAGGAGCTTTTTAGGTGCTAATTAGAGCCTCTAATTAAAAATCAGGTGTTCCTCTAGTTTTTGAGAAAATCAAAAAAAAAAAAATAAGGGATTGCTAGGTTTATGGAAGCTAGTAGTCCCCTATAGTGGAAAATATTTTTCAATTTTTTTTTGTATCAGAATTAGGTGCTTTTTAGGTGCTCCTATAAATAGTCGAAGAAAAAATAGAATTGATTAATTATTAACTGAGTTACAGATTTTTTTTTCTAATTATTAGGGGACTGGTAACTTCACGTTTACATGTTGGTGTGTCAGAATGGAAAAAAACTTCGGGATCTATATAATAATTAGGTGCTTTTTAGGTTCTAATTAGGGCCTCTAATTAAAAATTAGGTGTTCCTCTAGTTTTTGAGAAAATCAAAAAAAAAAAAATAAGGGATTGCTAGGTTTATGGAAGCTAGTAGTCCCCTATAGTGGAAAATATTTTTCAATTTTTTTTTGTATCAGAATTAGGTGCTTTTTAGGTGCTCCTATAAATAGTCGAAGAAAAAATAGAATTGATTAATTATTAACTGAGTTACAGATTTTTTTTTCTAATTATTAGGGGACTGCTAACTTCACGTTTACATGTTGGTGTGTCAGAATGGAAAAAAACTTCGGGATCTATATAATAATTAGGTGCTTTTTAGGTTCTAATTAGGGCCTCTAATTAAAAATTAGGTGCTCCTCTAGTTTTTGAGAAAATCAAAAAAAACTGAGGAATTGCTAGGTTTATGAAAGCTAGTAGTCCCCTATAGTGAAAAATATTTTTCCAAAAATTTCTTTTGCATCAGAATTAGGTGCTTTTTAGGTGCTCCTAAATAGTCGAAGAAAAAATAGAATTGATTAATTATTAACTGAGTTACAGATTTTTTTTTTAATTATTAGGGGACTGCTGGCTTTACGTTTACATGTTGGTGTGTCAGAATGGAAAAAAACTTGGGGATCTATATAATAATTAGGTGCTTTTTAGGTGCTAATTAGAGCCTCTAATTAAAATTAAATTAAACTCCATACACTTAATTATTCTCAGATTTACCACAAATTGCTTAACACGATTTTATCTCAGGAACTATAGGTGCAAATGAGCTGAAATTTTCAGGGATTGTAGTCCTTTGAAAGGGATAAAATTCAGTGAAAGTTTCAGCTTTCTATCTATAATAGACAAAAAGTTATGACCTTTCAAAGTTTTCCAAAATCTAAATCATAAGGTAGGTACCTTTTTACTAAAACGATGAAATTTCAAATTTTTTTTTGTTAGGTTTTGTATGCGTGAGTTTTTGACACAAAAGGTCTGTATGCCATCCCTGATAGGATACATACTCTCACCTATTACAGCAATTTCAAACTTGCAGAATTCATGAATTGGAAATTCTTTTAGAATATAAATCAAGCCAGTTGTTCATATGATATACTTAGAAAAAGCTTAATGCTTTTTTCTACATTTTGATCCTTGAAAAATCATAAAATTCCTGTGAACATAAATACTTTGAACCCTCACAAACTTCAAAAAAATCATAAATTGGGGATTTTTAACAAAAATTCAAGTTAACTATTTGCAGGCATTTAGACAACAAGCTGATTGATTCAAAAACAAATATACGTATTTTTTCTATATAAATATTTATTACATTTGGGAAATACGAAAACGTGTTGGCAAACACTGATAAAATCTGCCTTTGAAATTCTACATCAAATACTGCACTTTATTTATTCATGAGCCAGCCAGAAAAAAAAAACATTGTATGACGTGTCCCATAAGCATTTGCATTTTTTATTAATAAAAAAATCTTACCTGTAGCTCCCAAGAGCGTCATATTACATTCAATACTGCTAAAACTCTCCCGAATTTTCTTATCAACATTGTCCACTGCCATTTCGGCGTCCTGATGTTTCCTGAACCACTCGTTGTATTCTTGTTGACTCAAGACCCTTTTCGCCATGACAAGCACCCTTAAACCCTCCTTGGCGTAATTATTCAAATGCAGTTGAGTTTTATCCAAAATAAACGCCTTTTCTGAATCGTCTTCGGCTGGAATTAAATGGGGAAACATCGAAGTGTCTGCGCCCTTACAATATAAAACAATTTCGTTGGTCTGAGGGTGTCTGACAATGACCGACATTCGCTTTCTTGTCGAGTCAAATGGTAAGACGTATAAGATTTTGAACGCCATTTTTCCTCTGTTGGGTACTTCAACAGTTACTTCTGTAGGGGTACGTTTCAGGAGCCTGCATTTGTAAATATAAGCTGCATCGACTAGGGCTAATTCATCCGGACTTTCTGCTTCGTATATTGGCTTTAAATCACCAGGGGATGGAGTATTGGTTTGGCTCAATTTAACTTTTTCTTCGTCGGTCAAATTCGTGTTGCTATTATTCCTCCTGCCCAGAAATCCTATACTGGGAAGGCTTAATAGTTTCGGTCTCAACGATCTTGAGCTACCTTGACTTTGTAGAGAATCCGGCGAATTATCAACGGAATCGATTGGACTCAATGAGGAAACGTGAGCTTTTGTGTAAGTGTTTAGAGGCGGCGAAGGGGTGACTGAGCGAGATTCTTCTAGTCTTGTGTATTTGTCATTAGTGGGACCAGGTTTCGGCGCTACTGTTGTTATTGTATCTTCACTTTCTGCTAATATGTTTGGAATATCTTCGATTATACCTGGAATAAATCAATAATAATTTAACAATTTTGAATTGGGGGGTAAACAATGAAGTAGAAAGAAGATTTGGCATGGGCTTTGCGTTATTCAATTGATTCCAGCTAGTTAAGACAAAAAAATTATTGGATCTCCCATATCTCTTACTCTAACCCTGAATGAGATAATGCTAGTAAGGGCAGGAAATTCTCACGGATCTCTCCTGTTCTCTCACTGCAAATATATGTATTGAGTAGATAGGCAAAGAGCTATTTCAACCTTCTTACTACTTCATGGAGGGTACCGTAAGAAAAAGCTCCCAAATTCAGTTTGAAGTTTCAAATTAACTTTTCCACAAAAAAGAAACTTCAATTCATAAATCCTGAAAGTTTCAAGTCACTGTGATCATTAGAAGTTTTTGCACAAAAGATTTTTGTAAAGGACTCCGCACACCTCTTATGGGTATTTGGTTTTCTGTCAAACTCAAATGAAATTCTGATATGTGTTAGACCTTGACTTCCTGATAACCGTTAATATAACTTAATATACCAGGATGGACATGAATCCTTACGCTCAGGTTACAGGTAATGTCTGCCCAGCGACTCTGTGTCTACGGGGCAACGGTAAGGGGAATGCAGTTGTAAAAAAAAATGGCTGATTTCATTCATAAAATACCCAGCTGCGTGCGGAACTTTTTGGAAGTATAATATATCGTATTGCAACTCGTACACCAAAATCGACAATGACCAAACCGTCGCCACTGAATATTTCAATATAAATCGATATTCCAAGATGGGAGGATAAAATGACAAGAGCCCTGGCCAATAGCGAGACGTAAGGTGACGTTAGCCCACTGACAATTGCATGATTGCCCGTGGCAATGGCAATCCTGCCAAAAACTCCACCAATCACTAATCAGGTTCATCCAGGCCGGATCCTTGCCAAATTGTCAAAAGCTGATGGATTCTTTAGGAAATGTTTATTTTTTACAATAGACAAAATTAAAGAAATCAGTTATTAAAATAAGCATAGATCTAACAACCACGTTGAAATATTTAGCGTTTCATTGTTATCTACATTTTGTTATTAAAA
Source organism: Ceutorhynchus assimilis (assembly GCA_917834065.1). Lineage (NCBI taxonomy): Eukaryota > Metazoa > Arthropoda > Insecta > Coleoptera > Curculionidae > Ceutorhynchus > Ceutorhynchus assimilis. The sequence continues at coordinate 8,504,103 of OU892287.1, read as the reverse complement.
AATGGATTTTCAAATGAACTATACTTCATGCCTAGCCTAGTATTCTCGCTTTTTTTATAATTAAACGTGGCAACATCGCACATTTACGTCCGAATTCCTTTCGTAGACTCAGATCCGCTGGGCAAACAATAGATGGCATATTAAAATGTGTACATTGGAAATCATTGCAATTCAAGTGGTTTTATCATGAGGTAAGTATCGCTTTAACTTCTACTAAATGAATAGTCTATTTCCAAGATTTTGACAAGATGTCATTTCGTTACAGATAAGAATAAGGAGTCGAAGTTTTAGGGTCATGAAAAATGTAGGCATCTGCCACGTAAGATATTTTTGAACTGTAACTGTGGGGCTGAAAATCTGTAGCCCAAAACTGGAGGACAGAAACTTCGACTCTTTGTTATGTACAATATTTACACCTTATTTACATTTTACACGGGAATAAGATGGCTATAGGCCAGAGCTTATGTTATGTTTAAGATGGCACAAAAGCAGAGCTGTATTTTTATACAATGAATGATAAAAACTTGAAACTTGGAGGAGCTCCTCCAAAACGTTGTTTTCTTTATGAAGGTTGGAAGAGAAGAGGCTGAGGCAATGGCTGAGGTGACTTTTTTGCTTGCCTTTTTTCCTCCACTCTTCTTCTCCCACATTGCACGACAGATGACAAAATAAAAAATTTAACTTAATAGGTTCGTTCCAACCCAGCCAAAAACCGTTCAATGTACGGTCACGGTCATGCGCCATAGGTTAAACGCGTTCCAACCGAGAGATGATCGTTTACCGTACAGTTTCGTTGGCGTTCCAACCAAACCTGGGATCGTTCGAGAACTGGTTTTAGCACCGTCATTTCGATCCCGAGTGGAAAGCAAGAACCGCGTGGACTGATCCATGACTGACATGCGTAATTCAATTTTTGTCACCTGTTGTTATTGTTCATGTTGTTGTTAAACAACCAATTTCCAATCTAACTTATAAAACTGTAGCATTTTCATTTTTTCAAGTGAAAAAAAGTACAAAATTTATTATCAGCTATTTGCTAATCCTTGATATTATCAGCTTGCAAGGATTCAGTTTCAGATTCTTGATAATGAATCAGCGTTGGTGTTCGATTTTCCTTTTTTATATATTAATTTATAAACCTAATCCTATATTCTTCTATTTTAATTTAAAAACAAACAAATTTAGGGTTAAAGTTATTTGAACTGTCGTCATTACGAAAACGGTCATGAAACCGTTCCAACTACCTGTTGTTTCTCTACCATATAAAACCGTGCAAGGTCAACGCATGCGCCTGCAATCGATCCTAACAGTTCCGAAACCGTTTCATGACGATACGAAAACGGCGTGTTGGAACGAACCTAAATGAATTGCGGTTAGAGAAACAGAGAGCGACAACTAGACTATTGGATACGTTTCCGACATGTTGGGGGGCCTAAGAATTTTGCAATGAAACTCCAGACAATTATTTCAGTCTTCAAAAGGCAGAAATTAATTTTCAAATAAAATTAGAATGCTAAATTCTTTAAAATAAATCTGTTGAAAAATTCTTAAGCTAGGAATATGAAAGTCTTAATTTTTGTTAAATATAAACAATATAAATTCAATGAATACAAAATTCAACTTATGAGAAGGTGAAACACCAATAATTTGAAGGAAAAATTCTGGGAAAAATATACAAATGTTACAAGATTTAGAAAGTATAGAAAATTAAAACTATAGGATTTACAAATATAAATATATACAGGATGAGTTACTAAGCGCGCGGTGGTCCATATCTCCTATACTAACAGAAATCGAACTAAATACAAAACTTGTAGATAAACATGAGTACTACATTCCTAAATAATTTTCCAGTATACAGGGTGGCCTAATAAGTAGTAGTGACACAAAGTTATGTTTTTTTAAATGACTACCCCTGTATATTATGACATTTCTGGATTCTGCGGAAAATTCTAGACATATTTCATGTACAATGTCATATACCTATCTTCAACTGTTTTGGAAACATTGACAGTTGAAAACTGACTTTTTTGCATCTTTGACAGACTGTAAAACCTGAACGGTTAGTTTTACGAGAAAACGGATTTTACATTCCTGTTTTAGTTTTTCATAAACTATCATTTGACACCAATCTTGAATTTAATCCATGATTAAGAATTCCCCCAAAATTATTAATCTTCAGTTAAATTCAAAGTTGGTGTGAAATGATAGCTTATGAAAATCTAAGATAGGAATGTGAAATTCGTTTTCCTCTAAAATTAACCATTTAGGTTTCACAGTCTGTCAAAGATGCAAAAGAGTCAAGTTTCAACTGTCAATATTTCCGAAACAGTTGAAGATAGGTATGACATTGTACATGAAATATGTCTAGAATTTTCCGCAGAATCCAGAAATGTCATAATATACAGGGGGGGGGGGGGTCATTTAAAAAAACATAACTTTGTGTCACTACTACTTATTGGGCCACCCTGTATACTGGAAAATAATTTAGAAATGTAGTACTCATGTTTATCTACAAGTTTTGTATGTAGTTCTTTCTTCGATCTCTGTTAGTATAGGAGATATGGACCACCGCGCGCTTAGTAACTCACCCTGTATTATACAGCATAGTATAATAATTAATTATTAATAAACATTTCATAAGATGAGAGCTACTCAATATTTACAAAATTTCAAAACAAGATGTCTCTATTGATCAAAATTATTGTCATCAATTGGCAAAATAGCAATTTTTGTCACGGATCTCAAATAAACACCTTTTGCAGTTCTAACTTCAACAACGCGTACTTTGTTATCCTTACCCGGTATGGTTTCAGTTATACGACCCATTGGCCATCTGAAAGATGGTACATTATCTTTTCCCAAAATTACCAACATAATGCAACATACCTTCCTTCAGATTTGGCATTGTCTCACGCCACTTTGGCCGGTTCTGCAGTTGCGTTAAATAGTCACGGTGCCATTTATCCCAAAAATGCTGCTTCATCTGTACACACAACCGCCAAAACTTTAATCTGTTTGATGGAATCTCGGTTAAAACAGGTTCAGGGTAACTAGTGATAGGTGCTCCTATTAAAAAATGACCCGGGGTTAAGTAATCATAATCTGAATGTTTTTTGGATAGTGCAACAAGGGGCCTGGAATTCAAAATTCCTTTCACTTGTATAATCAAAGTATTAAACTGCTCATAAGTAAACTGGGTGTCGCCGACGACTCGCTTAATATGAAATTTAGTGCTTTTGACGGCAGCTTCCCACAAGCCACAGAAAACTGGTGAGTAGCTGGGGATGAAATTGAACTGAATTTTTTCACAAAGACAATATTTTTCAATATCTTCCTTTTCCTGATGGTAGAACTCCTTTAGTTTGTTTGCAGCGCCCTTGAAGGTTGCACCATTGTCACAAAAAACATTTGTGGGCTTCCCCCTCCTGGAAATGAAGCGTTTAAAAGCTGCCATAAAATTTTATGTCGCTAAATCTGACTCAATTCCATGTGGATAGCCTTCACGGAGAAGCAAACAAATAGAGCAATGTAGACCTTGGAAGTTATTGTTTTTCAAATTCGTGACTGTTTGATGTTAAATGGACCACAGAAATCCACACCTACATTTTGAAAGACTCTGGAAGAGCAAATCCGCTTTTCGGGCAGAGAACCCATAAGCTGTGAAGAACACTTCGCTTTGAATTTGAAACAGATAACACATTTGTGAATCAATTTCTTGACTTCCCTGATTCCATTAACAATCCAAAAATTCATTCATTCATTCAACGAACTCAAAACATGCCTAGGACCTGCGTGCAGCAAATCCAAATGCTCCCTCAAAATAATCAAATCAGTGACATGGCTTTCCTTTGGCAGAATAACAGGGCGTTTTTGATTGTAATGAATGTTAGCGTTTTGTAATCTACCTCCGACTCTTAATAAACCATTACCATCTAGAAATGGAGATAGTGAGTTTAAAGGACATTTTAAAAAAGATTTCGAAAGTAAAGTTTTAATTTCATTTGAAAAATAGTAATTTTGTTCACATTTTATTATAATTTGAAAAGCCTTTTCCATTTCAAAAAGCTTCAATTTTCCATCGAGCCTTTCTGTACAATATTTCCGAGAATTATGGCAAAATCCAAGAATGTACGCAACAACTTTTTGAAGTTTATTGATTGAAGAAAACTATTTGAAGATTGAATCTTGTTTAGGCCTGTACAATATGTAAAATTTTTTCTTCAGACAAAGCGTCTGGAATTTCAAGAGGCACTTCTTTAGGGTAAAAATTTGGTGAAGAGAGCATGTCAGGGTCATGGAACCAAAGGTTGAAGTTTAAGACCACGTGAAAAACAATCAGCAGGGTTTTCCTTCGTGTTTATATACAGCCATTTGAAGTTTGACGTTAAATTTTTAATTTTCATGACCCTGTTGGCTAGGGTTTCCATAAAGGTTTTTCGGAATTCAGGACCAAGGAGTCAAGAAATCCGGACAAAATCCGGACTTCGCCGAAATAGCTATTGAGAATATGTAAAGTGAAAGGCGAGTGCGACAAAATTCACATTTGTGAAAAAAGGTTCACTTTACACACGTATTGTTTAATATACAAAAAATTTTCTACTACCAATAAAATATGTGTGAAAATAGCTATTTATACAATAAGTTACGAAATGAGCGTCTTTTAGGCACGCGACGTGAAAATTGTCCAACGAGGCAAAGCCGAGTTGGACAACACGTCGAGTGACTAAAAGACATCGTTTCGTAACGTATTGTATACAAGATTTTTTCTACTGGCATTTTATAATAAAAAAAACACAATTTTATTTCATGTGAATAAGTCGATTACACCCAAAATCTTTGTCACCTGCTTTCACTTGACACCTGACACTTTTCATGCGATTTTCTTTTCAAAATTCGGCATCAATAATTAAAATCCTAGAAAGTAGGTAATAACACAAAGTTCTGTTTTGAGTAACCCAAACGTTCAATTCAGTAATTCCATTTTCAATATTCATAATAAATACAAAACAAAATTCAAATATGTGGTTAGTGTTGTTTTTTATTTCTGAATAATGAATGACACTTCTAGGCACTAGTGCTTAAAAATTACTTTTACGCACTCATAAGTCACTTTTACGCATTCAAAAGTCACTTTTACGCACTGAGTGCCTAAAAGTAACTTTCACGCACTCAGTGCCTAAAAGAATGTCGTTTCAAAACTGAAATGACAATCGAAAAGTTGCTATTATGAAACGTCAGTAGAAAAATAAATTTAGACAAATACTTTACGCACTAGTGCGTAAAGTGAAGAAATTTACTAGAAAAAAATTACAGTGTCGGTAGGCAATTTTTTGGCGAGGATGAACCGTTTTTAACCGGTAATTACTTTTCAAGTGAATGCGATTTTGGTTAAATGTGGTTATATTTATTGACGTCACTAACAAGCCCTTTGTAATGTCATCGTTTGAGATTTCCATAACCGGTATTTACCCACCTCCAGAGCAGGGTTATTACCCCCTCCTCTATCAAATTAAACAGAAAATACGCGAGAATCGTCAAATTGCCAAAATAGTCCCTGGGCTCAACCAGGTGCCGGCCAACACGTGTTTTCGATGTTGTGTGGATCCACAGTATCTTAAAAAATGTCATGTTGTTATTACTGTTTAGAAGGATCCCAGCCAAATATCACTCAATTTTTAGGGAAACGACAAAACAGTCTGTGAATGATAATGATATAGAAACTGCAACCTTATTGCTTCATGGTATCTAATTTTGAATATTTTAAAACCGATCTTGTACATTATTAACACATCATCATTGATCAGAACCAGACCAGAACGTTAATGCGTTCTACCACAAGTGCTACGATTGTACTGTTGCCGTCATCAAACTTTGATAATCGTACACGCACAGTTTTAGATTAAATTATTGGACAACATTATTAACACATCATCATTGATCAGAACCACACCAGAACGTTAATGCGTTCTACCACTGGTTATAAGTGCGGTTGATGACATGACAATACCTTCTCAAGGTTAACCAAAGGGATCACCGCGGTAATGATCGGTGGTTCGCTTTAAATCGGTTTAAATCAAGCATAATCCGCGTGTTGCTAAATTCACCAAAATGGTGCACCGGCACGGATGCGGTGATTAAAATTCATTAATGCCAATGCCAAACCACAGCTTGTCAAACCCTGTTCAATTTAACAACACTGCTTTTTCTACCATTCCACCACGGTGCCTACACCAGCTGAATATAGCCACACGCGGAATGTGATTATGCTGGGTTATGTGATGTGTCAACTGTGTCATACTCCCCCAACTCTCTCCATTCAATTCTGGGCCTGCAAGTGACGTCACTACCAGCAGCTTATAGTGATGACGTCACCCGCAGACCACGATGAAATTCTTGCTCTTCAGGCTGTACTAGTACTTCTAGTGAGTTGATTTTATCGTCGGTTTCGAATGTAGAAAAGGTGATTTTCGGTCTGTTCTCACAGACGAAGTTAAGTGTTTTCGATCCTCGAGTATCCCAGAATTTGATGGTGGGTGAGTTAGGGTAGTATGACACAATTGACACATAACATAATCTATCATACTCGAGTATGCTTGGGTATCCTCGCGAAAAATTGCCATAATGACAGTTTTCTATGGAAAAATGTCAGTTTAGGGAATACTTATCGTTAAGGCTTCCCTAAAATAGTTGGTGGAAACGGCCATTACTTCACGCATTAGTACGTAATTTTGGATCTTTTGGATAGTGCGAATGAGTATGAGTGCTTTCATGATCTCCGAGTTTTCCGGACGTTGTTCCGAATTCCGGCCGGACTTCCCCGGACACCCTGAAAACCCAAACATGTCCGGGTAAATCCGGACGTATGGAAACCCCTACTGTTGGCTACATACGGGTTTAGCCTTAAAGGATCTGATTTCACCCAGGCTAAAACAATTGAGGAGTCAGAATCTAGAAGTACCCTTTCAATTTTGGTTTGAACGATAGACAATAGTTTGAACTAAATGGAAAACCTTGTTAATTAAACTTGCTAGAAGCTTTGCGGCATTTAATTCCAACCTAAGGATTGTCAACTTTTTATTTATGGGCACAATTCTTGACTTTGAAATAATCAAATTCACATATACACTTGGCCAAACATAAAACTGGTACGCATTTTCCTATTGTGTTGTATTGTGTAAATCGGCCTTTTTTATCACCTCAACAATGACAAAAAGATTCAACCAATCATAACATAAAAACAGGTTTGACGGTGACAACAACTGTCGAACCTAAGTTTTTCAGAACAGACTTTTTGTTGTTAAGTCTGACTCACACTAGGCAATTTAAAATAGTTATTTTCCTAACAAGTGCGCAAAGTGATACTTTCCCGCACGAAAAAGCAGTTAGACGAACGACGCGAAGCGGAGTTCGGATAAGCTTTGAGTGCGGGAAAGACACTTTGCGCAAGTGTTAGGAACAATATTTTTTCTACGAGTATCTTAAAGAAGTAGACTGTGAATTGTTAAAATATTAGAAAAATCTATCAAATCAAAATCTTCAAAAATCGTCTAAAATCTATTGGAATTCCTCAGAATGTCTTTTAAATTAAATCCCCAAAAATCTTCAAACATCTGTAATATCTAGAATACCAGCTAGAATATTTTCATGAGAGTCTCTCAAATATCAAAAATTCTACAAATTCCCAGCAGTACAGTCTGGTCTAATTTGGACACCTTTGATAGGGAACATCATGTTAACTAAGCGCGCTAATTTCAACTAAAACCCTTCATTTTGAATATTAGTTTATTCAGAAACCATCAAAACATTGAAAAATCAAGTATAACTATGGTAATTATGCATAACAAAAATGAGTGCGCAAAGAGTTTCCGTGCGCAAAGTTCAACTTCGCGCACGCAAATGAGTGTGCAAAGTGATTACTTTGCGCACGCAAGTAGAAAAAATATATATTGCCTGTACCAGTTTTATGTTTGGCCAAGTGTAGGTACCTTGTGAGAGAAAACTGCTCTTGCATAGATTGCCGCCCCATATGTAATCATCGAGGATTCACAAAACCCCACAAGTTCAATTTTAAGAGCATTGGTGAAAAATAAGTTTCGAGGAACTTCCAGTATGGGCATGTCATTAAAACTTTGAAGGAAATCTTTCCAAATTTGCAAAAGATCCTGAGGCAACACACCGTTTTAAATGATTTTTGCTAACCATATTTTTTGCATGATGAGCTTTGCAAAAACTAAAACTGGCCCTGCCAAACCCATGGGATCATAAAACTTTGAAATCAAGCTGAGAACTTGCCTTTTTGTCACATATCCATTAGGATTTAAAATTTTAGAAGCTGATAACTTGAAAATGTCAGTAACAGTATCATAGGACATGCCAAGTGTTTTGATGGTGAAATTATTTTTTCCCATGTCAATTTCATTAGAGTTAAGTTGATTTTTAGGAATATCCAATAAAATTTCAGGTTCATTTGTGCACCATTTGTGTAGCGAAAAGCCTCTTAGTTTTAATAGAGAAATTAATTCCTTTTTGAGATTAATTGCTTCATCAATAGTGTCAGCTCCAGAGAGAATATCGTCCACATAAGTGTTATGCTTTAAAGCACTTGCGGCATTAGGAAATTTTTCTCCTTCAGTGCGGCAAAGCTCAACAAGGCACCTTGTGGCTAGAAAAGAATAGCTTTTCAACCCATACGTGACAGTCTGAAGCTGAATGCATTGCAAAAGACCGTTGGGCTCCCGCCAAAGAATATTCTGAAATTTCCTATGGTCTGGATGTATTAAAATCATCCTATACATTTGCCGTATGTCGGAAAGAAGTACAAACTTATAAGTGCGAAAAATAACAAGGACATCAAACAGTTCACTTTACACAACGGGACCATTGTACAAAAAATCATTAATGCACACTTTATCTCTCGACTTCATACTACCATCAAAAACTACCCTAATTTTGGGGGTCTTTTTATCTTCCCGTATTACTGGATGAAGGGCCATAAAATGCACACATCCATTTTTCAAATTTTCTGAGTCATAATTAAAGATTTTGGCATGGTTCAAACTAAGATATTCATCTATAAAAACCTTGTACTGCAAGAAAAGCTCAGGATTTGCCTTGAATCTTTTTCCAAGATTGTTGAAACGTTTTAAAGCAACAGAAAAAGAATCGCCCAGATTAACATCTGGTTGCCTCAAGGGTAGTTTAACTTGGTATTTTATTTATTATTTATTACTTCAATGGAGTCTCTGAATAAACACTCACAAGCTTCTTGCTCGTTGGTATACTCAGGATAGATTTCAGGAACCTTTTCGGTTTCCCAAAACTGGGATATAGTTTTTTGAAGGTCAGAGTATGTAACATGAAGTGAAACCATGTTGCAAACAACATTCATTGGAATAGAGCCACTCACAATATACCTGAATAAATAAAGTGTTTTGAAAATAAAGGGAACTATGCATAGAGATGAAAGAGTGGTAACGTTACCGCGGTAACGGTAATTTTGGTAAGGTAATTTTGGTAATTTAACCCGACAAATTTCTTTACCGGTAATTTTCAGAAATGCTTCCTGAATGAAATCACATTCAGGCGACAATCCTTTTCATGCATTATTCGCCATCTTGTTGTGAATTTGTAACGCACTTTCAGGGTTGGCATAAACGAATAGTTATTACCTAACAAGTGCGGAAAGTGGTGCTTTTCCCTACGCGACGGCAGTTGGCAAGCTGTCAAGGGTGGAAAAGACATTTTCCGCAGAAGTTAGGTGTAATGTTTTTCCACAAGTATTTTTGTTCATCTTATAATGGAAAATAGTACCTATAGATAATAATTTGATTTGAAGTAAAAAATAAGTACATAGTACCTATATTTTGAATTAAAACATTGTGCTCATAGGAAAAACCTATTTCAAAAATCCGGTGGGTTTTTGTTGAGTTCTGAGTTAGAGATTATTACTTGGAATGTCAAAGATCTTGGAACACAAAAACCCTACACTAGCACAACTCTCGCAAAAACCCAAAAAAACCAATAGAAATTTTCAAAAACCTCTAAAAAAATCTCTTATGCTATCCTTATTCAGCTCATTTTATTTATTTGTTTTCTTTTTGCCCTTCAAAAGTAGGTATTTACTTTACTAAGTATTTAGTTTAGCACCAGATTAGGAGAATTTATTTCTATTTTATTTTTGTCTGATTTTCTTTGCTCGTTTTTCGTTTATTTGTTTAAATATTGTAATATTTCTATGTATGAGGTTATGTTTTACAACAAACAATATATAATAAATGGGTGTTTAGGTGAAAAAATCTTGAAAATATATAATCCTTGAACGTATAGGTATAGTATATAGTCATAATTGTTTCTTTCACGAATCATGACATATTTCCAAAATTACCAAAATTACCAAAATAACCGCAAAATTACCGGGAAATTACCACCGAGAAAGAACAAATGAAAATTACCGGTAAACTTCAATCTCTAACTATGCATAATCCTTTCTGCGAGAAAAATCTCAAAAGCTACTTTAGCACTCAATAAAAAGTCTATTGGACCCTTTCGATTAAAAGTTTTATTGGATAACTTGATATTTTTTGGAAGTTCAAACTAGGAAATATCAAAATTAATGTTGGTTAAGTTGTTTGTAATTTTATCAACTATTGCAAATTTAATATTTTTAGAGAAATCATGAGCTAATGATTCTATTTTCAAATATGCAGATTTATTAATTTTTGTCGTGGTTTCTGCTATTCCAATTATGTTCAAAGAATTGTCGATAGTTTTGAAATTCAGTTTTCTTATTAGATTGTTTGCAGCTAAACTGACCTGAGATCCAGTGTCAACTAGACCTCTAGCTAAAACATATTCGCCTGAACTGGCTTTGATTTGTACCGTAGTGGTTGGCAAAATCACTGCTTCATGTTGTGCAAAATTGACATGCATCACATTACTTTCTTGGGGTTTTATTGGTAGTTGTCTGTCCAAATGAAGTAACATATTGTGCTCTTTATGGCATTTCATACATTTGAATGACATTTTGCACTTACCGGAATGACTATTCAAAGTCTGCAATAGTGATTACGGTCTATAATAGTAGATTATACCACGAGTCAATAATGATAGCTATTATTCCCGAGGATTTATTACGAACTGAGCCGCGTTAGCGGCGAGGGAGTAACATTCCGAGGGAATAATAGCCATTATTGCGAGTAGTATACTCTACTTTATTTACGACAAATTAATTTATTTGAGATTTTCAATGAACAAATTTCATCCGTCTCATAATTTTCAATACAAATCCACAAGCAATACACGTTTGACACTGACATTTTTGTGGAATAATGACCATTAATCCCGCTACTCGTCATTAATCCCCGGAGGAATAACATATGTCATTATACTGCCAAAATCACAAATATAATACGCACATTATACATTAGTCGTAAATAAAGGAATTTTTTTCTCTAGTACCTAAAGTCTTAAATTTTTTGCAATTATATGTTTTATGACCAATAATACCACAATAGAGACACTTTATTTCCTTGTTCTCAGTAGTAAAATGAACACTTTTTTGAGGTACCCTGGCTGAATTGTCAGCTGTTTCAAGGGCAGTGGCCTTGCTTTCTAAAAAACTTAAAAACTCAAACAAGGTGGGTAGCTTTGAGGAGTCCCTATCCATTTGAAAAGCTATATTTGTATAAACATCAAGTTTTTTAGTTAAAATGCACAACAAAATCATATCCCACTGATCGATGGGTTGATTCAAGTTTTTTAGAACACCACACTGCTGCTTGATTGTGCTAACAAACTCCCTCAACCGAGCCCTCAACTAACTTGAAGTTCCTTTTTGGACATTAGAAATTTCTAAAATTAAATTAATATGGGAGTTTATTTACATTGTTTCGTTGTTATAACGATTCTGCAAAATAGCCAAGGCCTCGGCATAAGAAGAATTGATTATTGGTAAAGTATTTACCAATACCAAGGCTTCGCCTCGAAGATAGCTTCGCAAGTAAAAAAGTTTTTCGACATCTGAAAGTATAACATTTTTATCGACAACTGCATTAAATATTTCAATGAATGGTTTGAATTAATTAAGATTTCTACTATCGAATGCAGGAATATCAATGTTCGGCAACTTTGTGTATTGGAAACTGGAGAAGCGTTATGAACAAAAGTTGGACCATTTTCTGGAATATTGTTATTGATTGGTAAATTCTCAATTGACAAAGAACCCCGCAATATTTAAACAGAAATTGGTTACCCGTGATATTTGGATGAAATTCAAATATTTTATTAAAAATGCTGTATGCAACATTTTTTACCACGGGCACAACCTTGTATATATGACAGGTGAGGCGGTAAAGGCTGTCAAATATTGGAATTTCATATTCAAAAGCAGGGTAACTATGGCAGATTTTGATGAAGCAAGTATCGATTCCCAATGAGTCAACCAAGGAAAATCGAAAAATGTCAATCATTTTGACATCTGTCAAACCCCTGCCAAACAGCAGCACTCATATTTTTCAGTTTTCAATATTTCATGATGTGTCATTTGATAGTTTTAGTCTTTGTCAATTCTGAGTTGTAAACTTGAAAAAAAAATGACAGAACTATCAAAACCTGTCATTCATTTTAGTAGGAAAAAAGATTCATGTCTGGTTCTTTTTTGTTTTAAGGTAGTTTATTGGTAATAAAACATTAAGCAAAGCTCATAGACATCAAATTTTGACAGCTGTCAAAATTAGAAACCTGTGTTTAAGTTTTTTTTATGCTTCATAATAAATAAGCATAACTTAAATAATTGGAACAGAACTAGAGTTCAGTTTTTTTTTCTTCAATTAAAGCTAATGTCAGATTCTGACAGCTGTCAAAATTTGATGTCTATAAGTTTTGTTTAATAATTTATCACCAATAAACTACCTTCAAACGAAAAAGGGCCAAATTGGATTTTTTTTTGTTACTAAAACAAATGACAAGTTTCGACATTTCTGTAATTTTTTTTTTTTTTTTTTCAATTTCTGAACTGAGAGTTTACATAGGTTGAAACTGTCAAATGACACAACATGAAATATTGAAAACTGAAAAATATGAGTGCTGCCGTTTGGCAGGGTTTTGACAGATGTCAAAATGGTTGACATTTTTCGATTTTCCTTGGTTTACTTATTGGGAATCGATACTTGCTTCATCAAAATCTACCATAGTTACCCTGCTTTTGAATATTAGATTCCAATATTTGACAGCTGATACCGCCTCACCTGTCATATATACAAGGTTACACTTATGGTAAAAAATTTTGCTTACGGCATTTCCAATAACATATTTAAATTTCATCCAAATACCACTGCTAACCAATTTTCCGTTTAAATATTGCGAGGTCCTTTTTCAATACCGTGGGAAAATCTCTAGATCGGCGGCGCCTTTGGTCTGAAATTTCGGGGATTTGACCCGAGCCAACCCCAAATTTTTCGACGTCATGATATTTATTCCATTACAGGATGCTGTTATGGTTAATGAGGAAAATTCGTGAATCATCATGCCGCCGACGTTTAATGTGGAAACAAACAGGGGTACCATGTTTCACGGTTATTTTTACTTATAACTGATACGCGTTTCCATTCTAGCAAAAACAACAAGCTCAGACTTGCATTTATATTTTGTTGATGATAAACATGCATGTATTTTTTTACTGCCGAGTGGAGAATTTCCCTGATAACAAGCTCAAATTTTAAAGATTTTCGAATACTGCCCATGCGCTGGATCTATAGAGATTAACTTCTTTCCTTAAGATTTACCACTATTTCCCTAAGGTTTCTCCCGAATTCCTTAAGAATTTCCTTGATTACCCCTAGTCTGTACACCAGATTTCCTTTGCGGTTTACCCCTGAAGGGTAACTCGCAAGTCAGTTTTTGTGTATCAGGACGATTTCTCCTGATTATTAGTAAGATTGCCCAAGAGTTTTATAGTTCCCCTAATAACATAACCTCAAATTATAAAGATTTTCGAAAACTGCGAATGCGCTGGATTTAGAGATTAACTGATTTTCTTAAGCTTCTCCATAAATTCCTTAAGATTTCGCCAGAGATCCTTGAGATTTTCTTATAATTTTCTTTGATTGCCTTAGATTTCTTTGGATTTCTCCTAATTTGTACATTAGATATCCCTTGCGCTTTACCCCTGCGGGGTGACTCACAAGTCAGTTTTTGTACACCAAATTATAGTTTTAGAGGAAACCAATAATTATTTCCCCAGATTTTTTTTGACTAACAGTAAGATTGCCCAAGAGTTTCCCTACAAGAGATATCTGAAGCAAATTGAGTTAAAACTTTTAGACAAAAAGACATAATTTTCCTATTCCTGGCTCTCATATTTTGACTATTTTTTCGAATTTTCTTTCTTTGAAGAAGCTCAGAAGATGTTGAAGATTCAAGAGCCAGAAATTGACAAAAATCGAGACAAAGAAATTGAGAAATGAAGAGAACATTTGAGGCATTTGACATTTGTTGGACAAAAAGACGTATAGTTTTTCTATTCCTGGCTTTCATATTTTGTCTGTTTTTCTAAATTTTCTTTATTTAAAGGAGTTTAGAAGATATTGAAGATTCAAGAGCCAGGAATAGACAAAAATTGATTCAATGAAATTGAGAAATAAAGAGGAAATTTAAAGCAAATTGAGGAAAAACTGTTAGACAAAAAGACGTAATTTTCCTATTAGTGTCTCTCATTTTTGACTATTTTTCTGAATTTTCTTTCTTTAAAGAAGCTTAGAATATATTGAAGATTCAAGAGTTAGAAATGGACAAAAATTGAGATAAAGAAATTGAGAAATACCCAGATGGCATAAACATATTGCAGGAATATTCATAGGAATATAAAGATATCCGATACATATGCCATGAAGATCTTTTCAAGTGACAGGAATATCCCAGGCACATGCTTAAGTCACCAGTAATGGAGGCACCTGAGCCTGAGAAAGGACCCCGCAATATTCAAACGGAAATTGGTTACCCGTGATATTTGGATGAAATTTAAATATATTATTATTATGCAATATTTTTTACCATGGGCGCAACCTTGTATATATGACAGGTGAGGCGGTATCGGCTGTCAAATATTGGAATTTCATATTCAAAAGTAGGTTAACTATGGCAGATTTTGATGAAGCAAGTATAAATTCCTACTAGGTCGAACAAGGTAAATCGAAAAATGTCAACAACTTTGACATCTGTCAAAACCCTGCCAAACAGCAGCACTCATATTTTTTAGTTTTCAATATTTCATGATGTGTCATTTGACAGTTTTAGTTTATGTTAATTCTGAGTTGAAAACTTGGAAAAAAAAATGACAAAACTGTCAAAACCAGTCATTTATTTTAGTAGGAAAAAAGATTCATGTCTGATTCTTTTTTGTTTTAAGGTAGTTTATTGGTAATAAAACATTAAGCAAAGCTCATAGACAGCTGTCAAAATCTGAAACCTTTGTATGTTTTTTTATGCTTCATAATAAATAAGCATAACTTAAATAATTGGAACAGAACTAGAGTTCAGTTTTTTTTTCTTCAATTAAAGCTTATCTCAGATTTTGACAGCTGTCAAAATTTGATGTTTATGATTTATCACCAATAAACTACCTTCAAACGAAAAAGGGCCAAATTGGATTTTTTTTTTGTTACTAAAACAAATGACAAGTTTCGACATTTCTTTATTTTTTTTTTTTTTTTTTCAATTTCTGAATTGAGAGTTTACATAGGTTGAAACTGTCAAATGTCACAACATGAACTATTGAAAACTGAAAAATATGAGTGCTGCCGTTTGGCAGGGTTTTGACATATGTCAAAATGATTGACATTTTTCGATTTTCCTTGGTTGACTTATTGGGAATCAGAACTTGTTTCATCAAAATCTGCCATAGTTACCCTGCTTTCGAATATTTGTCAGCTGATACCGCCTCACCTGTCATATTACAATTTTGCTTACGGCATTTCCAATAACATATTTAAATTTCATCCAAATATTACGGGTAACCAATTTCCGTTTAAATATTGCGGGGTCCTTTTTTTCATTATGAGCCAGTCGAATATTAATTTTGGACAAAATGTCAAAATAGGTATTTTCGAAAACCTCTGAGCTATCTTCACTATCTGGATTTAAAATCAAAAGTTTGAGCTGATTGGCTTGGAAGGTTTTGAAATTGCCTTTCAATAACTCTTTTCTAGCTTCCAATGGACCTTTCTCATGCAATGAACAACAAGGATAGTTTATCAAAATTTCTGTAATAAAGAAAGAGACATATATAATTACGCACGATACCTGTGTGGAATGACTTTGATTGGTTCCACTTGTCAAATTGTGTAATTTCGGTTATGTTTCTGTTTTTGTTTATTTTTAAACGTAAATATGGAAAATATGTAGGGGAAAAGTTTAAAAAAGTTTGAGAAGTACGAATTTGCAAGTACCTACTAGCAAACCTTTAATAGGGAATTTTCATATTTCTCAATTTATTTTTTTTCAGATACTTCTAGTGATCAGATATTACATAGTTTTTTTTTTCCATTTCAATCTATACGTTGTAGGAAAAAAAATTATTGAAATTCAAATTAAAAACTTTGGCGCGAAAACGCGAGGTTTCAATATGACAGCGCTCGTGACGTCAAGATTTCGTAAAATTCTATGTTCGTAAACAACAAACGCAGCAAATGAACTCCTGCTAACGCATCAGTGCTATTTTTGTCGCAATGGATGAAGAATATTGTAAAGAACTACTTTTGTAAATTTTATTTCACTTGCAAGTTCCCTATTGTACAATTATTATTGTATTTGATATGGAAATCGTTATTTTACAAACCCTCAAATCTCTGTTTCAACTTAAATCGTCTTCAGTCAGGTTGGGAGCATGTAACCATTATTTTCTTAAAATTTGATTGCGTGGAAACTTGTGAAAAGAAAGATTTGACTTCTTTTTCGCCTTACTCTGACAAGATCTCACACAAAACATTTGAACCATATGTACAATATTTACACTTTATTTACACTTTACACGGGAATAAGATGGCTATAGGCCAGAGCTTATGTTATGTTTAAGTCTAAAGTCTAAGATGCCACAAAGGCAGAGCTGTATTTTTATACAATGAATGAAGGTTGGAAGAGAAGAGGCTGAGGTGACGTTTTTTGCTTGCTTTTTTTCCTCCACTCTTCTTCTCCCACAATGAATGACAGATGACAGAATAAAACATTTAACTTAATGAATTGCGGTTAGAGAAACAGAGAGAGACAACTAGACGGTTGGATAGTTTCCAACAAAGAACTCGATGAGAACTTCAAAAAGAGGTATGACTGTATGACACGATCCATGCACGACCCTTATCCCCTATTCAAATTTGAGAGGATATTCTCAGTTCCAAGCCAGTTAGGGGCCTAAAGCTACGAGGATGAAAAAAAACTGGAAAATAGTTCCCCCCCTCAAATCAAAAATTGACGTGTTCGAGCGTTTTTCCCAAGGACGTTTTTCCAAATTTTCATTTGAAATCTAAAAAAATCGGAATGGAAAGTTTCCATTGGCCCACCCTGTATAATGCGTGCTAATTGCAATGATTCTTATTGTATATTTCTTAGACATTGAACTACCTATATCTCAAAAACTAGTCATAGGATTAGTTCGGGCCCATGAGAACTTTTTATCAGAAAGTCAAGGTCCAACACATTTCAAAATTTCATTGAGTTGTTGAGTTGTTGAGTTCTAAATTTAGTTTGGAGCTTCAAATCAACTTTATATTTCATAAAGAGGAAACTTCAATTCATAAATCTTGAAAGTTTTAAGTCATGTGATCATTAGAAATATTTAGCACCCGGTTTTAATTATTTTTGCATGCATTCATTAACTCATTAGTTCAAAAATTCCTTATTTTTATATGAGAATGACTCAACGCTCCGCTCGTCTCGCAGAGGTTCAAAAATCAGTAATTTACTCATAAATTATACTTTTCTATTCATAAGTCCAAAATTTTATTAATTTTCAGTGGAAATCCAGTACGATTTCGAAGGATTCTATACATTTTTCAAGGTGGTTCACCCCTCGAGATAAATCATTCAGAGTGTGAATAGTCAAAGTGACCCAAATTTGTTTACCACTTACCACTAGCATTCATTACATCGTGATGGGGATGATTTGAGCACACCACAGTGTTACAAACAGCCAAAAGTAAAAGGAACTCTTGTAGCCTGGCACTGTGCATAGTTCTACTGCCATATATTTCATCTGATAGATGTCCTTCCTGATTCAAATCGCTTAGTAGGTTTTTGTTTGTGACCACACTCAAATTTGTTTGCTTTTTGGCTATAAAAAAAGAAACAAAATTACATTTAAACTTAAACAAACAAAAAACAACTTACAATTATTTGTTTCGTCTTCCAATACTGGATGATTATAATCGACACCGGCAATGGCGCAATTTCTGAAAATCATCCTGTTTTCAGTCAACGTGCCAGTCTTGTCGGAAAATATATATTGAATTTGCCCCAATTCTTCTGTAATATTCAGTGCCCTACATTCGATTCGCTTATCTGTAACAGGATCGTACAAATCTGCATTGTGATGTATGTGATAGACTTGTAAAATTTTGCACAGTTCCAATGTTACGTACAAAGATAAAGGAATCATAATCTAAAATATTAATGTTTGTAAAAATATTATTATATTGGAGGATTATTGTTACTTGTAAAATAATAACGTAAGTCCAAAAAGCTAAAAATGCCTCTAAGGAATCGTGATGATCTTGAAACGGGGCTGTCAAGTTGGGATAAGTTTTCAGCCACAATTTGCACCCTATCGCTCCAACTATACAGAAAAAAATCAATATCAAAACACACCAAATTACGTCCTGATTCATTTGCTTCTCTAAGGAGGATCGTTTGTATCTTGGACCTCCGTTATTGAGCAGAGCTTTCGTTTCGTGGCCTAAAAACAAAAATATAATGGAGTTTCAAATCTAAAATAAGAAAAGCATTTACCAGCATAAACTACAATGCCCTCAACAAAATCGGTATTTTTCAGCAAACATTCCCTGAGCAATAGATTGTCAGTGCCCACGGGTACCCGTTTGCCCGATGGGTGCACAATAGATCCGTGAAATCTGTAAATTTTCGTTGTGGGTGCTTCCACTTCAATGTTGCTACGAAATTTGCTCGGATCAAAACAGTGTTGCTAAAACGAGAAATGTGTGCCAATAGAACAAGGAAGACTGCAAATTCTTTTCTATATTGAATTGGATGGTTAATGGCCATTACCACACTCACGTTACCATATGAAGCTTATTAGGTCAATGCACATTCGTTTGAATTAAAGCAAATTTCACTCTGACATCAAAATTAAAAATAAACTTTTTGTATATGGTAGAATGATTTTTGTTGTTTTCAAAACGCTAAAACGTAACTTTGCATATCTTCTTAAAAGAAATTGAGCAATCACTGTACAATTTTTACCTTTTCAACAAATCCCCTAGCAACTTGTCTTTGTTTCAAATTCGTTTCGCCATCCAAATGTCCAGTATCAATATAGCAAAGTCCACTAGGCTCGCTGGATTTGAGCAATAAAATATCGGCAGGAACTACTTCATTATTTGACAGGTGAATCAGGTCACCTACTCGCACGTCCTTCCATAGAACTTTTCTATATCTTGAATGTTCGCTGCAGGAAAAAAAAAACAACAGTTAGTTTAAATTAATTAAAACTCCAAAACAATGTCGTTTTATTTTAAATTGCCTCTTGTATGCAAAAAGCCATATGTAAACTGGGTCAGATTGGTTTAGTCTAAGACCTCGTTCTCGACCTGAACAATTTAGATATTACAAGCCTCAAGGAATTTTGCCTTAAGTACAATAATAATTATTTTATGAATGAAAATTTGCATCTCCTAAAAATATTTCTTTGTTGATAGGCCCCCAACTAGTGACGTCAAAAATTCGAGTTTGTCCATTAGTACGGGCTGAGATCTTTATCGGAAATTTACTTTATTGTTGCAGTTATGGCGCAAACCGTTAATGACGTCAGGGATTCTTAGAAAGTTTATATGTATTGTGGGATTTTATTTTCAGGATTGTCTCAAATCTATTGTGAGAATGTTTGGGAAATGGTCAGCGAAAAAATTGAAAAATTGTTTAATGCGATTTTATTTCTGGAACTATAAGTCCAAATAAATGATGATGAAATGAAATTCTCAGGAATTGTAGTCCCTTTATTGAGATAAATTTCACTGAAAATTTCAGCTGTCTATCTATAATAAAAAAAAAATTATGCCCTCCCAACAGTGGCGGCTCGTCAGAGGAGGCAGGGGAGGCTAAATCTCCCCCAAAAAATTGAAAATTCAATCTCAATTTTTTATTCCTGATTTCTAATTAAAATAATAATTCACAAATTACACAACAGAATTCCAATTTTCGATATTTCAATGTAATTTAGAAAGATCTGACAACATTATTTCAATCAATCCCGCGCCTCCACGACAAAAATCTGTGAATCTGGGATACTCAGTAATACCGGCCCGAAGGGCCGGAGTTATACGCGAGCCCGAAATGCCTGAGTTATACGAGCCCGAAGGGCTAGAGTTATACGCGAGCCCGAAGGGCCGGAGTTATACGCGAGCCCAAAGGGCCGGAGTTATACGCGAGCCCGAAGGGCTAGAGTTATTTTAATCACGGGACTCGGTCTATAATTCTATTAGTCAGCGGATACCTAATTTAGAGCCAATTAAAAACCAGGAGTATTTAAAATGCGATTTTTAGCGTCCGATCAAAGAGCCGGGAATATTCAAAAACTTTAGTTTCATAAAATTGATTTTGGAATGTTGGTTTTCTTGAGATTTTTACTTTTTTCAGAAAACGGTGGTTTTTGCAAACATATACTACTTTATCATTGTCTTTGTCTTACTCACTATAATCAATAAGTAAACCTTATAATATCATTTTCATTGATTTATTAATTTCATTATTAATTATTTATTAAATTGAATTTTAAATAAAAAACTCTTTTAAAATGTTATTTTTGTTTTCCGAGATGAGATGTGGCAACGTTGCTTTTAGTTGGCCATTTTGAAGTGACGCCTTGTGATTTTTTGCCAGTTTTCTCCCGAATTTTCGATTTTTCCGGAGTTTTTTGATGGAAAAAAGCGATTTAACTTTTCTTCATTTTTAAGTAAAAATTTTTAGTTTTAAATACCATAATTAGCGAAATCCCATTTAAAATGCTTTTGATGTGGCAACATCGCTAGTGGCTAAATTCAATCAAAGAAGCATTTTTGACAGTCGGCCATTTTCAATTGACGTGTTTACATTTTTATTCAGTTTTTCTTCGAATTTCCACTTTTCCGGGGCTTTTTCAGTCGGGAAAACTGATTTAAAGTACGAGGCTTTGAGTTTTCTTCATTATCCACCAAAAATTTCCAGTGTTTTAACGGGGTAAGTGAGAAAAACTTTAGTTTCATCAAGTAGGTTTTGGAATGTCATTTTCGTTGGTTTTTTTTTTGGAATTTTTATTTAAGGTTTTTGGGGTCCGGGGATCGTTTTCTACCACTTTTTTTCTCGAAATTCGCAAAATAAAAAAAACTTTTTTGACGTTGACAGCTGTCAATTTTTTTTCTACACAAATCGATAGTTGGCATCGTGAAACTGCCTTGCACTGGGGTTTGATTTTCGTAGCTTTTACAATAGAGCGGGGGAAAAGTCGAACATGTGTCAAATTTGACAGGTGACGTTTGTCGATATTGCCAAAGTGTCGTGCGATAAAAGTTTTATCCGAACGAACCCGTTCATTGTTAACTGATTTTAATACTCCGGGGTTGTAATCTTTGAAACAAAAAGACGTTATTTTGTATCGATTGTCAAAAAAACCCAAGGTTTGAAATTTCAATTTTTTGACGTTTGTTGTATCATGAGCAGTGTTGCCATATGTTTTTTTTCGAATCTCGATTCTAGAAGGCTGAGGTTATCTCAATTATGAGCTCAAAGGGCCGAGGTTATACGAGTCCGAAGGGCCGGAATCATGCGAACCCACAGGGCCGGAGTAAAACGAGCCCGACAGGCCGAGGTTATTTTAATCATGAGCCCGAAGCTCCGAGGTTATACGTGCCCGAAGGGCCGGAGTTATACGAACCCGTTTATTGTCAATTGATTTTAATACTTCGGCCCTTCGGATCGTAATCTTTGAAACAAAAAGACGCCATTTTATACCGACTTGCAAAAAAACCAAGGCCTACTTTGATATTTCAATTTTTTGACGTTTGTTGTATCATGAGCAGCGTTACCATATGTTTTTATCAAATCTCGATTTATCTCGGTTTGTAACCTAAGAGTGCCTGAAACATTTCTTCACGTTCTCTTTGAATGTCCTTTATATCGTAGTGTTAGGCCGGCAGATTGGGGTGATATACCGAATTTTGCTCATAATTTGGACAATCTAAACCCTCAACTGGTGAGGGTTATTTTCCAAACCGTTACTAGTATTTTTAAACTTAGATCGTTCTTAAGAAATGAATAGACCTATTCTTTAGATTTTAATTTTATCTTCCTATTCTCCTCGTACCTGAATTATTATAGAGTATTATTTTTTGTTCTTTTTCAATTTCAAATTTGGGTTTACATATTTAAACGTGTAGCTTATAAGTATGAGAAATGTAGCATTACTTAGATTAAGTTTATTATTGTGCAGAACCTGCTGTTATAAGAATGTATATTCTTTTTAAACAATAAAGAATTGATTGATTGATTGATCAAATCTCGATTTATAGGTTATTTTAAACCCAATCATTTCTGAAAAATATTTACTTTAAAATTCCCAAATATCCTTTGGAATCCCCAAAAATCTGTTAAAATCTCAGAATTCTATAATTTAGTGGAATTTCGGTAGAATAATTATGTTATTCTGAATTCCATAGAATTCACATTAAATTTTAATTCCTCTCGAATTACTTGAAATTTCAGTGAAATTCCGATCGAATTATACGACATCCTAAATGAATTACATGGAGGAATTTTAAACAATTATGTACATGATATAACACCTAAATTATCAACATGAAATTCCAGCTTTTACTGAATTTTAGTACTGCCGAGGAATTTCCAGCTAAAAACATGGAATTTCGGTATTCCGAAAAATTCCCATGAAATTTTCAATATATTTCGATGAATTTTTAAGAAATTACTTGAAACTTCATTAATATTCCCAGAAATTCTTGGCTATTAAAAAAGAATTTCAGTGAAATTCCGAAAAATTCTTATGAAAATAAATTAAATTTTAAAAATTTCTTGAGGTTTTTCGAGAAATTTTCGGTTATGTTATGAACGTGGATATTTTCACAAAATTTTAGTGAATTTCAAGAAATTTTTAAGAAATTACATGAATTGTCAATGAAATTCCATAGAATTTTATGAAAATTTTGTGGAATTCCAAGATATTTCAGTGGTAAAATTTTGAGCAATTTTAGTAAAGTTAAAAAAAAAAATAGAATTTCGAAATTGAAATCTTAGTGGAATTCAGAGGAATTTCATGAAATCCTATACTGTAATTCCGAAAAAAATTTGTCCAAGAATTCCATAAAATCCTCTAATGAAATATTAAGGTATTTATTTCCATGGAATTACTTAAAATTTTCGCGGAATTCCCATGGAATAACTTAAAATTTTAATAGAATTCCAAAGAACTTTGATGAAATCTTCGAAAGGTTTTTCCCCCAATTAGTTTTTCAGGAAAACTTTGAAAGTGTGAGACTGTATTTTTCAAGAGGCAAAACCACCTTGGAATTCTTTGTTAAAAACTTGGGGAATTTATAGGGAATTTGGAAGATTGTGTTCGATGTTGGACGAATTCCAAAGAATTCTCGTCGAATTACACCTACATGGAATTCCTTGAAATCTTATTCTGGAATTCCAGTGAAATTATATCGAAACCGAAAAATTCCCTCGGAATTAAACAGAATTTTCGTGGAAATTCTATGGAACCACGAAAAATTTCGGCGGAATTCCGAAAACTTGAATTAAATTTTAGTGAAATTCTGAGTAATTTCTGTCGAAATTTCCATGAAATCTTCTACTGTAATCCGAGGAATTTTTGTACAAGAATTTCATTGAATTTTATGGTGGAATTCGGAAAAGTATTATGAAATCTTATGATAAAATTTCTAGGATTTTCTGTTTTTCTATTCAAATTTGTCATTTGAATGGAATTTCGAGGATTTCCATAAAATCTTCTAGTGAAATTCTGAGGAATTTCTATGGAATTAACAAAAATTTTCGCAGAACTCCCATGGAATATTTATCGTTAAGGCTCCCCTAAATTAGTTGGTAATTTGTATACAAGTTGGTCAAAATCCCAGAAAAACTCGTAAGATCTACTCAAAATCACTGAAAATCTTAAAAATCTTTTAGCCTCCTCACTTGAAATAGTCACGAGCCGCCACTGCCTTCCAAAGAAATTTCAAATTTTTTTTTGTCGAGATTTTGTATCCTAATGGTCAATCAACATACCCCAAACTCCATACACTAAATTATTCTCAGATTTGAAGTCGAAATCTATGAAAAAAGGCACTCAGAAAAGTTGAAAAATTGATAAATCACCCCAAATTGCTTAACACGATTTTATCTCAGGAAGTGCAAATGAGCTGAAATTTTCAGGGATTGTAGTCCTTTGAAAGGGATAAAATTCAGTGAAAGTTTCAGCTTTCTATCTATAATAGAAAAAAAGTTATGACCTTTCAAAGTTTTCCAAAATCAGTGTTGCCAGAGTTTTTCGAAGACATTCCTTCAACTAAGTGACTAAAACCCTTCATATCCTTCAAAACAGTGGCGGGGGGGGGGGAAGGAAGCACAACTAAAAGCACAACGATATATTCAACCAAAAAAAAATGCTATAACATGAACGAAATTCTGTTGAGAAAATTTAAAAAAAAAACAAAACAAACAAAATACTCGTAGCCTTAGGGCGAATTCTCATGAGCGTAAGTTGACATTTCTGGCGTAATCCCGTGATAATATGGTGTAATTTGATTGGTAAAATATCCAACATGTCAAATATGTCTCCAATAAAACCCAACCATCACGTGATTACGCCAGAAATGTCAACTTACGCTCATGAGAATTCGCCCTTAAGCTTAATTTCCACTTGCGCGTAATTCGCTCTTTTTTGACATTGCTTCGAAAATTTGACGTTTGATACACGCATAAAACGTCAAATTGTCGAAGCAATGTCAAAAAAAGGGCAAGTTTCGCGCAAGTGAGAATGAGGCATTTATCATAAATTCTGACCCAATGGCGTAGTGGAAATTGCCAATTGGCGTTTTGTATTTTTTCTCATGCAACTAATAAACTTATTTTAATAAAAATTAAATTTGTTAGTGGAATAATTGGAAAATTAGCTAAATATATAATTTGCCTCAAAATCCTTCAAATTCGGATAAAAACCTTCAATCCTTCAGTAGTCAAAATTTTAGATCAAAACCCTTCATATTGAAGGAAATCCTTCAATTCTGGCAACACTGTCCAAAATATAAATCATAGGGTAGGTACCTACCACCTTCTTACTAAAACGATGAAATTTCAATTTTTTTTTTTTGTCGAGATTTTGTTTCCTTATGGTCAATCAACATACCTCAAACTCTATACACTAGATTATTTCATTAATTATAGAATAGACCAATCAGACAACGTCATTTTTTGACTAAATTTTGTTTAAATAAGTGATTATTTCACAAGACCTGTTTATCAGCGATTAAATTTTTGTTTACCTTTTTTGACAGAATTTGGATAGAAATATTCTGACATTTTATAATAAAAAATAGAACTTTTTGTTTGTGGCTTCAATCCTAATAATTATTCAGGAAATAATCTAGCCGTATACCACTCGACCTATAAATTTAAATGGATTAAACTATCCAAATATTTTTCGCACAACTTTGCTTTTTGGCAAATAGTTTCATGCACAATAACTTTGAAATAAAAGCCCTCGACCGCTTCGCGGTCTCGAGCTTTTATTAAGTTATTGTGCATTCAACTATTTTCCAAGCAAAATCATGCTCAAAATATGTTGCATAGTTTAATCGATTAAATTTGAAGGTCTTGTGATATAATATATGATTATTCTCAGATTTGAAGCCGAAATCTATGAAAAAGGGCACTCAGAAAAATTGAAAAATTGATAAATCACCCCAAATTGCTTAACGCGATTTTATCTCAGGAACCATAAGTGCAAATGAGCTGAAATTTTCAGGGATTGTAGTCACTTGATTGGGATAAAATTCAGTGAAAGTTTCAACATTCTATCTATAATAGAAAAAAAATTATGACCTTTCAAAGTTTTCCAAAATCTAAAGCATAAGGTAGGTACCTACCTTCTTACTAAAACGATGAAATTTCAATTTTTTTTTTGTCGAGATTTTGTATCCTAATGGTCAATCAACATACCCCAAACTCCCTACACTAAATTATTCTCAGATTTGAAGCCGAAATCTATGAAAAAAGGCATTCGGAAAAATTGATAAATCACCTCAAATTGCTTAACACAATTTTATCTCAGGAACTATAAGTCCAAATGAGTTGAAATTTTCAGGGATTGTAGTCCTTTGAAATGGATAAAATTCAGTGAAAGTTTCAGCTTTCGATCTATAATAGAAAAAAAGTTATGACCTTTCAAAGTTCTTCTTACTAAAACGATGAAATTTCAATTTTTTTTTTTGTCGAGATTTTGTGTGCTTATGGTCAATCAACATACCACAAACTCCATACACTAAATTATTCTCAGATTTGAAGCCGAAATCTATGAAAAAAGGCACTCAGAAAAATTGAAAAATTGATAAATCATCCCAAATTACTTAACACGATTTTATTTCTGGAACTATAAGTTTAAATGAGCTGAAATTCTGAGGGATTTTAGCCCTCCAATCGAATAAGAATCGATAAAAGTTTCAGCTCTCAGATTTTGTGTTTTAATGATCATTGGGAACCCTCCAAACTCCATACACTAAATTATTCTGAGATTTGAAAGGGAAATCTATGGAAAAAGAACGTCAGAAAATTGAAAAATTCATAAATATACCCCAAATTGCTTAACATGATTTTATGTATGGAACTATAAGTCCAAATGTACTGAAATTTTCAGGGATTGTAATTCTCTACTGGGATAAGAATCTGTTTGTGATTAAATTGGAGATCTATCTGTGATTAAAAAGGAAATCCAAATCACAAGATCTCCTTAGTAGGTACTAAATTTCCAATTTTTCCATGTTGAGATTTCCACTTAATGAATTGCACCAAACCTAAATTTCCCGGCCAACCCAATAAATCTATATTTAAATGAATAATTACTATATTATTCTCAACTCATCATTTTAGAAGCTAAAAATATCCATATGCAAGTTGCCTTTATCAATATTATCTCAGCAATCAAATGAATGATTACCCAAAAAATACACGCAGATATATTGCGTGACTTCAGGATTACGTACATATGCTATATTATTCAATAAAGGGGTTGAAATCCTATATTTTATGTATAACAATCAAGATGATTGATTTGAGGTTCTTCTAAATTCTATTAATAAAGGCCATTAGAAAATTTTCAGGAAGGATGCCAGAGATCAAAAGGCTACTTTAGTAAATAGTGGCTAAAAATAAACACCCAAAATATTTCAGTGTTTAGTAGTCCAAAGAGATGTTTTTGACCTTTTGTTCTGATTAAAGTATTCCAATCATTTATTGTTTATAATAAAACTAGATTTCTTCACAAATTTCTCTCATTGTGTTCTAGGTCAACGACATTATTGTTATTATAATTAAGAATAATTGAACAACATGCAATAATAATTACCTATTAAAATCAATGACATTGGAATGGTTGTTTCATGTAAAAAATTTGGCCAATAATGATAGTAATAGTCTGTATTGTATATTTAGGATTTACTTAATCAATATCAGTAAATGACGTACGACAAGGACGTCTAGAAAATTATTATTTTATATATATTTTGCACATAATAGAAAAATTAGTATAAGCAATATTAGTTGTAATTCTAATCAGTAATATGCAAATTGTGTGCCCAACAGTTTTTTGTGTAACAAACGATAATACATTCATATTTGGCTTGTAAGTTTTATCACTAAAAACGTCCTTCCAAGCCCAGGATATATTAAATTTTTATCAATAGGTACAGGATCTCAACAATATAAAAAAAAGCAAATTTACTTTCTCCTTCCGCCTAGTAACCAAAACTATGGGTTGTAAAAGTTTAATGGTTATTAGATTTACTCATATAAGGATTGCAGGTGGATTTCATATTCGTACATTGTTACAAACAAAAATTGATTCTGATGACGTGTTGTTGTTTTTCATTGACCCCAGAAGAATTGAATATAATTCAGTGATTATTCCCGGTTCTTGATCTGAGTCAAGAGCCAGAGATAATCAAAATTTGAAAATTGAAGACTGATTAAAACGATTCTTATGCCATTTTGTAGCTTTACATTACCTCAGACAACAGGCAGACCACCTAGGAGTTATTTGCCAAATTGGAGGAATGTTTGGAAATTGGGAAAATTTATTGGTTTCAACACCGAGCCTAATAAAAATAGAAAAATACATTTTTTATCCCAAAAAATTTCGGAGATTTTTAAAGAATTTGTAACAGAAATTCGCAGGGAATTTGCGAGCAGTTTGGAGGTATTTGCAGGGAATTTGGATGAATTTGCGGGAAGTTTGAGGAATTGCTTGCACAAATTCAAAAGGGTAGTTTACCCCTTGACCCCAGAGTTGCTGAATTGAAGAATTGATTAATCAAACCAGGTGATCAAATCAATTCTCTGGCCATTTTTTCACTTTTCATTGACATGAAATTATTATTAAACATCCAGTAGAACAAGGAGGATTTATGATAACAACATTCTAATAAAAATTACTACAGTGAAGAGTAATCAATTGACTGATTATTCCCGGCATTTGGTCCGAATCGAGAGCCTGGAATAATCAAAACTTGAATATTGAAAAAGACTAGCTGATCAAATCAAAAACAAAATAATAAATAAAGACCCTAAATATCAATCAAATAAACATTATAAAAGTATAAAAATCATGCCAAGAGGAATGAGACTTTAAATAAAATCAAGATTTTGTAAGCTTTTAAAACAAAGTTCCTGCTGGCAAAAATTAGGTTTCCGTGTCGAGAAAGAATCCACAAGAATTTAATACAATAATTGAAAGTGTGGTCACACTCGTTGTATACAGTTAAGTATTTTAATGTCAAGGCCAAACTAGTAGTATGTACGCCCCCAAGGAAAACCACGTTAATGCGACAGAATTTTTGCATAAAGATCTGAAGAGATTTTTGAAGCCTTAAGCAAATACTGTGAACTCATAATGATGTCACAATAGTGTCAATATGGGCTTGGTGTCTGAATCATTTCACTTCCTAGCAAATTTAGTTCAAGTTCACCTTCATAAAAACCTAATATCGTGCCGTGTTTTCAGACCCTAATCTAATAATAATTAGGTTAGAAGGTTAATCCTGAAAACAAAAAGCTTTTAGGTAAATCATACATAGAACATTTCAAAAAATTTTATCCAATTAATAATAATTGGACAAGCCCAACTGGCACAATATTACATCAGAATTTTAAATGGATGTTTACCCAATACACGAAATCATGCCTCTGGGCATCGAATATTTACAAGGGATGAAATATGTATGGATAAAGTGAACTTTGCATGACATGTGTAATAATGTTTGTAGGGTTTTTTTTGGTATGTTCCACTTCATTTTATATTGATGATGGTCGATTGCTTGGGCGGAAATGTCAATGGGGATTTGTTTGTTAATATAAAATAGATTTAGTGGGTTGGCAAAATGTTAATCTATCAAATTTGATAGGTAGCTTATTCAGGTTTATACCTACTAACAGATAAATGGATTATAATTATTTATCTGCTTCTATTTAAGTAAATTTCAAGCCTGAGAAAATTCAGAAATTTGTCTCAAATTACGTTTTTATAGTAAATTATTTTATAGTTTTTTCATCATGAAATGTAACTTACCTATTATAAATCCTACAAGTGCTATTGTTAATATTCTTATCGCTAGCATGTCTTCGGCGATCTTCAAACAAATCCTTGACAGCAGTCACCCCTAAAACGAACATCACCGGAATCATAGCGATCTCTTTACCGAACGCATTGATCGCCGGTACCCAGTTCAGAAGCACTATAAAGATAAAATACAAGTTCGCCACCCTGTGAAATTGTTCGAGCAAATTGCGCGGTAAAAAGCTCAACAGGGTGTACTTGGTAGTCCGTATACAGTTGTCGGGTCGTCGCCCGTTGGGGTGCACTTTTCGCGGTGTTTTCGGAGGCACTATGTGATTGGGCACTACCGTTCTTATACGTTCCTCGGGGTCGTACTTTGGCGAACGACGTATCAGTCTGTAGAAGATTTTCTGCCAGATGTGCGGCGGCTCAGAACGACGTAGCGTGTAAATCGATTCGGATCTAGAAGCTTGCCTGAATAATAATGATATGAAATTCAAATTGCAAAAAATGGACAATATAAATGTACCTAGAATGTCCCTTGGCACTGATTCTAGAAGTGGTTCCTTCGACGCTGTCAGTTTCTTTATGTCCAGGTGGTAAAATAAATTCAGTCTTAGAACCAACTCTGGAATGGCCGGGTCTGTCAGGTCCGGCCACTGCCACTTCGGATATTTGACCTTGAGAAAATGCCCTTTGATGGCCTCTAGAACCTTCAAGAGAAATAATTGATATCTCTAAACATAATAATATAAAGAAATACTGGCTAAATTGACATACTTTTATCTGATCCAAAAATCACTTGTAATACTTCAAAGAAGTGCAGAGAATGTATGAGAAAATTCAATTTATCCAAATCTAAGGAAATATTGAGGAAAAGTCTCAGGAAATATTAAAAATTGAAACAAATCAACTAGATAGACTTTATTCAAGGGGCACACCACCCAGGTATTATTTGTCAAAAATGTGGGGAAATTAGAGAAATTTGTCAGAAATTAAAAGGAATTTGTGGGGAATTTGGAGGAACTTATCGGAACTTATGAGAATTTGGGGAATTTATAGGGAATTAGGAGGAATTTATAGGGAATTTGGAAGGAATTTATAGGAAATTTGGAAGAATTTGTGAAGAATTTATGTGGAATTTAAAGGAAATTGTAGGGTCATCTAGTTTTGTGTTGGACGTTGGATATTTATTATTATTACACTTCATGATTTACAAGTAAAAAATTCAAAAGAATAATGAATACAATTTTTGTAGGCTGATTTCCAAGATTTTTCATGTTATTTTCCACTAGAAAAATGAGCTTCTCACCTTCCTCTTTACATGCAAAAAGTTTCAAAATTATTCCTTCACTAGTTTTCCAGGAAAACTTTGAAATGTGTGAGACTTTATTCTCAATTAATTCACTTTTTGTAGGTTGATTTCGAAGATTTTTCATATTGTTATTTTCCACTGCAAAAATTTGAAATTTTGGAAATATGAGTTTCTCACCTTCCTCTTTACGTGCAAAAAGTTTCAAAATTCTCCTTTTACCTACTAGTTTTCCAGGAAAACTTTGAAAGGTGTGAGACTGTATTTTCAAATAATTCAGTTTTTGTAGGTTGATTTCTACTAAGATTTTTCATGTTAGTGTTTTCCACTGGGAAAATTTGAAACCTTGGGAAAATGAGCTTCTCACCTTCCTCTTCACGTGCAAAAAGTTTCAAAATTATCCCTTCACTAGTTTTCCAAGAAATTTTTGAAATGTGTGAGACTGTATTATCAATTAATTCAGTTTTTGTAGGTTGATTTCCAAGATTTTTCATGTTGTTATTTTCCACTGGAAAAATTTGAAATTTTGGGAATATGAGTTTCTCGCCTTAATCTTTACATGCAAAAAGTTTCAAAATTTTCCCTTTACTAGTTTTCCGGGAAAACTTTGAAATGTGTGAGACTGTCTTTTCAACTAATTCAGTTTTTGTAGGTTGATTTCCAAGATTTTTCATGTTAGTGTTTTAAACTGGAAAAATTTGAAACTTTGGGAAAATGAGCTTCTCACCTTCCTCTTTACATGCAAAAAGTTTCAAAGTTATCCCTTCACTAGTTTTCCAGGAAAACTTTGAAATGTGTTAGACTGTATTTTCAATTATTTCAGTTTTTGTAGGTTGATTTCCAAGATTTTTCATGTTATTATTTTCCACTGGAAAAATTTGAAATTTTGGGAAAATGAGCTTTTTACCTTCCTCTTTACATGCAAAAAGTTTCAAAATTTTCCCTCTACTAGTTTTCCAGGAAAACTCTAAAATATGTGAGACTGTATTTTCAACTAAGTCAGTTTTTGAAGGTTGACTTCCAAGATTTTCCAAGTTAGTGTTTTCCGCTGGAAAAATTTGAAACTTTGGGAAAATGAGCTTCTCACCTTCCTCTTTACATGCAAAAAGATTGAAAATTAACCCTTCACTAGTGTTCCAGGAAAACGTTGGAATGTGTGAGACTGTATTTTCAATTAATTCAGTGGTAGGTTGATTTCCAAGATTTTTCATGTTATTTTCCACTGGAAAAATTTGAAATTTTGGGAAAATGAACTTTTCACCTTCCTCTTTACATGCAAAAAGTTTCTAAATTTTCCCTTCACTAGTTTTCCAGGAAAATTCTAAAATACGTGAGACTGTATTTTCAACTAAGTCAGTTTTTGAAGGTTGACTTCCAAGATTTTCCAAGTTAGTGTTTTCCGCTGGAAAAATTTGAAACTTTGGGAAAATGAGCTTCTCACCTTTCTCTTTACATGCAAAAAGATTCAAAATTATCCCTTCACTAGTTTTCCAGGAAAACTTTGGAATGTGTGAGACTGTATTTTCAATTAATTCAGTGGTAGGTTGATTTCCAAGATTTTTCATGTTGTTATTTTCAGCTGGAAATTTTTGAAATTTTGGGAAAATGAGCTTTTCACCTTCCTCTTTACCTGCAAAAAGTTTCAAAATTTTCCCGCTACTAGTTTTCCAAGAAAACTCTAAAATAAGTGAGACTGTATTTTCAACTAATTCAGTTTTTGAAGGTTGACTTCCAAGATTTTCCAAGTTAGTGTTTTCCGCTGGAAAAATTTGAAACTTTGGGAAAATGAGCTTCTCAACTTTCTCTTTACATGCAAAAAGATTCAAAATTATCCCTTCACTAGTTTTCCAGGAAAACTTTGAAATGTGTGAGACTGTATATTCAATTAATTCAGTTTTTGTAGGTTGATTTCCAAGATTTTTCATGTTAGTGTTTTCTACTGAAAAAATGTGAAACTTTGGGAAAATGAGCTTCTCAGCTTCCTCTTTACATGCAAAAAGATTCAAAATTATCCCTTCACTAGTTTTCCAGGAAAACTTTGGAATGTGTGAGACTGTATTTTCAATTAATTCAGTGGTAGGTTGATTTCCAAGATTTTTCATGTTGTTATTTTCAGCTGGAAATTTTTGAAATTTTGGGAAAATGAGCTTTTCACCTTCCTCTTTACCTGCAAAAAGTTTCAAAATTTTCCCGCTACTAGTTTTCCAAGAAAACTCTAAAATAAGTGAGACTGTATTTTCAACTAATTCAGTTTTTGAAGGTTGACTTCCAAGATTTTTCATGTTAGTGTTTTCCGCTGGAAAAATTTGAAACTTTGGGAAAATGAGCTTCTCAGCTTCCTCTTTACATGCAAAATGATTCAAAATTATCCCTTCACTATTAGTTTTCCAGGAAAACTTTGAAATGTGTGAGACTGTATTTTCAATTAATTCAGTTTTAGGTTGATTTCCAAGATTTTTCATGTTGTTATTTTCCACTGGAAAAATTTCAAATTTTGGAAAAATGAGCTCCTCACCTTCCTCTTTACATGCAAAAAGTTTCAAAATTTTCGCTTCACTAGTTTTCCAGGAAAACTTTGAAAAATGTGAGACGGTATTTTCAATTAATTCAATTATTGTAGGTTGATTTTCAATATTCCTTATGTTGTTATTTTCCACTGGGAAAATTTGAAATTTTGGGAGAATGAACCTTCAACCCTTTTACTCTTTGTAAGAGACATTTGTGGAAAATTTGAGAGGAATTTGGAGGAATTCGCAGGGAATTTAGAGGAATTTGTGGGGTATTTGGAGAGATTCGTGGTGGGGTATTTGGAGGAATTTGTGATGGAGTATCTGGAGGAATTATGCGTAAAAAATTACCCTTTGAGAAATTGTTTGCACCAATTCTGGGATGGTGGTTTACCCTTTGACTTTATTATAATAAAAATTTGGAAAACCCCGAAGAAAAACCAAAAATTAAGAAAAACTAAAGAAAGTAGAAAAGAAATATTCAACAAGTATAAGTTACCTTTAAGTGCTGATCGTCCAACTATCCCTGTTGAACTTGTAGCAGGCAGTGCAGGCACCAAATTAGAACTAGTACCGCCATGACTGACGCTTCTAGAATGGCCCCTGTGTTGATTGGGACTCTGAGCGGCAGGTCCCCCGGGGGGCGCCAAATTGACATCGGGAAAAGTGTACGTGGTGCCCCCTGAACCTACACTAGCAGAGGGCATCGGGCCGCCAGCGTTCTGGGCTTGATTCGGCGTCTCTGGGACGGCCGCGCTGGTTCTGTCCGTTGCTGCTGGATTTAGGTTCGACATTTTTGGACGACTGAAATTGAAATAGGAATTTGAGAGGTGAAATAAAAATCGAATTGAAAGTTCTATTTCAGGGCAAAGGATCTTTGTTCAATAAAATTTTTGGTTTCCTGATACCTGATATTTGTATTTTATTACATTTTAATTCAAAACTTGATAAAACACAAAAACGCATGGTATTTTACAGAAAAATTAATTTGTAACATAAAAAATACACACAATTCTTTGAATTTTTTTCTAATATGTAGGACATAATTAAGTTTGAACATTTAAACTCAGTCAATGACATTGGCTTCTCTTTAAAAATAGATTCCCAAATTTGGTATGATGCCAACCGGTACTAATTGCATTGCAAAAATTCCAATTCGATCTTATAGATGAGATGGCCTTTGAAACACCTGTTGTTGATTTTTCTTGGTGTTTTAAGACTCATTACAATTTATATTTAGATTAAAGTTGCTTTAAACATCAAAAATAAGCCTTGTGTAATCCTATAAACAAAATACGAAACTACATATAACAAATCTTGTTTTTTTTTTCTTGTTTAATAGCAAAAAGCATAGAGCCAATATAAAAGCAGCTTAAAATTACCCTCAACTTTAACATCAAAATAAAGCTTAATGTGAATTAACCAGCTGTGATGTTGGTAGTTTACTGATAACATTATTTATATTAATTTAACCTTCATTTCTTAAGAGGCTTTTGCCTTAGCACTGATAGTAACAGTTATTATTATATAAGAACCTGAGGAAGGTTGATAATCTCTCTGTCAATTTGATTTTTTCTTTTTCATTCTTGATGCTTAACTAATGAGAATGGAAGATTTTTAAACAAAACAAACTAAAATGTGAGAATTTTCTAAAAACAAGATTAAGACTCAGGGAATAATGAAAGATATCTGGGAAATATTAGGTATGTGGGATTCCGGGTTATGACGATGAAATTTCAATTTTTTTTTTTGTCGAGATTTTGTATCCTAATGGTCAATCAACATACCCCAAACTCCATACACTAAATTATTCTCAAATTTGAAGCCGAAATCTATGAAAAAAGACACTCAGAAAAATTGAAAAATTGATTAATCACCCCAAATTGCTTAACACGAATTTATCTCAGGAACTATAAGTTCAAATGAGTCGAAATTTCCAGGGATTGTAGTCCCTTGATCACAGTTGAAAAACAGTTTCTTCCACTTTGGTTTTTGGATGGATTTTTGATGGATATTTCCATATAAATATTCACAGAAAAATCATAGCAAAATAATCAAAAGAGTTTTTCAAACATACTCTTTGAAGCGCCGGAATATTTAAGCTTAGTTCTAAAGTCGCATGTAACGGTTTTCAAGATATTCTGAAAGTTTCCAGTTTTAAATTGTTTTTTTCTTAAATGTTTCCGAGAGTTCGGAAATGTTCTGGTCGGTTCTTATAATGTTTCTGAAATTTTAATTTGATTGTAGAGTGTTCCGTAGCGTTTTACAATGTTCCTGGAAGTTCCAATTGTTCTCAAAAAAATGCAGGAGGATTGAAAATTGAATTTAAAGGCTCCTGAAGCTTATCAAAGTTCTAAAGTGCTCTAGAGCATCTCAAAATGCTTAAAAACGTTCCAAATTGGCACGAGCGTATTCTGAAGCTTTTCAAAATGGTTTCTAAAGTTTTCAACTGGTTGCCTAATGCTCTTGAAGCGCCGGAATCTTCTAGAAGTTATTACAAATTTCCCGAAGTCGCTTTTTGATACTTCTAATTGAAATTCTAAATAAATTCAAAATTGTTTTAGAGTGATCATTTCATGGTTGTTTCAAGTTAGTTCTAAAGTGTTATATAACGAAATTCAAGATATTCTGAAAGTTTCTAGTTTTAGATTTTTTCCAAAAGTTCCATATGATTTGTAGGGTGTTCTAGAGCTTTTCAAAATATTTCTGAAAATTTTAAATTGGATCTTATCTAAACCTAAACTTTAAAGTAGCTCAAGCTTTCTCAAATGTTCTCTGAAGTTCGGAAGTGTTCTGGTCCGTTCTAGAAGGTTTTTGAAATTCAAATTTGATTCTAATCTAAAGTGTTCTGTAGCATTTTACAATGTTCCTGGAAGTTCCAATTGTTCTCGAACAAATGCAGGAGGATTGAAAATTGAATTGAAAGTGTTCTGAAGCTTATAAAAGTTTGGCACAAGCGTATTGAAGCGCCGGAATGTTCTGGAAGTTATCACAAATCACCCAAATATTCTTAGGCTCTCCTCAGCACCTACTTCAAATTGAAATTTTAAATAAGTTCAGAAGTGTTTAAGTATCTCAAGGTTTCTTAAATGCTCCCTAAAGCTCGGAAGTGTTCTGGACCGTTCTAGAATGTTTCTGAAAATCAAATTTAATTCTTAAGTGTTCTGTAGCGTTTTACAATGTTTCTGAAAGTTCTAATTTGTCTCAAACAAATTCAGGAGAATTGAAGCTTTTCAATGTTCTAAATTTCTTCCACCAAAGTGCTCTAGAGCATCTCAAAATACTTAGAAATGTTCCAAACTGCCACGAGCGTATTCTGATCCAGCCAGCAAGTTACATTCTGTGATGTCTCCATTGCTCTAGAGAGTCTTGAAATAGGTACTTAAAAATGTTCCAACTTGGCGCTACCGCATTCTAAAGCTTTTCAAAATAATTTCCAAAGTTTTAAATTGGTTCCATAATGATTTTGAAGTCCTGGAATGTTCTAGTTATCAGAAATCTTCCAAATGTTCTCTAGCGCTCTTTGATACTTCTGTAGTTAGGTATCTGTTTGAAAATGTTAGGTTTTAATACATAAAAATAATCAACGGTATTAGGTATAACACAAATATCCTCAAAAAACACAAATATCCATCAAAAATCCAATTCTTTATCCACTATAATACAATTAGCCGGTTTTTTGCCAACCCTGCCCTTAATTGGGATAAAATTCAGTGAAAGTTTCAGCTTTCTGTCTATAATAGATTTGTTATGACCTTTCAAAGTTTTCCCATATCTAAATCATAAGGTAGGTAGGTACAGGGTGAGTCACTATATTTTGACACCCACCTGCAGCCGTAATTACAGGTGATAGGTAAAAAGTCTAAATACAAAAGTTGTAGCTTTTTATCTGAACCGCCAGAATTTTCAATTCGATTGTACAAATAAGCAACAAAAAGTGGAAAAATATGTCAATGTTCACTTTTTTCAAATGGAATGCCCTTTAATTTCTTTCAAATTCTTAAAGTTCTCGTTTTTCTGATTCAGATTATATAATATGTTGATGTTTCTTTCAATAATTTTAGAAATATCTGGAGTTTAGTTATTCAAAGATCTATTCAGGTATCACAATGTTTTGCGACAGGTTACAGGTAAATCAACGTGAAATTTATTCAAAAAACTACTCTCTTTGAATAACTAAACTCCAGATATTTCCAAAACTATCGAAAAAAACACTAACATATTATATAATCTGAATCAGAAAAACGAGAACTTTAAGAATTTGAAAGAAAATAAAGGGCATTTGTTGCTTATTTGTACAATCGAATTGAAAATTCTGGCGGTTCAGATGAAATACTACAACTTTCGTATTTACACCGTTCACCTATCACCTGTAATTACGGCTGCAGGTGGGCGTCAAAATATGGTGACTCACCCTGTACCTTCTTACTAAAACGATGAAATTTCAATTTTTTTTTTGTCGGGATTTTGTATCCTGATGGTTTATTCTCAAATTTGAAGCCAAAATCTATGAAAAAAGGCACTCAGAAAAATTGAAAAATTGAGAAATCACCCCAAATTGCTTAACACGATTTTATCTCAGGAACTATAAGTTCCTATGACTAGGATAAAATTCAGTGAAAGTTTCAGCTTTCTATCTATAATAGAAAAAAAAAAGTTATGACCCGAGGGGTATCTAACGCTCGTAAATTTTGTACACCTATTCCCTTTTTGGAAATGTTTTCCTGATATTGCCCATAATTTCCGGAATTCTCTGAATATTTAGAATTTTTTCAAGTAGGTATAGTCCGACAAATACCATTTTAAAGTCACGTGATACTCGTGGCAAAAAACGTATGTCCATTGATTATGTCGTTGATATCACCTACAAAAAGCTACTGGTGGTTAATTACTATTGAATTTTAATATATGTTCCCACTACCGTTTTACAAACGCGTTTCTGAAGTAGTATTGACCAATCTGAGGGCAATTTTATTACTTGCAATTGTTGCGAGACTCACTTTTGTCGCATCTGCTGCCCCTTGTAATACATTCTGAACTTAAATTGGGTACCCGTTTTCTATTTGCTTCTTTTCGAGTTGGAAAAAGGTTAATATAGTCAAAATTATTAGCTGTGTTTGTTCATTGTATTATTTTCGAAAATAACTTTGACAAACTAATTGATGACAGTGACGGATTCTATTTCAGGTAAGAATATTATGAACAATAATTAGACAGCAATTTTTTTGTCAATTTTACTATCACCGCTGTTTGAGATGTATTCAACAAGGATAGAGAAAAATCACGTGACTTTAAAATGGTATTTGTTTCTATATTTCCTATAATTTCTAAAATTTCCTAAATAATTTATGGAGCTTCCTGATTAATTTCCTAAATTTACCAAATAATTATTTATTTCCTATAAAATTTTTGACATTTCTGAACAAAAAATTGATAATTCACAAAATTTCTGAGAGATTTTTCATTTCTCCTCAAAATTTCCAAACATCTCTACAATATTTATTGTAGTTTTCTAGTAATGAACATTTTTTGCTGGAATATGTAGGTATAGTAGCCGCCATAGATATTCGAGACTTGTACAAAAAATTATGTTCCCTTATCAGCCGGTCTGAATTTAGTCAAAGGCACGGGTCAGGTAACCGTTAAGTACAGGGTGATTCATTGAGAATGGCACTCGACCATATCTCAGAAACTAACTATTTATTGTAGTCTCAACGAAAAAAAAAAGTATCCTATAAATGTGGCCAAGAAAGAATGCTGGAAATATATTTCAGCTTTCTAAAATGACCACGAGGGGCATAACCCAACTGTCAAAGTACAAAAATGGTTTTATTTTTGAAATTTCAAATGGAAACGTATCTTGAAAATGATAGCAATGGATTTTTGATGGAATTTCACACAATTTTCGTTCATGACTTTCCACCATAACTTATCAGATAAGATAGTTATGAGCTGTCAAATAATGCAACTCAAGAAAGCGGATAACTTCAAAAGACTCAACAAATTTGGTCGAACTAAGGGTCGTTGGAAAGATGAAAGTCTGCTCTATAATTTTCTTGTAACAAATGGAACGATATATTTAAAATATATTCATTCGATTTCTGAGGATGTTTTACACAGTTTGTAGTCTTTATTACCTTCCTATAAACCAATTCCAGAATGGAAAAATAGTCAGTATTTTTGAAAAAACCCTTGTAGATAATGACTTCGTTTTTCCGACAAAGGGCAGAGGATTCTCGTATTAAATTGTTCATGATAATATTCTATGTTTGAAAAAAATCATATACCTAACTAACCCCAATAAGTAAATTATTTCATATAAACTGCTGGACAAATGAAACGGAACAAGCGAATGTTTAGGTTAGCTTCAAATTCCAATATTACGCGAACTTAGGAAGATATCAATGCGGGGTTTGAGAAATTATCTTTTAAATTACGCAAATCGCTCATTGATTTATTCTTTGGTTTGCGTAATATTGGAATCCAAAGTTGAACTAAAAATTCCTTTGTTCCGTTTCATTTGTCCAGCAGTTTAGTTTGAAGTGAATGTGGAAATATTTGGAAAAACACGAGGGGTGTTTCACAATCAGCATTGGTGTACAAATTTACGGCAATAATTACGGCAGTGAGAGTAATGATTTAGGAATTGTAGGCATTAAATAGATAAATAAGGGAAATTGAGGCAGTGATCGCGGAATTGACACCATTGAACTGATTTCGGAATTGACGGGATTGATATCAGAATTGACATGATTGATGTCAGAATTGACGGCATTAATGTCGGAATTGATGGCATTGATGTTGGCATCCCTGACATTGATGGCGACATTGTCGGCATTGACAGAAATGTTCACAGCAATCGCCATAGGCATTGACTAGGCAACATTTCCTAACTTAGGCAGTGGTGTACACATTTTTGGGTAGGTGAAACACCCTTCGGAAAAACAGTTGGAAATTATATTTTTCTATGGTCACTAGACCATAGTTCAATATTTTACAACAAAAATATAGTTTTAACTGATATTGTACGAACCTGAATTTGAGGGTATAAGTGAAGTAAGATTTTGTTTATAAAGGTAGAAAAATACATTATTTCCAACAAACAAATACAGAAAAAAACTTAAAGTTTAAATACAGGAAAAACCGAGCAATATTCGAAACTTTAAAATTCACAAAGATTTCTGGTGATAATTTCCTAATTTCATAGAATAATTTCTGAAAATTTTCTATAATTTCGGATAATTTCCCAATATTTTGAATAATTTCCTAACATTTCCCAAAATTTCCAAACATTTCCTATAATTTGTGAGAATTAACATAATTTCCAGGAAGTTTCTGTAATTTCTTAACATTTTTGGAAATCATTTTGAGAATTGTACACCTATTTCCGACCGTGAGACACTTCGTTATGACCTTTCAAAGTTTTCCAACATCTAAATGATAACCTTCTAACTAAAAAAATAAAATTTCAAATTTTTTTTGTCGAGATTTTGTATCCTAATGGTCAATCAATATCCCCCAAACTTCATACATTAAATTATTCTCAGATTTGAAGCCGAAATCTATGAAAAAAGGCACTCAGAAAAATTGAAAAAGTGATAAATCACCTCAAATTGCTTAACACGATTTTATCTCAGGAACAAGTACAAGTACAAGTACAAGTACAACAAGTACTTCTACTGCCGCTCCAGCGGCACTAAAAGTACTTTTGCTGTCGCTGGGGTTGCCAAGCAGCTAGCAGCATATAGTTCATTTCACCAAACGAGATAGTGACAGTAAACAAACTTTGACAGGTAAGTCGCATTTTATTTGCTAAAAAAGGATTATACTTCGCCCAAGGCAGGACCGTCCTAGGTTGTTTTGTATTTCTCTTCGCTGAATATATTTCCGAACGAATTCTTCAGCGGAATTTGTTGAACCTGATATTGTTTTAATCTAAATTGCTCACTAATTAACAATAATTCACCAAACACTATTTAAATGATTGTAAAATACTAGGAAATACGACATTAAACTTATTGACTCATATGACAACCTGACAATAATAAATGTCATTAGTTGAAATTCTTATTTTTGCAGTCATTCTCTGAATTTTTAAGCTCCGCCTGTTTGTTTACCTCTACTATCTCGTTTGGTGGAATGAACTTTAGAAATAAGTAAAATTTTTGACATCTTGACAGGGGTTAACAAAGTGACGTTTTTCTGACGTTTTGAGAAAAAAAAAGTTATGACCTTTCAAAGTTTTCCAACATCTAAATTTTTCTTATTAGAACAATAAAATTTCAATTTTTTTTTTGTCGAGATTTTGTATCCTGATGGTCAATCAACATCCTCGAAACTCCATACACTAAATTATTCTCAGATTTAAAGCCGAAATCTATGAAAAAAGGCACTCAGAAAAATTAAAAAATTGATAAATCACCTCAAATTGCTTAATGACTGGTTTAAGTATATTTCCAAAATTAAGAATTAAACTAAACTAAGAAATAAATTGAAAATTAAATTAAACTAAACTTTAAAAATGCAGTTTATACCTAAAATTAAAAATTATGGATTTTCTGAAATAAGCTAGCTCTTTACGTAATCACAAATGACAGGAAGGAACATTGAAATAAACAAAAACCAGCTAAATAGATCGATCTCCTTAATTTTTAATTCTTAGTTGAAAGTTAGCCAACTTTCAATTTAATTCAATTTAATTTAATTTTTTAATTTGAGGTATAAACGACAGCATCAACCGCGTGTTGCTAAATTCACCAAAATGGTGCACCGCCACGGATGCGGTGATTAAAATTCACTAATGCCAATGCCAAACTACTGCTTGTCAAACCCTGGTTAATTTAACAACACTGCTTGTTCTACCATTCCACCACGGTGCCTATACCAGCTGAATTTAGCCATACGCGGCAAATTATGGATGTTTAATGCCTGGTTTATACTTCTGAATTAAGAATTAAACTAAATTGAAAATTAAACTAAACTAAATATTTAAATGTTAAACGTCCATAATTTGATGCTGTCGTTGTCGTTTATATCTCAAATTAAACTAAATTAAATTAAATTGAAAGTTGGCTAACTTTCAACTAAGAATTAAGAATTAAGGAGATCGTTTTATTTAGCTGGTTTTTGTTTATTTCTATGTTCTTTTCTGTCATTTGTGATTACATAAAGAGCTAGCTAATTTCAGAAAATCCTTAATTCTTAATTTTCTATCTTGAATTTTCTCTTGAGTAGGATGAACCCCATTTTCATCTATCTCATGACCTAAAAACGCCACTTTAGTTTGAAAAAACTTACATTTCTTTTCATTTATCTTCACGTTAAATTCTTTCAATCTCTTTAAGACATTCTTAACATTATCAAAACAATCTTGAAAAGTAGTGCCAAATACTAAAATGTCATCTAAATAACATTTTGTATTTTTTAATCCTGATATGATTGTATCCATTACTAACTGGAAGATGCCTGGTGCAGCACTAATACCATAAGTCAAACGAGTGTATGCAAAAAGACCAATATGAGTATTAATGACCATTAACTCCTGTGATTTTGCACTAAGTTTTAGCTGCTGATAAGCCCCCTTTAAATCTAATACAGTAAAATATTTATGACCACCTAAGCAAGCATAAATATCCTCTGGTAAGGGCAACACACAATGATCAGCATCTATAACTTTATTCAAAGTTTTCTTAAAATCAACACAGATACGAATTGTATCAGAATTTTTCTTAGGTATGACCACAATTGGACTGGCCCAATTACTATAACTGACTTTTTTAATAACACCGGACTTTTCCATACTTAACAATTCAGACTTGACTTTTTCTTTTAAAGCATACGGCATATCATATGCACGATGGAAAATAGGCTGAGACCCCTCTCTTAATTTTATTTCTATCATGAAATTATTAATCCAGGAATCATATTGATCACTAAAGACTTCTTTGTACTGACTTTTAAGCTGAGACACGCTTTCTGTTATGACCTTTGAATCAACTTGAGAGTAGTTTGACTTATTTGTAGTACCTTCAGACATTACCTTACAATAAGGAATAGAGGCACTTGACGGACTCGAAGACTGACTGTTGACATCGACACTTTGACATGATTTATTGAAATTTAACTTTTCTCTCCACCCTGGACTAAGCAC
Source organism: Ceutorhynchus assimilis (assembly GCA_917834065.1). Classification (NCBI taxonomy): domain Eukaryota; kingdom Metazoa; phylum Arthropoda; class Insecta; order Coleoptera; family Curculionidae; genus Ceutorhynchus; species Ceutorhynchus assimilis. The sequence continues at coordinate 8,460,094 of OU892287.1, read as the reverse complement.
ACTCAACCAATTTCGACCTACTAATGGTGAAAACTTATGACTACTAACGGCAAAGTAACAACTTTATTTTGATTGAATCGGCTTTTACTTGGTGAAATTAGACCAGCTTTTACCTTTTTTTATATTTGTCAATTTCACTTTTATGTCTACATTTTATTTTTCTAAAATCTTTCTGATGAAGCTAAAGTTTAGTGAAACATGTTAAAAGTTTAACAAAAAAAATTGTGGAAATATATAAGTATTAAAATTTACTTAAAAAATCTTTTATTAAACAACTTTATTATTATGTTTTATAAAAACATCAGTTTCCCCTAATATTTTTACACCCTGACCAGTAAGTACCCTTAGATGGTATTCAACATTATGCAGATTTAGACCTGACAAATGCTTTTGAAAATCTTTGACATGAATTACAGAACGACAAGCCCCACTATCTATTTCGAAACAAATTTTTTCTCCTTCAATTTCAATATACCGGGTGTTTTTCAAAACCCGCTCACCCCTATAACTTTTTTATTTTTTCAAATAAACAAATGAAATGTGGTGTATTTATTTATGACCCGGATGTGCATTATTTGACGTATTCAATTTTTTACTATCACTTCCGGTTTGACCGGAAGTGACCCTAACTTACTTATTTTAAATGAGACGCCAGGTAAATTTTTCCTCATTTCAATAGAAAACTACATTACGAGTACAATGACACCTCATTTGTCACTTTTTGACATTTCACCTCCAAATTATTTATATTTTTACTTTTTAATCTAGAGCGCCATGAATAAGTTAAAATGCTTAATTTTGCTCCTAGAAACATGGGAAAATTTGTTTTGAGCTTATTTTGAATTTTATATCCTCTAGTCTAAAGGCTCATTTAAAGTTAGTAGCAGCGCATTTTTGGAATTATATCAATTTTTTCAAATGGAAAGGGTATGGCTCATTAGCATATTTCGAGAGAGCATTTTCTAACAAACAATTCAGTACCACACAATCGCTAGTTTATTCAAATATTGAACTAAAATTTTCCAAAAATATTTAGAATGCTAGAAAAATTCTTAATTTGAGTGATGAACTAGCGATTGTGTGGTACTGAATTGCTCGTTAGAAAACACTCTTTTGGAACATGCTCATGAGCCATACCCTTTCCATTTGAAAAAACTGATATAATTCTAAAAATGCGCTTCTACTATCTTTAAATGAGCCTGTAGAGGATATAAAATACAAAATAAGATCAAAACAAATTTTCCCATGTTCCTAGGAGCAAAATTAAGCATTTTGACTTATTCATGATCCTCTAGATTTAAAAGTAAAAATTTAAATAATTTGGTGATGAAATGTCAAAAAGTGACAAATGAGGTGTCATTGTACTCGTAATGTAGTTTTCTATTAAAATGAGGAAAAATATACCTAGCGTCTCATTTAAAATAAGAAAGTTAGTGTCACTTCCGGTCAAACCGGAAGTGATAGTAAAAAATTAAATACGTCAAATACTGCACATCCGGGTCATAAATAAACACACCAAATTTTGATTTGTTTATCTGGAAAAATAAAAAAGTTATAGGGGTGAGCGGGTTTTGAAAAACACCCGGTATACCTTTTCCGCTTGTTCCTTACACGCGTTTAAGACTGCCAAATAACCAAGAGCCAAAGAATCCTCTTCTCCATTTTCTGACTGACTACTACTAGAGAGTGATGATGACTCTCTTCTAGCATACGAACATTTTCTTTTCTACAGACTCGACTAGTGTGACCCTTTTTTCGGCATTTAAAACATTCCCATTCTCTGGCAGGACATTTTGCAGGATCATGCTTTCTCTTGCAACGAAAACAAGGCTTCCAATCCTTGACATTTTGATTTTTGTTATCCTCGTTTCGATCTTTACTAAAACTAGAACATTTTTTATTTCTCAGTGACAGTTTACCTACCCTGTCAGATTCAGACAAAACGCTATTTTCTCCAGACATTGATTTCACTTGACCTTCTGCCAACTCCATGGATAATGCTAATTCATACGCCTTCTCAAATGTTAGCTGTTCCTCGGAAAGCAACTTTTTCTTGATATGCATAGACTTGATACCACATACAAATCTATCTCTGAGCATTTCTGACAAAAAACTTCCAAATTGACAATGTTGTGACATATTTTTCAATTTAGCCACAAATGACTTTAAATCCTCTTCTGATTCTTGGACTGCATTGTAAAACTTGTATCGTTCAGCTATTACTAACCTTTTAGGACTATAATGATTTGTTAGTGCTTGTTTTAACTGCTCGTAAGACTTGGTACTTGGTAAATTTGGTGACAATAGATCTTTCAATACACTGTACCCTTCTGCGCCCAATAAGGTTAAAAGCATAGGCACTTTTTTCTCTTCTTTGATACCATTCACCAAAAACAGTTGTTCAAGACCAATCACCTATTAACACAGATAGACAGAACATCCCATTGATAAAATAGCTTTGTTTTGGTTGACTACATGTTTATGGGCCAGGGGGGGTGAGCTGTGAAAGCGGCTAGGAGTAGGGATTCAAATGATAGATAGATAGATAGATTAGATAGATTCTTTATTCGATCATGTAAAAAAGAAAAATACAATTCACAGTATACTGCGTATCACAAGTTTTCTACATTTTTACCTCTAGGGTGTTGATCATGTCATAAATAAATAAGATTATTACATATACTACTACATATAACAATAATAATTTCAAACATACAAACACAAAATATAAAATATAAAAATATAAATAGTCACAAAAATCTTTAAAATTTACATAATACAATAAGGAACACATAAATCAAAGGTAAATATGCAGTATAGCCCGGTCACCTAAAATGGTATTTTTTTGAATAAGAATCGTTTGTTTAACGTTCAAATAGTGCATTTTGAAGAAAATTTTCTAGCGGAAATCTTTAATTTAAAAATTACAAATTAAAATTATATTGAAAATACTCAAAAAAATAGGTATTTTAGATGACCGGGCTATATTGCACTTTATCCCCTAAATAAATATGCAGTATAGCCCGGTCACCTAAAATGGTATTTTTTTTGAATAAGAATCGTTTTTATTAAACGTTCAAATAGGGCATTTTGAAGAAAATTTTCTAGCGGAAATCTTTAATTCAAAAATTACAAATTAAAATTATATTGAAAATATTCAATTTTTTTTAATTTTAGGTGACCGGGCTATACTGCACTTTATCCCCTAAATAAATATGCAGTATAGCCCGGTCACCTAAAATAGTATTTTTTTGAATAAGAATCGTTTGTTTAACGTTGAAATAAAGCATTTTGAAGTGAATGTTTCAGCGGAAATCTTCAATTGAAAAGTTAAAAATTAAAATTGTACTGAAAATACTTTTTATTTGCAACCGAGCTATAATGCACTTTTTCCCCTAAATAAAAATGCAGTATAGCCGGTCACCTAAAGAGTTTTTTATTTAATTAAGAAAATACAGATTAACCCAAACTAACCCTTACTAACCCGTCCGTATAGTGCTAGTCTTGGTGCTAGTAGTCTGCATAAGTGAAATACTGTTTATTTTTAACCAACCTATACTACTGCTCTTTACCCCCTAAATAAATATGCAGTAGGTATAGCCCGGTCACCGAAAATATTTTTTTTAAATTCAAAATCGTTTGTTTAACATCCAAATAGTGAATTTTAAATAAAATTTTCTAAAGGAAAATTTTAATTGAAAAATTACACTGACAATAAATTCTTAGAATTTATACGATATTGGTTTAAAATGCCTACCTACTAAAGATATGTTATCACTATGTTTAAATAAAGTTCTGTTTATTTCTGTAAATACAATTTTTTTTTAAAATCTTGCAAACCTTAACATGTCGAAGTTGTCCCACTCTCCCCTACTGCATATTTATTTAGGGCCGAAAGTGCAGTATAGGTCAGTTACAAATAAACAGTATTTTACTTCTGCGGACTAGCTAGCACTATACGGACGGGTTAGTAAGAGTTGGTTTGATTTAATCTGCATTTTCTTAATTAAATAAAAAACTCTTTAGGTTTCCGGGCTATACTGCATATTTATTTAGGGAAAAAGTGCATTATAGCTCGGTTACAAATAAATAGTATTTTCAGTACAATTTTAATTTGTAATTTTTCAATTAAAGATTTTCAGATTTCCGGTGAAAAATTTTCTTTGAAATGCACTATTTGGATGTTTAACAAACAAATTTTAATGGAAAAAAAAAACATTCTAGGTGACCGGGCTATACTGCATATTTATTTAGGGGATAAAGTGCAGTATAGCCCGGTCACCTAAAATACCCATTTTTTCTAGTATTTTCAATATGATTTTAATTTGTAATTTTTAAATTAGAGATTTCCGCTGGAAAATTTTCTTCAAAATGCACTATTTGAACGTTAAACAAACGATTCTTATTCAAAAAAATGCTATTTTAGGTGACTGGGCTATACTGCACTTTTACCAAATCAAATATTGCTCTTGCAATTTTCAGTTGTCCTGAGCCCTCGAGTGCCTGCACAGAGAGGACCAAGTGTGCGTCCCCATCTATGCCATTAGTTTGGTAATGATTGCTTGTGTGTTTTGATATTAAGAAACTTTACTTTACCAAGTTGTCAATTTGTGGATCAGTGAAAAACTCATCCAGACTGTAGTAAGCTTTTGAGTTTAGGAATGTTTTAATTTCTCTTTTGATATTCTGTGGCGGTTGCCTTTGAAATGAAATGGGAATAGCATTCCAGACCCTCAGAATGCTATGCTTAACGTTCTTTGCAATGTATGAGTACTGAGCGGTTTCTGTTTTTAAGTTTTCTTTAAACCTAGTATCATGGGGGTGGTCTGCTTTACACTTGCGCAAAGTGTCTTTCCCGCACTCAAAGCTTATCCGAACTCCGCTTCGCGTCGTTCTTCTAACTGCTTTTTCGTGCGGGAAAGTATCACTTTGCGCACTTGTTAGGAAAATAACTATTACAACTTTCCGTACTTTTTCTTTGATAAAATGATTCCGCTAACTCCGCCCCGATTTTACTATCGCATATGTTACATCTCATTACCTATGTGAGAAAAATTTGTTAGGTGTTTGTCAATTTGTCATTTGATTAATAATTGTAATTGTCATAGAATTATAAAAAAGAATAAAAAAGTAATGTTTAATTTGATGATACAGTCCACTTAATTTTCGATTGGTTGTTTTAATTCTGGAAGAAAAAGACACCATCGGCTAGGGAACAAAACATTGGTCCGATACGAACCGGATTTGTAGGTGCTTTTTGGCAGGCGACCCTAATAATTGGTTATTGGAACAAAAATACTTGAATAAAGTTGAAGAATTGGAGATCGGCTCCTAGGTAGTGGATGGTACGGATAATAGCAGTTGGGTATTTTAGGGCTTCACAGGTACGGCTGTGGGTCACGGTAAGGAAAACAGGACGAGACAATTGTAAGTATTGACCTTGTTTGGGCAATAATTTTATTGGTCTAAAAATACTTTTTTAATTTTGATATTTTGATTTTGATTACCTAGCTAAAAAATGACAGATTATTCAAACTTTTCTTTGGCAGAATTAATTAGAAAACGAGGTATTATAAGATCCCAATTGACGCGATTAGAGAGCCATGTTTTAAATTTTGATAATAGTAAATTGGGACAAATTAAGGGAAGGGTTGAGAAATGTGATGAGTGGTGGAGTGATTTTCAGAGCATTCAGTTTTGCATTGAAGAGTTGGATGCAGCGAATTTGGAGAGACAAGAGGCACAAAGGTTGTCATTCGAAGACGAGTTTTTTGATATAGTTTCCAAAGCAAAGTTAATTTTAGAGCACGAAGTGCAAAAGAATCTTCAAGGCCAATCACAACTCTCAACTTCAAATGTAGGACAAAGTAGCTTGGCATCTGGTGGCAAAGTACAATTAACTCCTATTGATATTCCTAAATTTGATGGGTCGTGTAAAGAATGGTTCGGTTTTAAAGAGTCATTTAATTCTATGATTGATGATAACAAACAACTGAACACTTTGCAAAAGTTTCATTATTTAAAAAATGCTTTGATTGGTCAGGCCGCGGATTTATTAAGCAATATGCAAATTACGTCTAATAATTATGCAAATGCTTGGGACTTGTTAAAGGATTCTTATGAAAATGAGAAAATTATTACTTATAGTTATTTAGAAGCTTTACTTGATTTCCAATTAATCGAAAAAGAGTCACACGAGCAGTTGACTAGGTTTTTAAATGAAATTAGAAAAAATATTCGGGGTTTGAAGGCTCTAGGGCAAAACGTAGATAATTGGGACACAATTCTGATCTTTAGTTTAGAAAAGAAATTAGATCCAGACAGTAAAAGAGCATGGAAAAGAGAAATAAAGTTGAACGAATTTCCTACTATGGACAAATTCTTGAATTTTCTATCGCATAGGTGCAAATTAATTCAGCCAGAAAATACAGAAAATAATACAGAGTTGTTGCGATTACAGGAAAAAAGGATGTCCAAAGGAAATACAGATTTTTCACATAAATTTTTGGATAAAAAGGGCACATCTAGATCATTTTTTGTAGAAAACACAAGTTGTCCGGTTTGCAAATCCAAGGAATTCCATCAATTATATCTCTGTAAGAAATTTTTGGGTTTAAATTTAGTGGGAAAGCGGGAGGCTGTGGAAAAATCAAAAGTTTGTTGGAATTGCTTAAAACCAGGACACAGAGTAAGTAATTGTACATATAGGGCATGTCAACAATGTAATAAAAAACATAATGTTTTATTACATGTCGATAGTCAGGAAAATAATAATGATAAGGACAATTCGGTAGGGAAGCGCAAAAATACAAATTCGGCGTTGTTTTTGAGTGTACCTAAAAACTCGGAAATTTTATTATCTACAGCAATGGTTGATATTTTTGATTTTAATGGAAAAATGCATAGAGTTAGGGCGCTATTGGACTCGGGATCTCAGTCAAATTTTATGACTTCAGAATTACAAAATGTACTAGGGCTTATTAGAAAGCGCATGAACATCACAATTTTAGGTTTGGGTGAAAATAGTACGAATATTAATTCATATGTTCAAACAAAGGTGAGTTCAATTTGTGAGACTTTCGAAATTGTCGCCAGTTTTCTTATAATTAATAAAATTTCTGATAATATTCCTTCTTTTAAAATTGATTTATCGGCATTAAATATTCCAAAAAATATAAAATTAGCCGATACAAGGCTTGGACATACGGGTAAAATTGATATTCTTTTAGGTTCAGCAGTGTTTTGGGACCTAATCAGTGAAGGGCATCATTCTATAGGAAAAAATATGCCTAAAATTCAAAATACGAAACTTGGTTGGGTTATTGCGGGACCCATTGAATTTCAGGGTAGACGAAATAAACAAGTGAGCCATTTGAGCACCAATTTGGAAATACAGGGGCAACTCGAAAAATTTTGGATGTTAGAAGAATTTCCTGATGAAAGGAAATTTAGTAAGGATGAAATTCGGTGTGAGGAAATATTTAGGAATACTACAGTTAGGGACGGAAATGGTAGGTTCATTGTAGAACTTCCAATGAAAGAAAATAGAGGTAATTTGGGTAATTCTTTGAATACGGCTTTAAATAGGTTTGAGAAATTAGAAAAACGGTTTTTTAGGGATAGATGTTTGAAAGAGCAGTATTTTGATTTTATGAAAACTTACTTGGATTTGGGTCATATGTCAAGGGTTGGGAATTTGACAGATCTGGAATCTTGTGGGGATAATAATACATATTATTTGCCGCATCACGGGGTTTTAAAAAAAACATCAGAAACTACAAAATTAAGAACGGTTTTTGATGCTAGTGCAGCATCAGCCAGTGGCGTTTCATTAAATGACATATTATTGGTTGGACCCAAATTACAAGACAACTTATTTAATATTTTAATACGGTTTCGGCAATATCAGGTTGTTATTTCGGGCGATATAGAAAAGATGTATAGGCAGGTATTTGTTAAAGAAGATCAACGAGATCTCCAAAGGATAATATTTAGATTTTCTCCAGAGAGGCCGATGGAGATATATAAGTTAAATACGGTAACCTATGGAACAGGTCCGGCTTCTTTTTTGTCTGTACGATGTTTAGTACAATTGGCTGAAGACTTTCGTGGTATTTATAGGGAAGCATCTAGGTCTATACTGGAAGATTTCTACGTGGATGATCTACTCTCGGGTTCGAACACGGTGGAGGAAGCTAAAATTTTAAAAAATGAAATTAGTGAAATTTTGAGCTCAGCAGGTATGGTCTTAAGAAAATGGATGTCTAATGAATGTTCGATTTTAGAAGGAAATCAGAATCAGGTTATAGAGCATTACATAGCAGAAGTAGGTGAAAACCATAAAACTTTAGGAATATGTTGGAATTCTGTTAAGGATACTTTGCAACCCTGGTTAAATATGATTTTTTTGGAATACAACAAGGTGACCAAAAGGCACATCTTGTCGGTAATCGCTCAAATTTTCGATCCATTGGGCATAATAGGTCCCGTTTTAGTTAAAGCAAAATTAATTTTACAATCATTATGGCGTCTAAAAATTGACTGGGACACTGAAGTTCCTTCTGAGCTTAAAATAGTTTGGGATCATTTTCAATCGGAATTGCATCATTTGAACGATTTAAGAATTAATAGGAAAACTATTTGTTGTGATGCCACAAATATCCAAATACATTGTTTTTCAGATGCTTCTCAGGTGTCATATGGGGCATGTGTTTATGTGAGAGCGGTCAATAGACAAGACGAGGTCTATTGTAGTCTCTTATGCTCGAAATCACGTATTGCACCTCTAAAGGTGGTATCATTGCCCAGGCTAGAGTTATGCGGCGCTTTACTTGCTGCTAAATTGGGTTCAGAGGTTTTGAAATCTATACGTTTTACACCAGATAGGGTTTGTTTCTGGACGGACTCGACGATTGTTTTGTCCTGGCTGGCGAGTGAGCCAGTTGAATGGAAAACATTTGTCGCGAATAGGACTTCTGAAATATTAAAATTGACAGAAAAATATGAGTGGTTACATGTGGCATCTGAGAACAATCCTGCGGATGTTTTGTCTAGGGGCATTGATTCTAGTAAAATTGGGGATTCAGATATTTGGTGGAAGGGCCCTAAGTTTTTATATGGTAGCGACGATTGGAGCGAATTCAAAAACTATACAATTTTATTAGATTTGGAAGAGCGGCGTGTCTTAAAAAAGGTATTTCTAATCACGGATAATTTTGATATATTCAGCAAGTATTCTAGCTTCTCAAAATTGATTAGAGTGGTGGCCTATTGCTTTCGCTTTAGGGAAAATTGCAGAAGAAAGGCTGTAACGGGTCCGTTATTGTTGTCAGAAATAGAATATTCTACTTTGATTTTGATTAAATTAGCTCAAAAGGTTGAGTTTCAATCAGAGATAAATGCACTTAAAAATGGTAAAGATATATCTAAAACCAGTAAATTGATTTCATTGGCTGCTTTTCTTGACCATAATGGAGTGTTAAGAGTGGGAGGACGCCTCATTTCAGCTAATTTGAGCTTTGGGGAAAAACATCCGATTATTTTGTCCAATAAACATATATTTACAAGGCTAATGATTTTACATTTTCATTATACAAATTTACATCAGGGTCCACAAGCATTATTAGCATCAATTCGGTTAATCTATTGGCCTTTAACGGGAAGAAGAATAATTAGAGAAATTTTGCGTAAATGCGTTGTTTGTTTTAGGGCAAGGCCGCGAGATTTCATTACGCAAATGGGTAACCTCCCTCGGGAAAGGGTAGTACCAAGTAGACCTTTCAGTCACTGTGGGGTGGATTACGCTGGGCCTTTTGATATTAAAGTCTGTAAACTTAGAGGTTATCGAACAGTCAAAGCTTATTTTTGTGCCTTTGTGTGCTTGTCTACTAAGGCAGTACATTTGGAGATGGTGAGCGATTTATCCACATCAAGTTTCTTGAATTGCTTTAAACGCTTTATAGGCCGAAGGGGACTTTGCACTAGCGTGTATTCAGACAACGGAACAAATTTCGTCGGTTGCAACAATGAGTTACAGGAGCTTTTTGCTTTTTTGTCTGATCCAAAGATCCAAGATAAATTTTCAGAGTTTTTTACAAATTCGAATATGCGTTGGCATTTCATTCCACCACGTTCACCACATTTCGGGGGCATTTATGAGTCAGTAATAAAGTCAGCTAAATATCACATTAAAAGGGTAGTTGGTATTCAAAAATTAACTTATGAGGAGTTTGAGACCGTACTTATCCAAGTGGAATCATGCCTAAATTCACGACCTCTCACTCCTATTACCGAGAATCCAGATGACCTCAACATACTTACCCCGGGTCATTTTTTAATTGGTTCGTCTATGTTTTCTTTGCCGCAAAACGACCTACGGGACATAAACCTGAGTCGCTTGAACAGATATCAACTGCTCACCCAGATGTTGCAATCATTCTGGGATAAATGGAGCTTAGAGTACTTGACACAGCTACAACAAAGAAATAAATGGTTCCATTCTGAAAATTGTTTGAAGTTGGGAACAATGGTTGTTATAAAGGAAAGTAATGTGCCTCCATTGTATTGGCATCTAGGCAGAATCGTAGATTTACATCCAGGCAAGGACAATAAGTGTCGCGTTGTATCAATAAAAACATTGAACGGTGTCGTTAAGCGCGGAACCACGGAAATTTGTGTGCTACCCCTTGAATAGAACAATTTGAACTTATTTTTTAATGTTGAAAATCAGAAGATTTCAAGGGGGGCGATATGTTACATCTCATTACCTATGTGAGAAAAATTTGTTAGGTGTTTGTCAATTTGTCATTTGATTAATAATTGTAATTGTCATAGAATTATAAAAAAGAATAAAAAAGTAATGTTTAATTTGATGATACAGTCCACTTAATTTTCGATTGGTTGTTTTAATTCTGGAAGAAAAAGACACCATCGGCTAGGGAACAAAACAGCATACTTGGCAACTCTGAAAATGAAACCAGAATCAGTGCTACAAAAGTGTATCTTTATCCTTATATTTTACATAATTTTAGAAAAAGATGCGGATACACTCACTGCGCACTGATTGACAAATGGAAATTGTCATAAAATACCTGCAGGTCGTATTTTGGTCGAGTTCGTTTTTGTCATCTTTTTCGTCGATTTGCTCAGAAATTTTGACAGGCACGTGATTTGTAAACTGAAACTATCTTATCCAGTCACGTGCCTGTCAAAATTTCGGAGCAAATCGACGAAAAAGATGACAAAAACGAACTCGCCCAAATGACAATTGGATAGAATGGATAGAAGCCGCTGATTGGTGGAAAGGTGGAATTCGAGGTGGGATTTATTTTTTTGCAACGTTGTTAATTTTCATTGAAAAATAATCGCTTTTTACGTGTTAGAGAAAGATACAAAATAACACAAGGATTAATAAGTAGTGGGGAGAGAGGCGGTTCCTGGCATGTAGTCAACCGATATTATTGTTTATTGTTCTGTCTATCGCTGTGTTAATAGGTCATTGTTCAAGACGCTCCAAATATGAATCAATATCGGATTGTTTGGGACTAAACTGTTCGATTGATCCAACCAAAGGCATTTTTGAACTTTTTTCCACAATTTTCTGGACAAAACGTTTCTACCCGACTTTTTGGACACGTACTAGACAAGTAACCGCGGGACTCGAAGAATACTCGTCGCCAATTAATTGTTGTGTATTTGCTGAACGAACAACGGACAAACAATGCGTTTTTTAAATAATTCTATATTAGACTGACACATTTACAAAACATATGACAAGGTGTCCCATAGAGACAATTAAACAAAAACTACTGCCTACTTATACTATATTTTATAATTATAATTATCAAGTACGGGATCAAGTACTTATTCTAATCAACAAATAGAAATTAGTTTTAATCATAGATTCCTTAAACACCTGAAGAAGTTCTGCATAAATAATAAGCCAAATCTTCTAAATTATTATAAAACTACTCGTAGCTCAAATTTTGAACTTGAAAGTCACCTAAACAAATACATAACAATAAATAACCAGCCTCCCACAGAGTTTCAATTGATTGAAAATCCTTGTACCACACATACATAACATACAATTCTTTATCGAAAGAATAATAAGATAAAGATGTTTATCAACAAATTTAAAAAAAAAAAAAATCAATTTTACCTCGTCTTTCATAACTTATCCAGGGCCTTTGCTGATTTTTTTCTCAATCAGGCAAACTAATAATTAATCCAGAAGAAAAATACGACGGGATCTCGTCCCGGATTCGATATCGCAACAACAACTTTCCCGTTCCACGTACGATTTCGAACTGTTTTTTTTTTGTTCTTCAATTTTTGACAGCTCGACACGAAAACGTCATCATGAATTTATTGAAAAAAAAAAAAAATCAGTGATACCAACTTAAAACAAGTGTGTTCTTGTTTGGGTTGCTTCGAACAACATTTTTGAATTATGCTCGGAGGTGCTTTAATTTCTGTTCTCCTCATAAAAGGAAAAAAGACGGGAAATGCTCCGAATGATCAATGTTACGGTTAGTAGCATACTCGGAGTACACTTAAATGGCTCGGTAGAAAACGCTACGAAATCAGTGTAGAGGCGAAAAAACCGTTGACAACTGTCAACAAGTTATTTTGAAGTCGATGATGCTTTCCATATTTTTTGAGTTTAGAGATGAAATTAAATAATTCTTATGAAAAATGCAGAATTGACAAAAATTTAATAGGAATATTTAAATTGTTTTCCTACCAGTGAGCAAGTGCCTTTAGTTATTAAGCTAGTGTTAAAAATGAAGTTCAAAACAATCAAAGTATCAACAACGTAAGTAGAGATTTATTTTGATAGGACCCAGCCTCATATTAACAAAACTGTGAATTACTTTTGTATTTTTAAGCTTCTCATTTGGTTGACAAACACAGAGCGGAAATTTCACATTAAATCATAATTATTCTTGTTTTCAGAAAAGATATTGCAAATAGAAGTGGCAACCGAATTGCAAAGCAAAAACTCAAAGAAGCAGCTAAAGATTTGAATGATGTCTTAAAGGTAAAAAAAATAATTATCAAATGCTTAAAAATAGTCTTCAACAACAGGGCAAGCATTCAAAATTGATTTAAGGGCCAGTTATTCACCTTTTGATAAATTGTCAGCAGGTATGCAATCTGAAGGATAAAAACGCAATTTTTTATCCCATTGGTCCTAATAGAATTATTTTGTGTTTATTTAACCACAAATATAAATTATTCACATAATTATGTGTAGCTAACAGCTGGGATCGTTACTTGAAAAAAGTAACGCGTTACTTTACAGTTACTTTTGTTTAACAATAACTCATAATTTAAAATTTACCGTTACTTTCGAATAATGATAACTTTATTTCCGTTACCCATTGGAAAGAAACGCGTTACTGTAACTTCTTTACTTTGACAGTAACTTCTCTACTTTAGAAGTAGTTCGTTACTTAAAAGTAACTCGTTATTTGAAAGTTACCTGTTACCTCAACGCATTAGTTTGAAACGAGGGGTCAACCACTTCCCGAAATACGTGTACACTTGGCCCGAATTACCTCCGAAATACTTCAAAGTACCTCGAAATACCAGGTATTCCCGTCGAAATACGCGAAATCCCATGGAATTACCGTCGAAGTACCCGAAATACCCTCAAATTACTGCGCGAAGTCCCGCAATACTTCTAAAAATATTCTCGTTTATAACGATTCTTCTTGTGGATCGCAGTGGAGAATTTATGCTCGGATTTTTGTGTCTTTTGATATGATGGATTTTATTCGGACACACAAACTACAATTAAATCAATAGTTGCAGGAATAAGAATAAAACATTAAAATAAGATATAAACAGCTAGGTATCAGAATATCAGATATTTTCAACAAAATGCAAAAATGCATCATACAAAAAACAGGCTTTTCCATTTAAAAAACCTCTCATCAATGGTGCAACTCTTTAGTTTTTGGTTCAAATGATTTTTTGGTACCATGGCTATTTTCAATTTTCTCAAAAATACAGGGAAAGTCAAAAATAATCCTCTGTTAATGTAATAATGTAATAATGTAATTATCCAATAGCAAGCGGTGTACCGATGAAGCTATTGTCTCTTTAAAATTTGTTATTGTTTACATTTTCCTTTAATTATGCGCCATAATGGATCATTCTTGCTGCACTCTGTCTTAATTCTTTGTCTAAACGATTTTTAAATATATTAACGTTTGCTGCAGTAACCGTTTCCTCTGTGAGTGCATTCCATGAATATACCACACGATTGGTCAGAAAATTCTTCCTTTGGAGTTTAGCAGCCCTTTCCTTGTCTATTTTCATTGAATGTCCTCGAAGCTGTGGATTCTGGTTGAGACGAAAGATGTTCTTGATTTCGCACTGATAGTGTCCACTAATTATTTTATATGTTTCGATAAGGTCTCCTCTATGTCTTCGCTCCCTTAGCGTTGTTAATTGAAGTCTTTCCAGTCTTTCTGGGTATGGTAAATTTTTCAGTTCATTGGGTATCTTCGTGACTCTTCTTTGTATTTTTTCCAGGATCTCAATATCTTTTACGTAATATGGGTTCCATACTGTGTAAGCGTACTCAAGTTTTGGCCTAATATAGCTTTTATATAGTATTGAAATCATTTCCATTGTGTGGTCTTTGAATGCCTGTTTTACAAGGTAGACGAACGAGTTGGTCTTTTTGGCTATTTTCAGAATGTGGTTTTCCCATTTTAAATTTGCAGTCACGATAACACCCAGGTCATTTTGCTCATCCACTACTGACAAAACTGTGTTATTCAATGTGTATTGTTCGTTTGGGTTGTTTGGACCAATTCTTAATACTGTGCATTTAGATTCGTTTAGTTTCATCCCCCAGGTACTGGACCATTCCTCGATTCTTTGAAGATCTCTCTTGAGCTGAATTGCGTTAAGACAGGGGTTTGCATATATTTTACCATCATCAGCAAAATTTTTCATTTTCGTCTCAATCAGGTCGACAAGATCGAAGAGATATGCTGTAAAAAGCAAAGGCCCTATTACTGATCCCTGAATAACTCTGCTGCTGACTGGATGTTGCTTAGACATTTCGCCATTCACTCTCACTTGATAATGTCTTTTGTATAGGGAGTCTGCTATCAATGACAGTATTTGTCCTCGCACTCCATAGTGTTCAAGCTTGATAAGCAAATAATTCTGAGGAACTTTATCGAATGCTTTTTCATAATCCAAATAGATGTCAGTTGGTTGGGAGTTGTCATGGTTTTCTGTCCAATCATCCAGGCATTCGATTAGGTTTGTTGTAGTGGACCGTTTTGGAAGAAATCCATGCTGTGATGGAGGTATCAAATTGTTTTCTGTGAAAAATGATGTTAATTCTTTCACAATAATTTTTTCCATGCATTTCAATGGATTACAGTTGAGGCTTATGGGACGATAATTTTCTGGTTTGTGTCGGTCTCCTTTTTTAAATAGCGGTGTTACTATTGACAGTTTCCATTGCTCCGGGATCCTTCCCAGTTGTATACACTCTTGCATCACTTCTGCCAAGTACGAACTAATTGTTTCACTGCAGTTCTGGAGGAAGATTGTAGGAATTCCATCTGTACCAGGACTTGATTCTTTTTTCATTTTCGTATGGGTCTCTTTTACCTTCTCTTCAGTGAAGACTATGTTGGTGATTGAGTTCTGGTTTCTGATACTTGCTGGCTGTGATGGAGGGGTGTAGTTTTGTGGTTGAGAGAATGATTTATCAAATTGGTATGCAAATTTTTCCGACATGGTTTTGTTATCCATAATTTCGTGACTGGTTGGATCTTTGAGCGTTATTGTAGACACTTTAGAGTTTAAGGCTCTACTTATGTATTTGTACAACTGCTTAGGTGACTTTGAGGCTGCTAAGTTATGTTCATATGTTTTTCTAGCATCAAATAGTTTTTGTTTCAGAGTGTTGTTTTGATTTCTGTAAAGCTGATAGTTTTCTGGGGTTTTATTCTGCCTGTATCGGTCCCATAGTTGTCGCTTGTTATCAATTTCCTTGAAATGTGCTGCAGTAATCCATGGCTTTTGCTGGTTCACTTTTATTGATCTTAATGGAATATACCTTTCTATAGCCTCATTAATAATTCTTTGATAGTTGTCAAATTTTGATTGTTCTGCATTAACCTGCTGTTGTCTGATATAACCATTTATTTGCTCATATTTTGCAGTGCGAAAATTTCTTTTTTGAATCTTATGGGTTTGTTTCGGCGGTAATTTTATCTGGGCTCTCGCTGTAATAACAACATGGTCACTTTGCCCAACTGGTGGCTCAGATCGAATGTCAAAAATACTTTTTTTATCGCTGCTCAAAAACAAGTCCAAAAGGGAGCTTTGACTATTCCTAAATCGAGTTGGGAAGCTTATTAATTGGTATATGTTACTTTGATTATACATATCCATAAAATCCTGTGCCCTCTTGTCAGCCGGTATTACCCCCAGGGTATCCCAGTTTATGTTGGGGTAGTTGAAATCACCTAGTATAATGGTTGGGTTTTTGCATGCAAATGCCTT
This sequence comes from Ceutorhynchus assimilis, assembly GCA_917834065.1. Lineage (NCBI taxonomy): Eukaryota > Metazoa > Arthropoda > Insecta > Coleoptera > Curculionidae > Ceutorhynchus > Ceutorhynchus assimilis. The sequence continues at coordinate 8,443,549 of OU892287.1, read as the reverse complement.
ACCCAACTGGTTAATCAATTGTGCATTAATTTGTTCTGTTGTAGTGTTTCCTGGCCTATATATGCATGCAATGAGAAATTTGATTTTTTCTATCTTTAGGTCTAGCCATATTGCATCAACTGGTGCATCTATGGGATAGTTCTGGGAAAGTGCACAACTAAGGTTATATCCATTTACTACATTCTTAACAAGTATACACGATCCCCCTCCTCTCTGATGCGGCCTCTCTGCTCGAAAGATACTGTAACCTTGTAAATTTATTATGCTGTCAGTTACACCATCAGTAAGCCAGGTTTCCGTTAGCATGATTATCGTAGGGCATGTTATTAGTACCCTTGCCTTCCACTCATCGACTTTGTTCAACATAGAACTCATATTTGTGTACCAAAATGTGATTTCAACTACCTCGACTGTACTTAGTTTTTTGCTACCTTTTCGACTATTTTAGGGGTCCATTTACATATCTAATTATCAAATTTAATCTACCTTCTGCTTTTTGCTTCTCCAAATCTGCCATTATCTGCTTTAAGTACCTCCGTTGAGTTTCTGTCTTATCAGATTTAATGTAGACATTATCCACCCTTTCTTCTAAATTTTTCTTGCTTTTGAGCACTTTTATCGCTTCTTCTTTGCTGGGTAGAACGACTTTTATAGGTCTTTTCTTGTCAGGCATCTCCCTTCCCAGTCGAAAGATTTTAGCTTCCTCGGGCAAACTTAAATTCATTTTTTTGTACAGAAAACTAACCTTGTCTTTGTCATCCTTCACCTTGTCATCCTTTTCTGATTCATCCACGCCGAAAAAAAGGATGTTACTGGCTCGAATCTCTCTCTCCTTCATTTCTTGTAGGGTTTCCTCAACATCTGATTCAGATCCTTTGTCCACCGGGATTTTTATGGTCTCCACCTTTTCTTCAAGCTTCTTCAGGGCTTCAGCGTAACTCTGCCCCCCAGAAATTTTCCGATCTACCTGTTCTATTTCCCTACTCAAGTTCAATAGCTCGCCCTTTAAAGTTTCATTTTCTCTTTTTCTCCTTTCGTTAGACCCTTTAAGGCTGTCTACTGCTTCTTTCAGTTTTTCCAGACTGTTGGCTGTTTCTTGGGTTTGTAGTACGGTTTTTTTCATTTTTTTCTGTACATCAGGAAGCATTTTAATTGCATCCTTGCAACTAGGGCAAAGAAAAAGTGTTGTTCCAGATGCACTTGGAATAATTCGAACTTCTCCTGCTAATGCACCAGTACATTCGCTACATATTATTTCTTTACAGAAATCACACGGAAATCCAAATAATTTTCCTTTTTCCTCCCTTAAAACACAGGGTTTAGTGCACTTGTAACAGTCCTGCTGTGACATTCTAACCCCACTAAGTTTTTCACTCAAAAATAAAGTTTTTGGAAAAATATTATTGCCTCCCTATTTATTGACGTCTTGTAGAAATCACTGGTATTTAAAAAAAACTAAAAAGTCCCAAAGAAACTTGGATTAATTCGGATTTTAGTTAGGCAAAATTTTTGTAAACAATAACAAGATGGCTAACCTCATGGATGGTTAACCCCTGTTCAGTCCTTGTTGGATGACCGATGACCTTGTACTATTAACAACTTTACTGATACTTTGGATTACTTATACATATCAGGTAGTTTCAATTTTTCAATTTTTATTCCAGGTGTAAGAAATATTACATTATAAAATATAAAACATATAAAATATATATCCTGCATGAGGCGCACATGCGTCTGTGAGCAGGCCTGTTACCTAAACTAAAGTTACCCTAAGAACTAAATTATTTAAAAATGCTTACTTAAACTACAAGTTTTTTAATATTTCATAAATTATTAATAATTAATGTAAAAGTTTAATAAGGTACAAAATTTCCAAATTTCACAAATGGGTGATGTTTTCATTTATTAAAAATTCTTTTATAATATGTTTAAATCTGTTATTAATTGTTTTACTTTTTTTTAGATTGTTTGGTAATAAATTGAAGAGTTTAATAGCATTTACTTCGGATGACTTTTTACCCACCTCCAATAGTGTTTGTATGCATGGAATATTTCGGTTTCTGGTGTTTGTTTGTCATACATAAATATTGAATTTTCAAGGAGTCATAATTTGTAATTAATGATTTATGACAGTAGTTTTGTTTAATTGTCAAAATCATCTTATTTTTATAGATTTGGTTTAGGTTCACACTTCTTATCCCAAAAATTATTTTAATAATTCTATTATGTATATTTTGTACATAGTTTATCACATTGCCATATGCACATCCCCAAGAAACGATACCATATGTAGCCACAGATTCAAATAGGGCATAGTAGATCATCAGCAGGGTTTTTGTGTCCAATACATGTTTAAGGTTTTTAAAAACAAATAATAAATATCTTATTTTCTTATATAACCCAATTATATGTTGCTTCCATTTCATGTTATTGTCCACCACAACACCTAAGTACTTAGTACTTCTAGTACATTCCAATGGTCTGCAGCTACACATGTTACATTCTCCATCCCGATCATGAATAACTATCCTAAGACTATCAGGAACTTTGTCATTATATGTGCTAAACAACATACAATTAGTTTTTCCTGTATTTAATGACAATCTATTTTTCCTCAACCATGATGCTATTCTATTGATTGACTTGTTAGCTTGATTCTCCAGACCCGCCCAACTCTCCCCCGACAGGATGATTGCAGTATCATCTGCATATGACATAATATGTGAGTCAGCGTCTAACTCCAATAGATCATTCAAGTAGATTATAAAGAAAAAAGGTCCTAAAATGGTGCCTTGAGGTATACCCATCTTCACAGTTAATTCTGTGCTGTAGATGCTGTTAACTCTTACCCGTTGTGTTCTATTACTTACATAATTCCGGAGCAGATCAAACGCTGGGCCCCTCATTCCCACTCTATGCAACTTTTCTAATAGAATAGAATGATCAACCGTGTCGAAGGCTTTGGCCAGGTCTAGAAAAACAGCCATAGTCGGTTGACTCTTATCCAAACTACTGTATATTGTGTTAGCAAAAACTTTCAATGCATTGTTTGTGGACAATTTTTTCCTGAATCCAAATTGACTTTTATTCAAAATATTGTATTTTTCAATAAAATTACACAGCCTAAAATGGATTACCTTCTCAAACACCTTAGCAATATTTGAAATTAGGGAAATGAGTCTATAGTTTGAAACTAAAAGCTTATCTTGTGCTTTGAATATAGGAATAATTTCTGCTTTCTTAAAATGATCTGGGCATATACCTGTGCTAATGACATTATTAATAAGCTCCGAAAGAGGTTTGGCCACAAAAGAACAAAGTGTTTGTAGCACCTTAACTGGTATACCGTCTACACCACCAGCTTTCCCCCTATTTAAATTTTTTATAGCTTTCCCTACCTCGAACTCATTTGTCAAAGATAGAAAAATTGAATTGGCGTTTGACTTTATTTTTTCCCTGTTTTCTTGTGTATTAAGATTAATTTTGTTAGCCATATCAAGTCCAACATTATTATAATATTCATTAAAACCATTCGAAATATCTTGATTTTCCGTGAAATGTACTCCATTATGCACAATTTCTTTAATTTCAATTTTTTTATCCTTGTATTTACCTATTTTTTTATTTACATAATTCCAGGTGCTTTTTGTATTTTTACAATTATTTAAAACATAATTCCTTTCAAAATTACTTTTGGCAATTGATATTAATTTTTGTAAGATTTTATTGTATTGCAGATATTTATTTTTCAGTGTTACACTATCTTTATTCTTACACCAGTTATAATAGAGCTTATTTTTATTTTTGCAAGATATTACTAAACCTTTTGTTATCCAATTTTTTCTTTTAACAATTTCTTTTCGATTATTATTTGATTTGGTTGTTGACATTGCAATAATATTTTTTATCTGAGAAACCAATTTTTTTGTACTTTCATTAACATCACGAGTAATAAGATTACTCCAGTCATAATTATTTGCAATACTCAACAACTTTTTGTGATCAATATATTCACTATCAGTTTTAACTTTTTTACTAATATTATTTTCTATCATTAGTAGTGTTATATTAATGATCAGTAATTAATTGTTCATAAACTATAGTTCTTACATTTGTGAAGTTTGATCCAAAAATATGGTCCAAACATGTTCCCGTCGCTGGTCTTGTGATACTAGTGATTAGTGGTATGAAACTTCTTTCATAAAAGTTGTTAATGTAAGCATCTCCGCTTGCATCTGGTTCCAACAAATCTATATTGATATCTCCTATGATATAGTGTTCTTCGTTTTTCTTAATTGTTTTTAGGTATACTTCCAAATCAGTAATAAAATCTGCAGCCTTTATATCATGTGATCTATATATTGATGTTAGTACAATTTTTTTCTGGTTTCTTTTCAAATAGGTTTTAAGGGCTTTAGTCTGGCCAATGTCAACTATTTCAGTTTCTTCCTCTATGTTTTGTTTAACATAGACCATTACACCATCGTTTTGGTTTATTTGCCCATTGTTATAGTAATGTTTGTATCCTTCCAGCTCAACGAAACCTGTATTTTCTACCTGCCATGTTTCTGTGCATGGGGTTTTATTTTCATCATGCTTATAGTAATCCATAATTGTTAAAGGTTCTTATTGATGCTTCTTATATTCAAGTGTAATATAACAAACTCATTGACTGAGATTTCATTTAAATTATCTATGTTTTTTATAATTAAATTCCTGTCAAAATCTATTTTTCTATTTGTTTCAATTAATCTGCAGTAACTCCAAATTATGTCAACATATTTAGCCCTCGATTTAGCCTGTTCGAAGATAAACTATAATTTTCATTCTATAATATTTCAATTTTGGATAATAAAGAATTAATTGTTCTCGGTTGGTAATAAAAAAATATTAATAATTTTAAATAGCGCAAAATACCTCGGCTTACCGCGAAATACTTCGAATTACCTCGAATTAACTCGAAATACTTCGAATTACCTCGAAATACTTAGAATTACCTGCAAATATTTCGAAGTACTTGGCAATACCACAAAAAACTAGGTTCGAATTACCACCACCGAAATACTTTGATTTCGCGAAATACTTGCGAAATACCGACATTTTCGCAATACGTGTATACATTTGTACAGAGTGGTTGACCCCTCGTGTGTAGCTAACAGCTGGGATCGTTACTTGAAAAAAGTAACGCGTTACTTTACAGTTACTTTTGTTTAACAATAACTCATAATTTAAAATTTACAGTTACTTTCGAATAATGATAACTTTATTTCCGTTACCCATTGGAAAGAAACGCGTTACTGTAACTTCTTTACTTTGACAGTAACTTCTCTACTTTCGAAGTAGTTCGTTACTTAAAAGTAACTCGTTATTTGAAAGTTACCTGTTACCTCAACGCATTAGTTTGAAATAAAGCGCTACTTTTAAATAAAGCCCAAAGTAACGCGTTACTTCAAAAATAACTATTTACGTCGAAAATTGCGTTATTTCTTAGTTTGACTCACCAACACAGCAGTCCTAACAATCAAATAAGACCTATACAAAATGCCAATATGTTTTTAGTTTGTGAGTCTGACTATATGTGGAAGAGTTTTGTTGCAAAATTCAAACGGATCAAGAGAACTTGGTTTTGGACAAACCTGCTTTCTGAATCGTCACAATGTCTGCATATAGTGTCTTTAGAGCAGAGGCGGCGCGTGCCACGCCCAAAAATGATTATTTTGAGCTTTCAAAACAAATTTTCTGTACTACCCACATTTTAATTGACATACAAAGTTTTTGGATTACTTATTTTCCTTTTCCTCAATCGTCAGTTATTTGTAAAGAAGATAAACAAATTGAGAGAACGCGTTACTTTCATAGTAACTAGTAACGCGCTACTTTCATAGTAACTCGTTACTTTACCAAAATAAGAGATCTTAGATATAAACGCATGTTGGCGACCAATGTGTTGCTTGGGGAAAATGTTCCTCCTGATATTATTTATTATAAGTGCCATCCAAAAGAGCAATTTAAGGCCGTTGTGTGTGTGATATGTGAGAATGTTTATCACAAAAGTGACTTCGAAAGAACTTTAAAAAAAGGTGCTATTTATATTAGTAAAGTTTTAGTGATATGCGAAGAACACAAAGACATAAAACTCAAGGACTACAATAATGAGATTGAAAACGAAAACACTGAAAACAACAAAAATTTGAAAATAGCTTTAGCGCAATTAAGGCTTATCTGTGCCAATTCAAATAATAGCAACGATGGTGAAAATAAGAATGAAGAAATTAAAAGTAAACAAAGGAAGGTTCCCCAGTCGCAGGAACTAACCTCACTTAAAAATAGGATTGAAATTGAACAAATCCAAAACAAATCTCTTCTGGAACAAAACCAAGTGCTTCTTGAGCAAAACAGTACGTTAAAAGAATTGAATGAAGAATTAAAAGAGAAAAATGTTCTGCAAAAAGAATTGTTACAAGAAAGGAAAAGTATGAGTTTTGCTAACGTAACTGCAGGTAGTCCAAGTCTAACCAAGGCTGAAAATATACCTGCAATTATTGCTGAAGTTCGCAACAAAGAATGTACTAGAAAAGTTACTGATCAAATAAAAAGTGTTATAAAAAACAAAGCTAGTCAAGTACCTCTCGAACTAGTAAGTAGTAAACACAGTAGTAATAGGATTATAATTAAGTGCAAAAATAAGGAAAATGTAGATAGCATACACACAATACTTAGCACTGCTGCTAATGATATGTTTAGGGTTAAAATTGAAAAAAAGAATGATCCTTTATTAAAAGTTGTAGGAGTGGAAGTTGATTTCACTGACTATGACGATATTAAAAATGAAATAATCACCAAAAATAACCTAAATGACAATCATTCCATAGAAATTAAGTATATTTATAGTACCAAAAAACAAACAAAAACAATTATCATGCAAGTAAATGCTGAGGCTTACAAATTTTTAATACAGGAAAAAAAAATCTACATAGGTTATAGGAGATGTATGATCTATGATGAATTTAATATGCAACAATGCCAGAAGTGTGCTTACTTCGGGCACAGCACAAGTAAGTGTCGAAATAGTGCTAAATGTTTTAAATGTGCAGGGGAACACCTCACGAAAGACTGTGATAAGGTAGAAATTGTATGTATAAATTGCCTAATGGCTAATAAAAAACTAGAAAATAAAAGAAACACCAACCATACTGCAAATGATATACAGAATTGTGAATCTTACAAAGCAATGATAGGGAAAGTTATTGAGAAAACAGATTACCCAATAAAACCTAGTTTAAAATAAAATAAATGGATTTTACACGAAATCTTGAAATAAATGATTTTACAGCACTTAATGAGGAAATTGTTGGCAGCAAGCTGATAATTTTCCATACCAACATTAGAAGTTTAAATAAAAATGTCGATGAGCTTTGGTTGAATTTGAACAGAATGCAGACTAAGCCACACATTATTATATGTACTGAGACTTGGACTTTACAAAATGAAGCTTTTTACCAAATTGATGGGTATAGAAACTACTACAACAATGGTCAAATAAACAAGGCAGATGGAGTCATGATTTATATTGATACAAATTTGATTGAAAATACTAAAATGGTGCATATTGGTGAGATCACAGCATTACAAACAACTATATTTTGTAACAAAGAAACTTTATTTATTACTTCAATATATCGATCACATGACACAAATATGCACAACTTCATTACAAACTTGGAAAAATACCTAGGATCATTTAAAAACAATGACACTCATTACGTCTTTGGAGATATGAATTTAGACATTCTGAATCCAGATTTGTGCGGTGATTTATACCTCAACAATTTCTATGAGAAAAAATATGTCCCATTGATATCTTCCATTACGAGGCCAACTAGTGACGGTGGTTCCTGTATTGATCACATTTTTGGGAACAAATTCGAGAATGTTAAGTCAGTTGTTTTGAAAGAAATGATTACTGACCATTGCCCAACCATTCTACTGTTAAAGGATTCATGTGATGGTGCCATTGAAAAAAACTGTGATTTTGTTGATTTTCAAAGATTAATAACTCTTGCTGCAAACCGACAGTGGAACAACTTAGTTAATAATGATGTTAATATTAGTGTAAATAACATAATAGTTCAAATAAAAGATCTATTAAGTTTATCGACCAGAACTTTCAGACATAGATCAAATTGTATTAAACGGAAAACTTGGATAACCAGAGGCCTCATTGTTTCATGTAAGCATAAAAATAATCTTTATAAGCGGTGGTGTGAAAACAGGGATAATGTTTATTTGAAAAATAAATATCAGTCTTACAACAAAATACTGCAAAAACTAATTAAAACTGCAAAAAATCATTATGAGCAAAAATATGTTGAAAATCACTGTACAAATAGTAAAAATGTTTGGAAATACATTAATTCTAAATTAGGAAAAAATAAATTTAAAGGAAATGAGATTAAAGAGATCAAATCCAACAACACCATCATCACTTCTTATAAGGATATTGCTAATCAATTTAATAATTATCTTAATAGTATCGGTATAGAAATGGCAAATAAAATACCAAAGTCTAAAAGCCGATACAGAGGACAAAACAATCAAATTAGGGATTCTATTTTTCTATCACCCACTGACAAAGATGAGATAACTAATGTCATAGGTAATCTTAAGAAAGGCGCGGCCGGTGGGATTGATGGTATTTCAGTTGCTGTTTTGCAAAAACTGAGTCCATTTATTGCCCTTCCTATTTCCGAGCTGATAAATCAAATTATATCTACTGGTATTTGCCCAGAACATTTCAAGAAAGCTGAAATTGTGCCAGTTTTTAAGTCAAATGACAAATGTCTGGTTTCAAATTATAGACCTATTTCACTTATCTCAAATGTTGCAAAAATTTTTGAAAAAGTTATCCACTTGAGATTATGTAATTTTGTTGAAAAGAATAGAATATTAAATTCAAATCAGTTTGGATTTAGGAGGAAAATGTCAACGAATAATGCGCTACAGTTGTTTTCGGATACCATTTATGGGCTTTTAGACCAAGGAAAACCAACCATGGCAGTATTTTTAGACCTAGCCAAGGCCTTCGACACTGTAGACCACAACTTACTTTTAGAAAAACTATATAAGATTGGAATTAGAGGCACTGCAATTGACCTTCTAAAGGATTATTTAAGTGATAGAAAACAAACAGTAAAGATAGGTAATGTATACAGTGATGAACTTTCTGTTAAGATAGGTGTCCCCCAGGGTACAATTCTGGGGCCATTTTTCTTTGTTGTCTACATTAATGATCTTCTAAATCTGAACTTTGGTGATGTCATTCTATCTTATGCAGATGATACAACAATCATTATTTCAGACAGGTCTTGGCGGGGTCTGGAAGTTAAAGCAAATATGGTGGTAAACAATGTGGCTTCTTGGTTGAGACAAAATAAATTATCTGTCAATGTTGAAAAAACAAAATATATCTTATTTAGTATTTATAATGACAATGTTCCTGTTTCACTGAATGTGATTTTACATGAATCAGATGAGGAGATGGGCACCGTGTGCAGATGCAGATCCTTGATAAAAACGGAAAAACATAGGTTTTTAGGTGTAGTTGTGGACAATAATTTAAAATGGAAAGAACACCTTTTACAAACAAACAAAAAACTAAGATACCTAATTTTTGTATTTGCAAAACTTAAGTCCATATTGAACACAAAGACGCTCTTGATTTTGTATTATGCATTGTTTGAATCTGTGGCTGCATATGGTGTTGTCTCGTGGGGTAGTGCATATAACAATGCAATTAAGTTTGTACAAAATATTCAAAATAGAGTAGTGAAACTTATATTTCAAGTAAGAAGTCATCAATTAGATAGGATATACAACGAAAATATGATATTGAAAATAAAACAAATTTATTACTTTAAAACTTTAATTATAAACATTGATTATCTTAAGTCCTGTTTCAATAGTAGAAACGTTTCCACCAGAAACAGAAGCATTCCATGTATCCAAACTTCACTTGAGGTTGGAAAAAAGGCTTCAAAAATTAGTGCGATTAAGATTTTTAATCTTCTACCAAATGAATTAAAACTTTCTGCTAGAGTAAGTAAAATTTTTAAAAATAGAATTAAAATTTTTCTAATAAATTCAAATATAAATTTATAATATAATTATAATATTATATAGGGAAAAAGAAAAAAAAAAAAAAAAGAATTCATCTTGTGAGTGTGAATTTTGTTAGCATAACTATTTATTTGTACAAATATACATTTATTATATAATGATTGTTACAAACACAATAACTGAAATGTTGCTCTTACATTAGGGATTTTTTTTAGGTGTACGACTTGAAGTGTGGTAATTTGCTCATTATCATACTTTAAGTAAGGGTGTGCACCTTTAGTCATAGGTTGATGGTGGAGCTCTGTGAGGCTGCATTCATTGTATATGCTGGTCTGCAGAGTTTCACCAGCTAGGCCTGCACACAGACTTTGTTGTCTCTGCAGGATATACTGTACATTGTAGTAGTGTAAGCTATTGTATGTACTCGTGTATTGATTGTTATTCACCTGGTAATAAAGAATTTGAATTTGAATTTGAATGTGCCTCATTAAATCAAATCAAATCAAATCAAAATATGCTTTATTGTTTAAAGATACAAATCTTGATAACAAAGCTTCCAAATATAATATAATTAAAATTAAAATCATCAACAAAGTAGGTACCTAAAAATAAAGATAATAAACAGGAATAAAAACGACTAAAAATTAAAAACAAACTTAAAATTATTGACCATTAAACAGAGGAGATGAGAAGTATTCCTCTACAGAGTAAAAACCCTTAGCCAAAAGTAATTTTTTGACATGTCTCTTGAAACATCTACTCTCCTTTATTGTTCTTATGCTATGAGGTAGGTGATTAAACATTTTCTTACTCCTATAGTGAATAGATTTTTGAGTTAGCGAGGATGTGGGAATTGGTAGATCAATTACATATGACCTTCTGGTAATGACCAAGGAGGAAGCATGAATATTAGAGGAGTACTTATTCTGCATGAGACACACCGATTCTAAAATCAAGATACAAGGCTCGATACAAGGCAAGGTTAAAATACGTCTGTCTATAAAGAATGGTCTGCAAGAGTTCCGTAAACTAAGACCACATAACGACCTTATAGCACGCTTCTAGAGAACAAATATGATGTTGAACAATGTTAATGAGCAACCACAAAAAATAAGAATGGGGGTCCCGCAAGGTACGGTTCTTGGTCCAATTTTGTTTTTAACTTATATTAACTCTTTAACGGACATGAATATTGAAAACGGTACTATTATCTCATATGCCGACGACACATCGGTGATATTTTTCGGTAACTCTTGGCCTGAAGTTAAACATTATGTAAACATCGGAATATCAAAAATTAAAAATTGGCTTGACACATGTAAGCTCTCTCTAAACGTTCGAAAAACCAATTATGTAGCTTTCTCGATTACTGCTGTTAATAGGCCGGAGTTTAATTGTATTAAGGTCGATAATTTGGAGGAGTGTATTTGTGAAGTAGCTCAGACTAAGTATTTGGGAATGATTGTTGATAAGTATTTGAAATGGGACCAGCATGTGCTGAGCCTTTCAAATAAGATTAGGAAAATGATCTATAAGTTTTATGTATTGAGGTCTATACTGACAAAAAAAATGTTGATAACTGTATACAAGACTTTAGTTGAATCAGTGCTTCGGTACGGGATACCCATATGGGGTGGCCTATACAAGAATGCCTTGCAACAATTAAATGTTTCCCAAAACTACATTTTAAAAGTAATGTTTAGAAAAAATAAAATGTTTTCCACCAATTTGTTGTACTCGCGCGAGGTGATGAATGTTCGTTCTTTGTATGTTTTGGAAGCGTCAGTATTTGTGTAAAAAACAAACTATTTGAAAAACTTTGTAAATCATTTGTATGACACACGAAGTAAATTAAATAAAAACCTAGTTGTTCCCACTAGCAATAGAAATATAAGCATCAGATCTATAAATTGTCTAGCACCTAAGTGTTATAATATTTTACCAACAGAAATTAGAAGCATAAATAGAATTAAGATATTTAGGCATGAATGTAAAAAGTATGTTGATACAAATTGGAATAAATTTGAAGCTCTTTTCTAGGATAGCTTACACTGTCCATGTTAGATAGTTGCCATTATGTAAATATAGTTTGTGATCTTTTTTTTGACCGTTTTTTGAAGCTATATACATACATAGATACCAGTTTTTCTACTGAACGCAATACATACAGATGACTTATCATCTAGGTGTTGCAACTTCAATTTCTGTGAAGTGAATAGTGAATCAAGATCAATTGCATTGTAATGTATAGCAATTGTATTTGTTAACTTAACTAAAAATATTATAGATATGTTATATATTGTGAATAATTTATACATTCAATAAAGTAATTATTATTATTATTATTATTATTATTAAGAACCCCAGAAGCAAATGCCATAACTAAGATGTGATTCGATCAAAGAAAAATACACCCGTCTAGCAACTGATTCGCCCAGCTCAGCCTTGACAGTTCTAACAGCAAAGCATGCTGATGATATTTTTTTACATAAATGCTCAGTGTGTTTGTCAAACCTGAGCTGATCATCAACAATCAGGCCAAGATATTTGGTCTCCATGTTTCTGCCTATAATAGTATCATCCAGAAAAACATTACCAAGATTACATTTAAAATTCATGATGGATGTCTTTTGAATATTAAATGACAGCCGATTGGAGTCACACCACATTTCGCTAAGTCATCGTTCACCATAGCAGTCAGCATGACAGTGTCTTTATGATGCCAAACTATTGTGGTATCATCAGCAAAGGAAGTGCATAGACCACTCTTTAACATATAGTAAAAACAACAATGGCCCCAAAACAGACCCTCACGGAACGCCGGCGCTAACACTTAGGCTACCGGAAACGCTACCCCGAGAGACAACACTCTGACTTCTCTGTGACAAACAAGAACCAAACCACCTCAAGACAACACCCCTAAAACAATAGAGTTCGAGCTTGCAGGTGGCAGTATTGCGTGACTGACGCAGTCAAAAGCCTTTGTACAAAACACCGCTGCAGCCTTCTCACCATCATTAAGTCTGAGGTATACCAGCTCCAGGACATTGAAAATGGCATCACTCGTATTTTTCGAAGATTGGAATCCAAACTGATTGCAAGATAATAGCCCATTCTGTTCCAGGAAAACCACCATCCGCTCCTTCATGAGCCTTTCAACTATCTTGCTTAGCGTAGGCACCAATGATATTGGGCAATAGTTAGAAGGTAACTCCTCTCCTCCCTTGAAAATTGGAATCACCCTGGCTTTTTTTAAAAAGGTTGGGAAATTACCTTCCACTGAATTATTAATGGCATTTGCCAGAACATTTAGGACAGGGTCCGGAAGGGTAAGAAAGATTTTAATAGAAATATTATCCCAACCAGATGAGGTTTTATTTTTGATACTCAAAAATATTTTTTTTAATTCTTCTGTCGTAACTGGGTTGAAAAAGAAAGAGTTAGGAACCAAAAAAACTGCTCAAGGAGGACAATGATAAAGGATCAGGGACTGTTTGTTCAGGGATGTTGCCCCACAGGTGCCCTGCAATATTGCAGTAATATGAGTTGAAGGTGTTTACGTCAATTTTAGCCGAATCATCCTGCTTGGATTTTCTTCCCCTCAAGTCATTCACTATATTCCAGATCTTCCTTTGATTATTGTTTGCAGATGATATTCTACTGTTGTAGTAAGTGGTTTTTGCTAGTTTAATTGTATTTCGGTATATTGATCTATATTTATTGAAATATGTTACAAAAACTTCGTTAGTCACTGCAAATTTTCCCGAAATTTTTTGATGGTTTGCAGGCATAGCAAGTTATTGGAAGAAATTCTTAAGCCCTCAATAATCCATGGTTTTCTTTTTTTAGGTTTTATATTTATAATAGGAAAAGTGGCATTAAAGATATCAACTAGTGTCAGGTGAAATAAGTGCAGAGCATTGTTCCTCAGAACAACACTCCAGTCCGTCTCAGTGCATACATCTGTGAATTGGCTGTAGTTGCGTCTAGAAAACAGACATCCCTTCTTTTTCTTAACATACGCACTCTTTTTACATGGTATCGAAAACTCACAGAAAACGGCTTCATGATCTGATAAGCCTGAATTCTGAACAGAACAATTATGTGGACCATCACAAAAATTAGAACATACATAATCCAAAATTCTGTTCTGTGACACTTGTATTCATCAGCATGCATGGTCAGACCAAACGAGTTAAGCAAGTATTTGAGTGCTTGGATATTTACATTTTCAGAACATAGGTTGTATACGTTGTATATATTTCAGACAAAATCTTAAAACTAGGTTACAATCAATTACAATTACAATTATTAAAATACTAGGTATATTGCGTAATGGGTATATTTATTTATTTATTTATTTATTTATTTATTAACGTATCAACATTTACAGGTTTACAAGTGAACTTAAACTAACTAACCTAAAACAGCCCTTTTTGCACAACTCTTAAATTTTTTATGAGAAACATTAAAAAATTCTAATGACTCACAAAACTTATTCACATTCGCTGATACTCTGTTAACAGGACTATACAATAAGTACCAAGAATTACAAATTGGTATATGCATCAAGGTCTGCCTACGTGTTGGATATCCAGGTACACGAAATCGAAAAGTTTCCAAACATTCTGGACTCTTGATATATTAGTTCAGAACATTACATGCAAAGCATATGTCATAGTATTCTCTTCTGCGAACAAGAGATGCTAAGTCTAGGTATAACATAGTCTGATCATTATCAAGTTCAATACCATTGCAAAAAAGTTTATATTTAGCATATTTTATAAATTTAAGTTGAACATTTTCAAGTCTATTTATATGAACCTGATAATATGGCGACCAAATTATGTTTGAAAATTCAAGGATGGATCGAACCAGCGATGTATACAACACCTTCAGAGCAAACACATTCCTAAAGTCTTTACTGGTTCTTTTGATAAAACCTAATATTCTATTAGCCCTACCTACTATATACTCAATACTATATCACATATGTGTAAAAAATTTTAAACATTCTTTATAAAAGGACAGTACTAAGTAACTATGAACGGTTAAGACTATTCAAAACAAGTTAAAAATCCAAATCTGTGACCTGATATTGCAAAAATTCTTCTATTGAATAAAAGCACTTACTTAACAAGAATTGCTTGATTTTATTTTTAAATGGCTTCATTGGAATGTTTCGTATCGTAGGGGGTAGTTTGTTGAAAAATGCCGGTGCATAATATCGCGTTGCGCTCCAGGAGGTTTTTAAGCGTGAAAAGTCAATCTGCACGTTATAACTTTGGCGAGTGTTGTAATTATGGGTCTCTTCGGCACGAGTGTAGTTTGAAGAGTTGCTATGAAAATATAGTAGACTATTCATTATCTATATTAAGATCACCAACAAGAATCACAGATGCATGCACCGATGACAACTGAGACAATATAACTTCCAATTTATACAAAAACACTTCACAGTTAGAACTAGGAGATCTGTAAATACAAACAACATTTAAATTTAAAATCTTTGAATAAACAATCGACATTTCAAATAGTTTTTCACAGACACAGATCATATTTGTTTACAGGCATAAAGCCAAAAGATGTGATGCTATTATTCAAAAGAATTATTGAGCCGCCGTGAATAAAATCCTTTCTACTATATTTAATTAAGGTAGTGTAATTACTCAGATATAAACTTTCATCAGGCTTAAGCCAGTGTTCTGTTAAACAAACTAATGAGGGGTGCTTCAAGCTGTCCAAGAGCAATTCAAGTTCAGAACCCTTTCTTCTAGCTGATTGAATATTTAGTAATAAAATACTCAATAAATTTGTATTTCTTCTAAAAAAGAACCGCTAACTGGTTGAGAAGTAATAGGTGAATTTTCGGGTTAACAATTAATCTGTACTAACAATAAATTTACAATTCACACACACATCTCCCAAGGCTCCAATTACAATGTTACATCAATTAGGTATTTCAGCATAACATCAAAACACAAGTTTCACTATTTTAATATTTCACCAAATAAATCATATTTATTGAATATGCATGTATATGTCTTACACACCCTTGCAAACATGTTTTTCCTTGCTATTGCTTTTATATGGCAAGGTAGCATATTATTCCAGAGGTGTTGTATAATCTCCTGAAGACCACTAGAAAACAATATGTAAAATTAAATAAAGTTAGGAGCACCTTTGAGCCTACTGAGTGTGGTGTACCACAGGCTTCAGTTATTGGACCACTGCTCTACTCCTTGCACGTTCTGCAGGTCTAAATACACAATACTTTTGCTGATGATACTGTATTGGTGTATTGTGGTGATAATAGCCGAGTCCTTCAGAAGCATATTAATTCTGATTTGTTAAAATATTCAGACTGGTTATTATGGAACAAGCTTAAAATCAATGTCTTAAAAACAAAAAACATTATATTTAAACAAAAAAATAGAATAGTTGAAAAACCTATTCTTAAAATAAATAATATAACCCTAGAAAGAGTTGCTTTTGTAAAATACTTAGGTTTGATTTTAGATCAAAATCTTAACTGGAAAGAATATATCTCACACAAGAAGTGTCTCATGGTCGGAAATAAGTAAATAATTTCCAAAAATGTTGAGAAATTACAGAAATTTCCTGTTAATTGTCACAAATTATGTTAATTCTCAGAAATTATAGGAAATGTTTAGAAATTTTGAGGATTGTCGGGAACTGTTAGGAAATTATTTGAAATATTGGGAAATTTTTCGAAATTATAGAAAATTACCTGAAATTATTATAAGAAATTAGGAAATTTTCACCAGAAATCTTTGAGAATTTTTGTGTTTCAAATATTGTTTAGTTCCTGTTCAGTGTTGTGAATAAAAATACCTAACCGCTAACAAAATAAAGAAAGCTAAGGAAGTAGGTAGGTAGGTACCTATGTATAAAACACATCTCATAAACTATAGAAGCCAAGCTTCATGTTATTTTCCACTGGAAAAAATATAAATTTTTTGGAAAATGAGCTTCTAACAGTTCTAACCTTCCTCATTAAATGCAAATTTTTCTCTGTATGTACTAGTTTTCCAGAAAAACTGTGAGACTTTATTCTCAATTAATTCAGTTATTGTTAGTCGATTTTCAATATTTTGCATGTTGTTATTTTCCACTGGAAAAATTTGAAATTTTGGGAAAATGAGCTCCTAACTTTCCTCTACATGTAAAAAGTTTCAAATTTTTCCCTTTATCCGTCTTCCAGGAAAACTTTGAAATGTGTGAGACTGTATTTTTAATTAATTCAGTTTTTGTAAGCTGTTTTCCAAGATTCTTCATGTTCAATCAAACTCATGATTTACCTATACCTAGTGGTTGCACCTCAATCTTAAAATGACAAGGTGTGATTAGTAGCTATTAGGTAGGTACCTGATGGTACCTGGACTACCTCAAACAAAATATAAAGAAGATATCCATGGATGATTGGTGGCTAGAAACCAACCAGACAAAAGAAAAGACAATTATAGTTATTTATGTATCAAGGGAATTATGCAGGTGTTAATACCCCAGGGCAACGTTTGAGTCCCGAGGGCCTCCGGCCCGAGGGACACCAATTGCCCGTGGGTATTAACTCCTGATAATTCCCGTGGTACATAGATAATTTTATATCCTACTGAATTTACTGTATTCTGTCTATTTTTGTAAAGGAATAAGCCATAAATCAAAATTTCTATTTTTTGTCAAAGTGTTACCTATTCAAGGTAAAAGCGGGAGTTATGGAAATCCTTAACTCCCTTGGGAGTTATGATATCCTTAACTCCCTTCCTTAACTCCCTTGGGAGTTATGAAAATCCTTAACTCCCTTGGGAGTTAAGACCCTGTTTATGATTATCGTAACCAAGGTATTATATGGTTTTAATAGTTCAGTAGGATATAAAATAATTAATAATAATTTTGTAAAAAGTTAATAAAGCACGTACATTTTTTCTGAAGACTCCTTGTGCAATCAATCACGCATACTTATATGGTCCTTCGATGCTCGAACCTTACTTGATCATTTCAACGCAACACTTCATGTTGTTATTTTTCACTGGAAAATATTCTAAATTTTGGGAAAATGAACCTTTAACCTTCCTCTTTACATGCAAAGAGTTTCAAATTTTTCCCTTCACTAGTTTTCCAGGCGAACTTTGAATTGTGTGAGACTGTCTTTCAATTTGAATTCAGTTTTTGTAGGCTGATTTCCAAGATTCGTCATGTTGTAATTTTCCACTGGAATAATTTGATATTTTGAGAAGATGATGAGGAAAATTCTAACCTTCCTCTCCACATGCAAAAAGTTTGAAATTTTTACCTTCATTAGTTTTCCAAGAAATTTAGGTTGATTTCCAATATTCTTCATGTTGTTATTTTTATATTTTCCACTGGAATAATTTGAAGTTATGGGAAAATGAGCTCCTAACCTTCCTCTTCACATGCAAAAAGTTTCAACATTTTTCCTTAATTAGTTTTCCAGGAAAACTTCATGTGAAATTGTATTTTCAATTAATTCCATTTTTCTAAGTTGATTTTCAAGATTTTTCATGTTGTTATTTTCACCTGGAAATATTTGAAATTTTGGGAAAATGACCTCCTAACCTTCCTCTTCACATACAAAAAGTTTCAATCATTCCCTCAATTAGTTTTTCAAGAGAACTTTCAATTGTGTGAGACCTTGTGTGAGCCTCGACTTTCTAAGGGGCAAACCACCTAGGAATTTGCCAAAAATGTGGGAAAATGAGGTATAGGGAATTTGAAGAAATTTATGGGGAATTTGGGGAAATTTTCAGTGAATTTGGAGGAATTTAAAAGAAATTGTAGGGTCATAACGTCACTGAGGTTCACATTCTTATTATAAGAAACACTAATAATTGGAAATTTTTTAAAAAATCTAGTTTTTTGTTGGATGTTGGACATTCACTCGGACATTCATTTCTATCAAAGAAATTCTCCCAAAATTTCACTACATGATTTACAGGTTCAAATTTGAAAAAATACTCGGTTTAATATTCAAGGAAAAACCTTTTGGAATTGGATCCGCTTAGACTTGAATGGATTCGAATGCTACATTCAAGATACTGTTCATATTGGGGCCAAATTAGAAAATCGCCTACTGAGAAAAAAATTATTGCTTAATAGAGAATGGAGATTACATAATTTCAGTAGATCATTTTAATATGGGAATTGGAAAACACCAAGGAAAACATAATAAAAGTGAACATTTATTAGTTAGTTCTGATATTGTTCAAAGATGATATGATAAACATTTCCAGAAGAGGTACAAAATCTCCTTAAAAATGACTCTGAGTGCAAAGGAATTTCAAGCTACTTGAAGTTGATACAAGTTTTAGGTTTATATGTATTTGAATCCAAATATATTGTATCCTAGTATCATAATATATGGAAGAAAGGCTGAATGATCTCTCTCTTTTCCTCCTCCTCCGTTGTTGTTGTTGAGAGAGATCTCTCTCTTTTCCTCCTCCTCCGTTGTTGTTGTTGAGAGAGATGTTTATGATCCTGTAAACCTATTCAACTTTCAGGAAAAGGTCCATTTATAATAAAAAGAAATAATATACCCTCAATATTTTGAAACAATGTATATTGTTTAAAATATCAAATGCAGGTTTAGGTTAGTTTAAACCTCAGTTTAAACCTCGATTTAAACCCCTGCATTCTGGATTACCAAAACTAATGATTGGTTAATCATTAGTTTTAGCTCTAAGTAAACTAACCTAATTTTGCATTTGATCCTACTTGATAAACTGCTCTTGTGTTTTAACACTAAAGGCAGGTTTATTCACTTTCTGATAAACCGTCAGGTAATTCAATCTGACGGATGAAACGCAATTTGTATTCCCATTGGTTGGCCAGTTATTCCTTGACCAATAAGATTATGAAATGGGTAAACTTATCTTATAGATAGTTACCAGCAAGTTTATGTGAAGATGAATTAACCGAGTCTATGTTAAAGATTTAAAAAAAAAACTTATCACAAGCAATTATGAGGATTTTCAGGGAATTTGTGAGAGGCATTTGTGGGGAATTTGAGAGGAATTTGCAGGAATTTGTGGGAATTTGCAGGGAACTTATAGGAATTGTTTGCACAACATGCATGTGCAGTTCGCTGTTTGGCTAGCCAGATTATACATATTTCAGCAAAAAAATGTTCATTTCTACAGAGAAAATTACAGTAAATATTGTGGAGATGTTCGGAAATTTTGGAGAGAAATGAAAAATCTCTCAAAAATTTTGAAAATTATCAATTTTTGTCTCAGAAATGTCAGAATTTTCATAGGAAATCAGTAAATATTCGTGAAATTTAGGAAATTATTCAGGAAATTTCATAAATTATTCAGGAAATTTAAGAAATTATAGGAAATACTTGTAACCTATTTTTATGCTTGAGGTTTCTCACTAAATCGATTGAGGATATTAACAATGTTCACTATGTTTAGAAACTGGTTTTTTTGGTACTGTATTATCCAAGTAACTATTGTCATAGACATATGATCGGATCAAAATTTATTAAAACGATCATGCCAGGTAATTCCTTTAATAGCATTATACAGACCCAAAAAGTTACCATTTGTATAATCATACTTATAAAAAGGTAATATAGCTCAACATATCACTTATATAAAATCGAAAGTTAATAGGTCAAAAGACAAACATTATAGAAAAGTAAATTTAATTTCTACGTATTCCGTATTCGAGTTGAAAATGTTAAATGTATAGAATTATTCTATTTATTTTTTCTAGACTGCGCCCGAGGAATTTGTAAAAATCCATTTGCCCGAACAAAAACCATCAAGCATTGTCAAATACCTTCATGCTGCCAAACCAAATACAAGGAGATCATTCAAAAACCGGAAACTTATAGCAAGCACACCTCACATTAACAATAATGCCCTTTCTAATACCAATAGACGCACAAATGACTTTTCTAACGCGGGATCTTCAATTTCCAATATTTGCGAGGAGTCAGTAGCAAGGATTAATCTACCTCCTCCAACAGACAAACAAATAGAACTTGACGATTCAGATTCCGAAATTGACGAGCCCAAGTTTCGAAATGGAAAAAGGACAAATTGCGAACCGGCTCCGAATTGTTTTCCAAATAAAAAACGGGATCCAATTGATAGAATCGATACGTCGTCAAATATTATTTTTGTTGATAGTGATGAGGATTCTCAACTGTCACGAGCCAAAGCAAAAAGTAGAATTAAAAGGAAAACTAAAAAGCAGACAACTGTAAAAAAAACAAATATTTCAATGCTGAGCAATCAATCGCCCAGTCCAAGAAGAGCTGAACTACTAATACCTTCAGAAAATGTATTGTCACCTCCAAGAGATTTTGTGAATAAAACACCTAGGAGTACAGGGCGTGTTAATTTTACAAATTTAAGGGACGATTCTGACAAGGATGCTTGGGCTAAAAGTTTTGGACTCCTTCCGGTTTCACCACAAGGAACTGGTAAGTCAAATGCTAAAGATTAAAAAAAAATAATTGGTAATATTTCTCACTTAAGATTTGATTCCATCGCCGAGAAAAAAATATGACTTGAGATCTTCAGGGGTTGACACGGAAAAGGCCCAGACAAGTTCTCATAATGTTGGACAGCCAGTTGCAAGAAATTTATTCAATGATCTTCAAGCTGAAAAATCACCCATTGGTAAACAATAATCTTTTATTTTGTCAACTAAATTATTACATTCTATTTTCCAGACATCCAAACTAAAATACAAGAAGACAAAAATAATAAATCTTCATTGAAACAAGCTAAAGGAAATTCTAAACATCCACAAGAGGCTGCAATAGGTACACAAGGAAAAAATTAACTATTGAAATTTTTGATTTTAATAATCCTTTGTAGAATCAAAGAGTGACGATCGGCCAATTAGAAAAAAGAAAGGTCCAAAAGCAACCAAGAAATCAGTTCAAAGTGTTGGTTCTTCCCCTAAGTTAAAAATAATAGAAAACATAATATTAAAGGCAAAGGAAGACAATGTGAATAATTCACCCAAACAAAATTCAGGTATTTATTAGTGTATTAAGGTGAGTCAATTATATGTACCTATATTTTATTTAAGTTCACACAAATGACGAAATTGTACAGACACAGTCAAACAATGAAAGTGATGGTCTTCGTTTTAACCTCATTGAGGAAATTGAATCAAGAAAATTAAAATTGCTAATGCCAGCTGCACCACCACCACTAAAGGAAACAGGTAATTCAAATCCCAAAGTATTATTTCAATAAATTTTCTTCACAAATTTCATCAGATCCTATTAGTGTTGATGATTTTGGAAATAAAGACATGACCACTAAAGATCCAAATATGAATGCGGAACCGTCAACTTCAGGGATTCATTTGCAAATGAGTAAGGCCATTTTTGATCTATAGAAATTTTTGTTAATCTTATCCTATTCAGATACTCAAGAGACAAATCAAAAAAGAGGTGAAGTTAGAAAGTCACTTTGGAACTATATTTTCCATGAATTGGACTCATATGCTGACAGAGTCACTCAAAAAGGAGGTACTTGCAGCTTGAAATTTTTATAGACAAAAATGTTCACTGACTGATTAATTTTAGAACATGTGGCATCTGACTCAAGCAGTATCTCCAGAGAATCTGGGGAATTATTCAGCGAGATGACGTCAACAAGAAAATCCGCATCTAACAAACAGAAAATGCAAAATTTAAAAAATACCTTGAAGAAATTGCCCAGTGTCAAGAAAAATAGCAATCTTGTTGACCGACAAATTCAAACTGAAAGATTGTTTGCTCCAATTTTTAGACAATCAATAGTTTCAAGAAACAAAAAGTATGCATTACTTAACATAATATTATAATAAATCTAATTCTTAATTTTTCAGATCAAAATCCAGGATTTTCAACACTAGCGATAAATCACCAAACATTTATGACAGTTTAGAACAAGGAAACGCAATTGACGCTTTAGGATTTAGTAATTTTGACGAACCAACGCTTTCTTTCAAACATAAACCTTTCAGATTCGACACACCAAGTCGTTCTATAGGCCGTTTATCGTGGTCCAATTCTAATATTTACCCAAACTTTTCCGGCGACAGTGACGATTCATTTACAATGGAAAATAATCTATCCCCTAAACCCCACAATCCTGTCAAAAGTTATTGTAAAAATAAAACTGTTGCAAGTACAAATAGGAGAAAATCGAAATTAGTACAACCAAATCAGATATTTAGTAGCTCAGATTCGTCAGTTTCAAACACTGCAAATGCTTCTCCAAGACCAAGGACTAGATATGTGGCTCGTATTAATGACACAAATAAGAGGAATTCCAGCAAGAGTCCAACAATAGTTTTGACTCCAAATAAATCATCCAATCAGATACAGGAAACAACAGAATCTCAAGCAAATGCTTCTGAGAAAAGACATAATAAATCAGCACACTACGATATGATACTACATGACACAGCATTAAAAAGTCCACAACATAAAAGCTCTAACCCAAAGCATCCAACATTAGAGCCACCTCAATTTTCACGACAAGATGTTAGGATCATGTTAAATATAAAGAATCTCCCCAGCCCAAGGAATTTGAGCTTTGAAAAACAACAGGAGTTAGATGATGAAAATTCTAAGAGTAAGAGACAGCAAAATAAGTCTATCTCAAAACTAAATCCACTAGCGGAGCCTTTTCAATCTTTAATGGATAATGATGAAATTTCTAGAACTAAGCAAGATGATGTTAGTAACAAGTTGACTAATGAAGTTCTAAGTGTAAGAAAGCAAAAAGACCCAAAACAGGATTCAATTCTAGTTGGTGTTGGTAATAATTTAGCAAATAGTTTTATGGGTGAAGTTCTAGAAAGCTCTGGCAAACAAAAAAAACAAGCAACTTTTGAACAAGTTGCTGTTAGTGATTTGAGCAATAATGAAGTTCCAGGAAGTTCTGACAAAAGCAAGAAACAACTGCCTCAAAATTCAACTTTGGAACAAGTTAATGCTAGTAACGATTTAAGAAATGTTGCAGACAGTTCTGACAAAAGTAGGAAGCAGCAAAAAACCCCAAAACAACCACCTCAGACTTTAACTTTAGAGCAAATTAATGGGTCTGTGATTAGAAACGATGAAGTTTTTGAAAATTCTAGAACCCGTTCCAAAAGCAGGAAGCAGCGTACACGATCTAACTCAAAACATTATCAATCTGTTAATGAATCTATAAGAGACAATGAAGCTCCTGAAAATTCTAGAAACAGTTCCAGAACTAGGGAGCAACACACACAATCTAACTCAAGACATTATCAATCATTGCATGATAATGTCAATGCAATATCCAATGTAGATATCCATATTGATAATGAAGCTCCTGAAAATTCTGGAACCAGTTCCAAAATTAGGAAGCAGCGTTCACAATCTAACTCAAAACATTATCAATCGTTGCATGATAATGTTGATCCAATGTCCAATGAAGCTCCTGAAAATTCTGGAACCAGTTTAAGGCTGCAAAATAAAAGTAGCACCCAAAATTCAACCTTGAAGCCTCTCGGTGTCAGAAACAGATCTGATAGTTGTAGTACATCTAATCAAGAAACGCAGCCTTTGGAGGATGAAATTCAAAACAGTGTGCCAACAAAAAGTACTAGGGGTAGGAAGAAGAAAAATCAGGCTCCAAAGGATGAAACTGAAAACAATAATAATGCAACTAAAAAGCCTAAGATAGGTAAAAAGAAAAATGAACTATCACATATTAATGAGTCACCTATTTTGCCTGAGCAAGGTAAGGATTTTAGTTGAAATTTTTTGATTTATTTATAGTGTAAATTTTCAGATGGCCGCAGACAACTAAGAGTACGCAAACCACCAATTTACTGTCCAATAATTGACTTGGCCACTTCAATAAAATCATACGCTTGGGATCCGGCATTATTAAAAAAATTAAAAAAAAACAGTACGGCGGCCAAAATTGTTACATCGTTCACAGCTAGCCAACCACAAAAGGGCCGAGGATCAAGACTTACTAACCAAATGCCAACTGTACAAGAATCATCTAGAGTTGAACCACCTGGTAAGAAATATTTTCATTCAAAAACAAAACTTATAGCTTGTAATTTTTATTATAGTGGAGAGTGAAATACAATTGCCACAAGACGATCAACCAAATGTATCTGACAGCGTCCTAATGCCGCCGCCATCGACAAACTTTTTGAGGCCTCGCAACTGTGAGGATTCAGATTCTGGCTTTGCGTCCATTTCGGTAAAGAAAAAAGCTCCAGGAAAGACTGGCTTGGGAGGCAAAAGGTCTACTAGAAGAACGAAAACAATCAAAGAAGGTTAGAGATTGAATTTCACTATATATAAGTTTTTTTCAAGTCAATTTAAATGTGACGCATCATACCACTTGGAATTTTTTTTTTAGATTTTCCAATTTTTAACTACACCAATCAAAAGAGGGGGTTAAATTTAGTGGAAAAGCATTTTTGTGATTTTTCTTTTTGAGGTTTCAGGGCCTGTGAAAAATTAAAAATGATTTTTGTATTTTTTGCCCTGAGAAATTTTGATTATTCGACATTGCCTAACAAAATCGCTTATAACTCAATTATTATTTTATAAATTCAAATGCATATTGATATATTCTTGATCAGAATTAAATTCTCTTTGAGATAAAACAAAATTGTATCAATTATCTCGAATTGTTTTTGAGATAATGAGCCTTAAAGTTGAAATTTTGGCTCAAATTTTGGAAAATCTTCAACGCCGATTATTTCAAAAATGAAGCCCTAGAGCTCGGTATCCCAAATAACAATAGGCTCGTTCAGTGAAATTTTTTAACACGGTTTTTCACATTTTTATGGAGTATTACTCACATATAACAGTTATAGCACATAAAAAAAAATCAGCTTAATTGGATAAATATTAAAAAAGTTACGCGTTTTTAATTGGACATAAAGCTTCCGTATTTTTTGCTCGGTATCCGTATCGGTATCGTACTGCGCATGTGCAGAAGCGATACGGAGGCCGAGATACCATACGTACAACGTAACGTTACGGCCCTCTCGCGGTATCCGTATCGGTAACGTATCAAGACATTCCTGACGCATGTGTCAAATTTCAAATGAATATAACCTCATTTTTCTTCCGGGTTGATTTAATTTGTTTAGTTTATACTTACTTCAGTTTCTTGTGTGTTTAGTGCTTCTCTATCGCAAAAAAAATAACAATTTTAAGGTTAGATATAAAAACGCCGGAGTTTTGAGACAAAAATTTCTAGATTATGAGATGCGTTTACGTTTACCGGAACAGGGAGCGCTTTAACAGCCTTTTCGCTTGTCAACGTATCTAGTTGCGTTACGGATACCGATACCGATACCGGCGAATTATTTCAAGTAGTCCCTTAAAACAGTTACGCCTCGGAAATTCATTGCTGTGACATCATAGTATCTCTCGAGTCGAAACAGGCTAAAGGCCGTCACACACGGTTTTGTATAACGCAATATCAACTGATTTTTTTCTGACAGTTTGGCACACACACACACAAACTAAATTTAAGTACTCGTAGCCTGATGCCAACAGTTGAGTAGTTGGGGAAACAATGGCTACGTTCACCAGAACCAAAACGGATTGTAAATAGTTCACAAATACCAACAGAATATGTTGGGTAAACTCTTGGTTCTGCTGAACAATTCAACTTTTCAATGATAGAACGTCACATTCTGAATGACAGGTCACTACACCAAAACACAGTATTGAAAATTAAAAACACTCTGAAATTATGCTTGCAAAACATGTTTGGTTTTAACACAAATTCAACGTAGCGTTCAGCAGAACAATCGCAAACCAATTACCAACGTTTGTATCTGGTGAACGTGGCCGGGTATGTTCACCAGTACTCAGCAACTAACTTGCAGTGTAAAGCAGTTGAGAACAGTTGAGATACAGCGAATGTAAATTTCCTGAACGCATAGTTGCGACTTATGACAAATGACAATTCAATAAGTTGAGTCAGCGCTCAGCAAAAGCCGTTTTTTGTCAGCTGCTGCGGATTTCTCTAAGCGTTAAAAAGTAGCGCTTACCATCTCAACTTATGCTTTAGACATGCGCAGAAGTGTCATGCGTTCAGGAAATTCACATCCGCTGTATCCCAATTATCCTCAACTGGTCATGATTCTGCGCAAAGCCAAAAATTTGAGCGTAGAACCCGAAATTCGTATACAGAGTGGTTTTTAGACCGTTCATGGGGCAGTTTTTGACGTGTTGGAACAAACCTCATACCACATACCATTCCGGTTTATAAAAATACAAATATCGGCGTTATCAGTATAAAAACTCGCAAACACACTTTTTGAGAATGCCGTACCTACTTCACGAAATCTCCGTATTTTCAGTAAACGCTTCAAATATCTAGCTTTCGCTAGTAAGTAAAAGGAAAAGGTTATTCACTTCAATTTCAGCAATTAGCAAAAGCTAAATCTTCCTAGTAAAAGCTAAAGCTATCACTTAATACTAAAAGTAAAAGCTTAGTTTTTATTCACTCTGCCCTGTGAAGATTTTCCCAGCCAGCCTTTGGCTCCTACCGTTAGGGCTTTATGGCCCTTCGATAGGCGGAGTGACCTGGTTCAGGGCTTCAACGATTACCGAACCTGGAAAGTGAGTTTGTAGTAGTACCTCTAGACTTTCTATATGGTCGGTACAGTCCGTTTGGCTTTTTAAGCAGATCAATTCCGTTTGACTGGTTTTTTGAAAGAACTTTTTGGAGACGTTGAGCTTGGGCTAATTCGTCAATCCCCTCGCAGAATTATCTCCATGATTTCCTTTTTGATTTTCTTAATTCACGGTTGTACTTGTCTAGGGCTGTTCTATAGTCTGCCCATTTGCCGTTAGTTTTTGCCTTGTTGAACAGTTTTCTGGCATCTTGTTTCAGACGTCTCAGTTGCCCGTTCCACCAAGTCACATCCCTGTGGACTGCCTTCTGTTTTACAGGACAACTGTTCTCAAAGGAATCTTTTATTGCATTTGTTAGATTATCAGATGATGCCTCTAGCTCTTCTATTGTATTTATGTCAGAAGGGAGTTCATCTAGACTCAGGCAGAGACCCTCCACAAAGGATACCCAGTTGATGAGTTTTGGGATTCTCGTCTGTACTGAGTGATTTATTACTGCCTCTAAGTCGGTCCTTATTCCTTGATGGTCCGACAGGGAGGGTTCATTTGACACAAGCCAGTTGGTTATTGTGTTAGATGTAAATGTGTTAGCGAGACTCACGTCTAAGACCTCTTGTCTGACGGCGTTAATGAAAGTGGGTTTGTTACCTTTGTTGATAATGTCTATGTTGTTAGAGTTCAAATATTCAAAAAGGTACTCACCCCTTACTTTGCGGTCTTATAGTCGTATGACCGAACTTGTAATTTACCGCGTAGCCTCCGGATTTGAGTTTTTCTGCGGATGCACTGTCCACAGGAAGGGTTAGTGTGACCAGGGCCCGTATTCTCGTCACCGGAGAACAGCGTTCTCTCAAGAGAATGATTGTTCTATCTTAGTCACCCATATTGTTATTTCCATAATACTGACAAAGACAGAGCAATCGTTCTCTTGAGAGAACGCTGTTCCCCGGTTACGAGAATACGGCGTTACGTCGGATGACTCGCCAATTTTTGACGTTCAGGCCCTCATTTTGGCCTTGAGCAAGATTGAGGATTTTCTCCTTGGAGTAATCCATGTTGCTTGGGAATCGAGCAACCAGGACGTCATATTCCTCTACCATCTTCAGCGAAGCTCCCTCCCAAGGCTTGATGGAGGCGACTGCAGTTTGCAGCCACTGCTTGGTGGCTATGTTTTCGCAAACTAGAGCGAGCCAGCCGGGTCTGTTGTGGGCGCTCAGAAATTTCGGTTTGACCTCGTCCACGATCTTATCCATAATTGCCTCTTTGGTGGCTTGAATTTGCTCCACTGACAAAAGGCAATTGGGAAGTCTGTAGGTAATATTGTTTCGTCGACTGTCAATTGTTTCGTCGACTGTCGATTTGTAAAGAGCGACTGTATTTTGTTCCGAGTTTTTGGCCTAATTTGTTGTGAAATAGTGGTCGGAATTTGGTGAATTTTGTAGGAATTGTGGACTCTGGTATGCTTCAACATGTTTTCAAGTTAGTATCTTGCTAAAAGTCTTAGTTCCTGAGAAATCGTGATTTAGGGAGTAAACAATTGAGGACAATAGCCTAGAATAAACACATTCCGAAAATATTTATATTTATTTATATTACTTTTTTTGTTATGCGTCGTCAGAGATAGCGGACCTGACCTAGCCTAACTTGCAGGATTCTGTAGTCCGGTAAAATTGGTGTATGTTGTGAAGCGTCATTGGCTTCAAACATGGGTGGAAATCGTAAGGTTCTCAAATGTGTTGTGTGTACTAACAATGTTACTAAAACTCAGGCATCGGTGCAAGAATTGGTTACATGTTGCGTGTACTGGCCATTACAAGTCTCGAACTAGAAGTTATGCATAAACTGAATAATCATTTTTATTGTGATGATTGTAAAGCCCACACAAAAAAATCAAGTAAGAAAATCAATGGATATGTCCATGTCTAATACACATGAACCCAAGGAAACCAAGGATGATTGTGATAAAGTCCTGTTGGAATGCATAAATGAACTTAGGAGGGAAATACGTGACCTCAGAAATGATCTAACATTTTATGCTGAACAGTATGAAGTTCAAAAAGAGAAAAATAGTATGTTTATCAAGGAAATCTTGGCACTTAAAAAAGTGAATGAGGACATGAGTCGAAAACTAGTTAAACTTGAAGATCAATCCATAGTCAAGGATATTGAAAACAGAGCCAACAATATTGTCATTATGGGCATCAAAAGTAGTCTGGATGAAATGGACTAAGAGAAGTTGAAATGAGAGCTGAAAAAGTTCTAAAGTATGTAGATCCTATACTAAAATCTGAAGATGATAAATTAAAAATTCTATCTCCAACTAAAGACAATACCCCAATATTAGCAATATTTCGGTCAGTTGATGTGAAGTATCAAGTTATGCAAAAGAGAAAGCAAATTGGAAAAATTGTCAGCAACAAATGTAACATGACCGGATCGCACCTCATATATCTAAATGATGATATGCCTAAGGAAACTAAAGAGTTGTTTATGTCAGCTAGAACTCTCAAGGAACGTGTGTATAAATTTATCTGGGCTAAGGAAGAAAAAATATTCATGAGGAAGAAAGAGAATGACCCAGTTTTAAGAATCAATAGCATGGAAGATATTGAGAATATAAAGCAAGGCGATTAAACTTGGCAGTAAAATAGTAGGATATAGGTACGTCTTTCTTCTTTTCGTTATGGACTTTAATTCTCTATTGGACCATCATAATACTGGTTGCAGTAGCATTAGAGTATGCGATACATTGGATAACATAAATTTTCTTAAAGCTTCAGCGCATAATTTCAATTTATTGCATGTTAATATCAGGAGTCTTAATAAGAATTTTGATAACCTTGTAATTTTTCTTGAATCACTGAACAGTCATTTCGATCTAATTGTGTTGTCAGAGACCAACATTCTCTATAATGTATTGAACTTTCGCATTAAAGAATATGATTTATTTTATAATGAAAGCAAAATTAATAAGTGTGATGGCAGTTTGATTTATTGTAAGAGCGCAATAGTAAAAATGAGTAATGTAATTGAAATAAATGACTATAAGTTCTTGAAAGTTCCACTCACTAAGGACAATACTAGTATAGGGGTAATTTCCCATTATAGGTCTCCTTCTCTTAAAGAAGTTGATTATATCCCCTCTCTGATAAGTCTCTTTGGACAAGCTCATTATACTGCTTGTGATATTTTTGTCGGTGACATTTTATTGAATTCTAAGTCAATGATAGTCAATGAATATGTTAGTTGTCTCAATAGCTATGGTTATATTTCTAAAGTTGATAAACCTACTAGGATTGATGGGTGTAGTAAGACATGTATAGACCATATATATTCATGAAGAGCAAAACAAAATATAAAAGTAACCTGATAATACTAACCAGTTCTGTTTCGGATCATTATTCTTTATTGTTTAATGTTAACTTGGAAAATAAAGTAAATTCTCATGCTCAACAAAAGAACAATAGGTCTTTTAGTAAGGTGGACTTCGAACATGTTAAAAATTTACTTCAAACCCAAAATTGGGAAGAAGTTTTTTCATGTCATGATCCCAATACTGCCTCTGAAATTTTTATGAATACCTTTAAGAAACATATACTTGCTGCAACAAATGTGAAAACAATCTCAAATAGAAAATATCGTCTTAAACCATGCAGGCTTACTTGCTTCCATTAGAAACAGAGATAGATTACATAAACTCTGTGTCCGTAATCCATTAGATGAAACGCTCCGTATTAATTATAGAAACTATAGAAATATGTTAACCAAACTTATTAGAAATACAAAAGCTAATTACTATAAACAAAGATTGGAGGTTGCAAATGGTGATCCGAGAAAAACTTGGGAAGTAATAAAACAAGTTACAAATGACTATAACATAAAAACTAATACTCCATGTATTAGGAATAGCAATAATCAAGAAGTCTATGATCAGGGGCAGGTAGCTAATGAATTGAATGTGTTCTTTAGTTCTGTAGGTACTAAGCTGGCCAGTAAAATAACTAAGCCGAAAAATTTTCGAGGTGGTGTGGTTAGACAGCGGCAGTTTCCTTCCATGTTTTTGCAACCTGTTAATGAAGACGAAATTATAAATACTGTGACATCACTGAAGCCATGATTTTCTGCTGATGATTTTGGCGTCTCTGACCAGATTGTAAAATAAAATTTTAGGGTGTACATATTGTGAATTTGAATGTTAATGGTATTTTTCCAGATATTTTCAAAAGGGCAGTGATTGTCCCACTACATAAAGGAAGTGATAAAACTGATCCGGGCAACTATAGACCCATTGCACTCACTGGCCCTATCTGCAAGAATATTGAGAAATGAATTAAAAAACGGTTATGCAATTTTTTGTATGTAAATAAAGTATTGTCAAAGTCACAGTATGGTTTCACGAAGGGGGTTGGTACAGATGATGCCTTGAATGAAGTCCCCACTTTCATTGTAGATTTCGATAATGGTTGGAAGCCTCTCGCTGTTTTTCTGGACCTTACCAAAGCGTTCGATACTGTGGATCATCGCACTCTATTGAACAAAATATAACAGTGTTATAAAATGAAAAGTGCTTGAGCTATTTGAGTCGTATCTAACAAATAGGACTCAAAGAGTTAATCTTGATGCAGTTTCAAGTTCACTTATAGATCTGAAGTGCGGTGTTCCACAGGGTACAGTGCTTGGACCCATACTATTCTTAATTTATATTAATAGTCTTCCACATGTAATCCCTGAAGTAAAAGTAGTATGTTTCGCGGATGACACAGTTCTTTTATGTAAAGGGGTTTGTTGGGACGAAACCTTTTCGAGAACTGAAAGTGCAATGTACAGTGTTCGGGCATGGATGGACATGAATTCCCTCACAGTGAATGTTAAAAAAAAACTAACTTCATGTGTTTTTCAATGAGCGTGAGGGGGTTACCAAACAAGCATGTACTTAGGGTGCACACCACTGATTGTAATATGAACAATGACTGTACATGTTCTGATAACATCAAATCAGCAAATAAAATTAAATATTTGGGTGTTTACTTTGATAATCACTTGAAATGGCAGCATCATACTGATTACGCTAAAAACAAACTAAAAAAACTCATATACAAATTTTATGAATTACGTAATATACTAGATAAAAAAAACAATCCTAAGAGTGTACAAAGCATTAGTAGAATCCTGCTTGAGCTATGGCATAATATGCTGAGGTTCTGCTTACAATGGCGTCTTGAAGAACATTACCATTATACAAAAATATGTATTGGAAGTTATTTTGTTTAAACATAAGCAATTCCCATCATGGAGTCTGGCGTTTTCACTGTGGCTCAACTATATATTAAAAATGTCCTTAGATTTTCAATTTCCAGCAAAACCTTTCAGAATTTTATCAGTCATGGCATCCAAACAAGAGCAAATGCAAATCATAATATTATATTGCCCATTACGCATTATAATGCGACACAAAGATGTATTACTTATATTGCACCCAAATTATTGAATATGTTACCAGAACAATATAAAAACAGAAAATATAGTAGGATTAAGAAACAGTTACATGTATGGATTAGGGATAACACAAATACCATTGAACGCGTCATTAAATTACAGTAGAAAGATATTTGTTTTTTTCAATTCTTTGTCTTTTTTTTCTTCTCAGCCTTTATTGGTAATATGTGTAAATGTTTTTTCTTTTTTTAATGTTATAGGTTAATGTAATTGTAAAATTTATTCATGAGCCCAATATGCATTCACACAGACGCGCATGTCCATTATATGCATATTGTGTTATCATCTTCTTCTTGCTGTGTATTATATTGTTGTTGAATGACAGAAATAAATAAATAAAGTTTTCCTACCTTTATGCCTCCAGCTATCTGGCTGAAGGTTGATTTTGGAGCTCTGGAAGGCGGAGCACTGCTGCTCGTTTCATTTTTTTTATGGGCGGGGCATTTTTACCCGTATCCCTTGTCCTAGCTCTTTTTTCCGCTTGAGCCTCGGGGGTGTTTCCTTCTGACCGGACTCTTTTTTCGCCCTTGTCAGAGATTTTAGCCCTTTCTTTGATTGGCTCAAGGGCTTTTTTGTGGGCTTCGTCCACACTCATCCCTTTTTTTTTGAGGAATTTCATCCTCTTTCTGGCAGCGCCACTCAGCCTGATCCTCACGTCGCCCTTCAGTTGTAGGGCACTCAGATCTTTGCCAAGTTCTTCGTCTGAACGTAGAAGTTCTTCTTCTACGTCGGTGGGGCTTTTACAATCCCCTATTTCCATGTTTTCGGATCTCCTTGAGGTGAAGCAGAAGCCGAAGCAGAGCCCCGCTGGCCCCAGTCGGGCTAGTTAAGCCGTGGGGTCGCCACATCCCTGGAGTTCGCATAGTATCGATTAGGCTTTCCCCAAACCACGCAGTCCCAAAATTTTGTGCCATTAACTTGTTTGGTTTCCAAAATACGCCCCTTTGAAATATTTGAGAATGAAATTTCCTTGCATATCCCTTGAAGAAATTCGAGTTTTGATTTTGTCAGATTTTTCAATTTTTGACTTAACCAATCGAAAGAGGGGGTCAAATTTAATGAATAAGCATTTTCGTGATTTTTTTTTTCGGGGTTTAGAGCCTGTAAAAAATTAAAAATGATTTTTGTCCAGAGAATTTTTGATCATTTGACATTGTCTCATAAAATCGCTCATACCTCAATTGATATTTCATAAATTCTAATGCATATCTATATATTCTTAATCACAATTGAATGCTTTTTAAGATAAAATATCATTGAATCATTTATCTCCAATGGAAATTTCGAGATGTTGAGTCTCAAAGTTGAAACCTTCAAAAAAAAAATGAGTTAACAGAGATGTGTTAAGAGTATTGAAAAAAGTATGAGAATCTTTCAAAGCTTATTAATGAACTCAAAACTATGATCAGCTGTTTAGCTATAAGGCTGTTCATTTGTACTTGCTATCTGCTCGAAAAATCAGAAAGATCTGCTATTTATGAGCTTATTATATGGGAATTATGGGACAAGTGAACGCTGATCAGCAAAAAAAGCAGTACAAAGTAGCCTTGATTTTTTTCTATAGTTCCAGAACCTTGTTCTTCATCCTCTATTGAACCTCCTACTACTGATTCTGTTCAAGGCCCAGCCCAAACTAGCTCCTATATGAACGAAACTGAATCTAGAAGTGCCACAAACAGTCAAAATCCTGAAGAAGCAGATTCCTTATATCAAACAGTAGATGGCAAAGTTTTCAAGACACGTAATTGATTGTTTTTATTAGTAATTTTTTTTTTTTTTAAATAGTTTTTCTTTGTAGAATTTGTATGTAGCGAGCCAAGCCATCTAAACTATACTTCAGTTGGTAATTTATTTGTAAATGAAATTACCAAAGTTCCAAATAATCAATATACTGTGGGTTACCTACGAATAGGACAAGGAGAATCGAAAAAGGTGGCCAAAAGTACAAAGTTTTCATTTGTGAGTTATTTTGTGTGTGAAGTTTTTCATATTCATTCATGTTTTTTATTGTTTTAGGTTTACGTAGTCGTTACTGGAGCTGCTGAAGTTACAGTGGAAAGTAAAATTTGCATAGTTAATCAAGGAGGGTATTTTTGGGTGCCAGTTGGTAAGTAATAAATACATTTTTTTTTAATTATTACCCATTCAATATTTGTTTTAGGTACTACATACTCAATTAAAAATACTAGTTTGGATTTGTACCTGGAAATTAATTTTACCAGGATAAGGGCAGGGGCCGATAATCAATAATTTATTTTCTTTGTTGTATATGTTTGTTTTAAACAATTATTTCGTTGATATTAGGTGTGTTGCCACAGAAATCACAAGCCAGTCATTGGTTGAAACTAGTTTTCTGACTGTTTTCAACCAATGAAATTTGCTCCGACTGGTTTGTGATTTCTGTGCGAACAGACCTAGTGTTAATTTCATTAGAAGGGCATTTTATTATTATAATTATTATTATTATGGCGAATAAAGTATTGAAGCCTTTCTGAGCTTATAACTACATATTTGCAGACAAGAACTTCATTTGAAAAAATAATAAAATATTCTTAGTATAGTTTTCAATTGTATAAATTACCAAATAATTTTTGTTAAGAAATTGACCCTATTCGAAATATGTAAGATGTTTGTATTAAATTAAATTTATTTTTTATGGAAATAACAAGTTGGAGAGTTAAACTATTGAATATTGCTTTTTATGAGAAACTTTTTTGTTAATTATGAAAAAATATTCTCATTAAAAAACCAGACAGAAGATCTTGCAAGGAACCCCCTTTTTAGACAATAAACCAGTGAAGCATTTTTTGGGAAAATCCCCATTTATTTGAAAACATCCAGGTTCCCAGTAATTTTCTCCCAAAGCTGTATTCTTGAATTTCTGGGAGGAGAACTTGCGCTGCCTTGCGCAGGAAGTGGATGTGGTTCACCTCAAAAAGGTATGTCATATTCTTGAAAATGGGACAGTAAAGTGAAAGTTCCCGGGAATTTTGAAGTTCCCATCCTTTTACCCAAGAGAAAACGATTTCCCGCCAGGGACTATTCATTTTGGAAACCGAGGAATAGCTTTCTCATGAGAACTATTGCTCTGTCATTGTCCGTGTTATGGAAATATGAATACGGACGACGAAGACACAACCTTCGTTCTCATGAGGACTCTGCTCCCCTGTTCCGAGAATGGAGAATAAGGAATAACGTCCCAGGGAAGGATTCTCTTTAGGACCATAGCTTTGTTCCTTCCAGAACAGCAGAAAACTGTGCAATGTCAATGTACCGTCACGATTTTGCGCAGAACTTAAATTTTGTGCGTAGAATCCGAAATTCGTATACTAGAGCTGGGTTCGGCTATTCAGCGCGGAGTTGGAGTGGAGTGAACAGAGCTAATGGAGTCACCCCTAATACGGTAAAAAGCAATACCCGAACGACTAGAGTGCGAATGGAGTCACTTGGAGTGCACGGAGTGAGTAAGGGAGGATTTTCATGCATCCGTTTTTCTATATTCCTTGCGTTCGGTATTTTGCTCAAAGAGCAGAGCGTGCCGAGCGGAGCCATAATCACGTGACCAGTGAGCGAACAGAGCAGTTGAACGCTGTATAAAAGTGCCAGAAATTTTAATAAACGAACGCGAATGAGGCTGCACCGAGTACACTTTTTAAATAAACGAACGGTAAAGTCAAGCTCGGAGAACTCGGACCAAAATAACGAACGCACGGTTTGACATAATAGAGAGATATCGGTAACCCAAATAGGTTTATGCAGTATTAGCGCCTACGTTATTTTGACATTAAACCTTGCGCGATTCGATTTTTAACACTACGTACTAAAATAACGTTACCGCATAACGTAATTTACTCAGCATTTACGTTAAGCGGTATTTCGAATAACGTCTAAAAATAACGCCGTGGAATATAGGTTATGTTATGTTTATTGTTTATTTTATTATTTTTGATGTGTTCGAGTGAATATGGATTGTTCAAAAAATAGTACAAAAGCAAATCCTCTGTCCCTGACTATGAACAACAGACAACACAAATCAAATCACAACAAGGTACAAGTTAGGCTACGGTTATAAAATAACGAATGCGAACAGGCCAATTTTGCGTTGAACTGTTTTCCGATAACTCTAATTTGAAAGTATAATACCGCTTTACTTTAAAAAAATAGCTCCTGACGTTATTACCGTCCATACGCGCTATCTGTTTTACCGATATCTCTCTATTTATATACGATTATGTCAGAATAGAATGTTAAACGGACATATTTCCCTTGCGTTCGGTATTTTGCTCAAAGAGCAGAGCGGGCTGAGCGGAGCCGTAATCACGTGACCATTGAGCGAACAGAGCAGTTGAAAGCTGTATTAAAGTGCCAGAAATTTTAATAAACGAACGCTAATGAGGCTGCACCGAGTACACTTTTTAAATAAACGAACGGTAAAGTCAAGCTCGGAGAACTCGGACCAAAATAACGAACGCACGGTTCGTCGGAAAAACGGATGCATGAAAATCCTCCCTTAGCCGAACCCACCTTAGGTAAGTTCGGCTTGCACACCGAATGACTCCATTCGCACTCCAGCCGTTCGGGTATTGCTTTTTGGCGTATCAGGAGTAACTCCATTAGCGTTCGACTATTCGGAGTGGAATAAATGGAGTTCACTCCAAAAGTTCCTCCTCGGAAAGAGAACTTTTTAAAGTAAGCATGCGCAGAAGTGAAATGCATAAGCTGTCAAGCTTATTGTTTGTTGTTAGAAAAATTAAAAATCATTTATGTGTGGATGCGGAATTGATAAAATCATCCAGTAAAATAATTGATGGGATTTCAAAATTTATTAGACATTATGGACAAATTTCCTTGACAAAGTTAGACAGAGGCAAAAGCATCATATTATTCATTATTGTGAAGGAAGGTAGGTTCGGCTTGCTCACTCCGTGTACTCAGAGTGACTCCATTCGCACTCCAGCCGTTCGGGTATTGCTTTTTACCGTATAAAGGTGACTCCATTAGCTCTGTTCTTACTCGACTCCAACTCCGCCGAATAGCTAAACCCAGAATTGAAGTTAATTTATAGAACACGGACGAAAGACCAAAAATAAAAGTGAAAAGAAAATTGGAAACCTGGAACCAGGTGTTTGACATTTTTGCTCCGACCGTTCCGAGCGGAGTAGCGTTTTTATCACGTGACCAAAAAGCTTTTGGAGTGGATTAGTGAAACCGAACGGCGAGAGGGTGCATTGGGAGTTTCTTAACTTAAACTAACTAATTGTCATTTGAGGAAATGACAATTATTATTTTAAAAATGAACGTTTTTCTAGTCTTTTCTGTGAATTTTTGGTATTTGGTGCCTATATTTGATTTTGTTGAGGACGTTTATTTCGAAGACTTGTCTGAAGAAGTCATCAAGATTATTATTGCAAATTTCAGTGAAATTACGCGTTGCTCAGATGTCAAGTAAGCATAGTTCAAAATCCATTCCATTCCATCCATTTACCAGGTAATTACAGATTAAATATTGATTTGTTGACTGTCGATTGGTCGAATAGTCGATTGTCGCAATCAAAAAAAATAGGATAAATGACACAAAATCACGAAAACAAACACACTGCGCACACCAGAGGCGTTTTCTCGCGTCTCAAATGTTTCAAAACATTTTTCAAAACTGGTTCAAGTAATGTCACCATGACGTCATAATTTCTCGGCGCGAGAAAATGGTTTGAAAACGTGGATTGGATTGTATTTCGAAACGGTTTGAACCAATTTTGACGTGACGTCATGGGTTTATCGCGAGAATGTACTGTTTCAAAACAGTTTTGAACCAGTTTCGAAAAAGTGGACGCGAGAAAACGCCTCAGCTCTGGCGCTTGCTGATGACGAGGTGGTGCTTTCAGAGTCAGCTCTTTTGACTCCCGTACGTCCTTCCCGAACGCATGTAGAGTTACTCTTTTAGCTCAAAATGACAATACCCGAACGCATAGTGAGTAGGGAGTGTTTATTGCACTTGGAGTTTATAGAACAGTCATCCCGAACCAACCTCCGGTCGTTCGTGTATTAATTTTTCACTCTAATCACTCCTAGATCACGTGAAAAACTTCTTACTCCACTCTAACTCCGTAGGTACTGAATACCCGAACCCAGCTTGAGTGGTTTCAAAACCATTCATGGGGCGGTTTTTTGACGTGTTG
Source organism: Ceutorhynchus assimilis (assembly GCA_917834065.1). Taxonomy (NCBI): domain Eukaryota; kingdom Metazoa; phylum Arthropoda; class Insecta; order Coleoptera; family Curculionidae; genus Ceutorhynchus; species Ceutorhynchus assimilis. Next base: position 8,404,111 of record OU892287.1, on the reverse strand, counting down.
GAACAGACCTAATGAAAACAGAACTCGATCCCAGTTTTAGCTACACAAAGTAAATATGCACCAATGAAAATTAAAAAAACCTTAAAATCATCAAAAACTTGTATAAAATATCTAGAAAAACATCTCGCAAAGAAGACCCTCTTCAACCAGCGAAGCATTTCATGCGGAAATCTGCATTTATTTGGAAAATTCTAGTTTTCCTCGACAATGAACACAGAACTTGATCCAAGTTTTATTTTACACTGTACCAGTGCAAGTTCTTGAACGAAACTTGAGTTCAAAATCCTGGCATATTTATTAAGCCGGGCTCAAACGACTCGTGTACTTGGCGAATAATCGTAACTTGCGTATACTTGCCATATCGTGTGAGTGGGTTACTTGTACTTGTACAATTATTTGTCACTCGTTGGTTTTCCATTTCTTGTCGGTAAAAATGTCCCGAGTCAAAGGGATCACGATTATTCGTACACTTGCCAAGTTCATACTTGTAGAGGCGCTCAAACGAAATGCACAAATAATTGGCTTTTACTGCGACTATTTCATTTAGTTTTCGACGAGCATCAAGGTTTAGCCAAATGTTCGCGCTCGCGTACTTGTAAATTGAACACGTCGTGTGAGCGCCCTGCTTGCCATCGCAATTCGCAAAGCTAGTATACTTGCCAAGTACGCGAATAATTGTATATTCGCCAAGTACACGAGTCGTCTGAGCCCGGCTTTATGGTCAATTTCTCATATCCTCTTCTCGACAATGAACACAAGACAGAACTTAATCCATGTTTCTTTCTACACCGAGTGTGCACTCTAGTCCTATGTTCGAACTTGAACGAAAACGCTATTGATTGTATTTTTTTAAACCGAAAACCCCTGTTGTTTTGTCATATAAGTTGTATTCCTTTCACACCTAGGAGGAGCTCCGGAACAGCTCAGGGAACAGGCCGGGGATTCTAAAATCACGATTCGACATACGACTCGACAACGAGACGATTTTTCCGACGATTCTAGGTTAGAAATCTCATTGGAATTGTACCTTTCGAGACGACAAGGCCGGTATCGTTATCGAGTCGTGTGTCGAATCGTGATTTTAGAATCTCGGCCCAGGGCCGAGATTCTAGATGTAGAATCCCCGGCCAGACAAACACTTTTCGAAAGGAATAAGCGCGTGAAGCCCCGGAGCTGTTCCGGAGCTCCTCCTAGAGTTGAGTTCCGAATGGGATTTTAGTGCAGTGCTAGTGCGGTGTTCGTGTAATCTAGTGTTGTATCACGTGATGAAGGTGTAATCGGCGGTGTAACACCAAATACACCATCACTTTGTAACGAGTGAATGGTGTCCCATCATATTTACACCATTTGGACACCAAATCATTTCCAAACGCAAATAAAGTGTACACCAAACTCACTCCTACCAATTAACGAACGCCACAGCGTCAATAGTGTAAAAAGTGTCGACACTTTCTACCATTCCGAACTCAGCTTAGGTGTGAAAGTAATACAACTAATATGTCAAATGTCACCAAAAAACAATATGGCTGTTTATAGTCAAAAAAGCTCATGAAATATTTATTTAAAATAGGAAAAACCAAGAAAATAATTATATTTCTGTGTCAAATTTTTGTGTAGTGTTTTTGTCGATGTTCAGTGCATTTAGATAAGACGTAAGTACTTTTCGTAACAATTCAATTCGATTATTTACATGGGAATATGACAATGTTTTAAATAGAAAGTTTTTTCGATAAATATCCTTCGTTTTTTGTCTTTGAATTCTCTGTCCTCATGCAAATTCAGTTACGTTTCATAATAATTGAAATCTTAGGAGGGTGTCGCGGAGCTGATTGTAAAGACGATGGGAAGCCGAAACGTTGGGTCTTTGCATTGAATAATAGATTATTTCTGCTACCGTGCGTAAAGTACCTACTTTACGCACCATTTAAAAGACGGGAAATTATATTTAACACATAAAGTAATCTACTTTACACATACTAGTGCATAAAGCGAACAAAAAAGTTGATAATTGTATTAGTTTTCTTTTATAAGTAGGCACCAACAAGTATAAAATTTGCCTTTGTTGCTTTTTTTTTCCATTGAAAATGTGATTTTACTTTACTCCCTAGGTTGTGAAGAAGTTACTTTACACACTACTTAGGGCATAAAGTTGTGATATTTACATATGTTTTTTCAAAATTATGGCTTTACTCAAGGGGTTTTTCACCTAACAAAATTTGTACCGTGCGTTCAATTTATCTTGATAACATTTTAATCCGCTGTAACTTTCTTGTTTTTGAAGATATCAAGGTAAACAAAAAAACAATGTTTTTTTTTTCATAACAATAGTTATTTGTTTTACTAGGCAGAAAAGTACAAGATTTAATGCCGCGGCTGGTGTTTCATAGCCGAGGCTAGGAAACCAGCCGAGGCATTAAATCTACTTTTCTGCCATGTAAAACATATAATTTTTTCTCTGAATGTCCAAATTCACATATGGACATCTTTTTTATATTTATTTCATTCATTATTATTATCCAAATAAGGTAAAGTACCCAGTTGTTGACAGGGTCCCGAAAGTTGACACATTAGCATATTATTTCCGAAAATAAGAATTTATATAGGTTATAAGCTAACTGAGATAGCTTATAGTATTGTTGGAGCCATTTTTCAGGCTATAGCTGATGTATGGATTTGAAATGACAAGTTTTTTCAAAAGTGTGGCAAGAAATAGTGAACAGGTGCAAATGTTTGAATTTTTTCCCAGATTTCTAGTGAAAATAGTTAAGAAGATATAAAAACAAAAGTTCTCAAAGCTAAGGTAGGGTTGATAAATTATGAATAATATATATTTACTGTATAATAAGATACATTGTAATACATATTTATTATTGTTTTATCTCTTAAACAACTGGCATAAACTTTTTAAGGGGGGGTGTCAACTATTGAAGCCCAAATCGAGGGGTGATCCAAATGTTGACACTAGTGTCAACTTATGGATTTTTGGCAGTAAAAATATTTTAACATTGTAGTCTGTCTTTTTTTATTGCTCTGGATTAAAAAGAAACCTAGATATGGGTTTGGGGAATGTAACGGTCGTAGATCCAATAGATGACACCCCTGTTACCCCTGTCAATGTTTGGAGCTTTGGAGTGTCAACAATTGGTGCTTTCAGGTTTAAATCAAGAGATGATGTATGAAAAATGGAAATTGCTGAAATATGCACCAGAACTGCCAGAAGACATGATTGCGATAGGGGGCTTACCAATGACATCAAAACACAGATAGACCGAACAATAAACAACATTTTCGTATGACAACATCTCTCTGTCTCTTTTGGGTCTTTGTGCTATCCCCACCACTGAGAATGCCAAATTTTGTCTTGAATCCCTAAATAATATATTTTCCTCCTTTTCTAATTAACATTTTTAATTTTATTTCTGAACTCAATTTGACAACAGCAGATTGTAACAAAACACCGCCCAGAAGCGGCTTGTTGAATGGCAGGCAGGTGTTGGTTTGAGTAGCTAGCTCTCTTTATTGCACACAGGAATTATTCATTAGCGTTAAACAAGAAACGGCCAATACGAAATTGGTACTCCCAGAATAAAGGGCTCGTATCGAATATTTTCAGTTTATTTTTCAATTTGTCATTTTATTTATTCATCCAATTAAATTTTGCGATATATTCACGTGTGGGCGAGGTTTTTTACACCATTTTGAGCAATGATGTCTCCCCACCCCGATCCCGCGAGCAACTCACCTCCCCTGGCCCATGGGTGGTCTTGTCAACACAACAAATATCAGTTTATGAATGGGATGATCCGTCTATCTGTGTTTTGATGTCATTGGGGCTTACTGCAGCTACATCAGCAAAAAAACACAATGTACCAATGCTTTCCAAGCAATTTCTTTTATTACCAATTTGGAATTGAAATTTGTATTTTTTTCCCAACAAAAAGTTTCCCAATGTTATTTTTTATTAATAAAAAGTTTGATTCTTACATTGTTGATGTTTCTACTGATACAGGCAACATGTCAACTATTGGTTTCAACAGTGTCAAGTAATGGAACCACAACATGTACTTATAAAAAATTAAAATAATTGGTTATTATGTGCATATATTTCATTTAAAAAATTGTACACTTAGAAAAATATACTTCTTAGTTCCACAGACCGTGATAAAATTTCTTAAAAGTAAAAATTTGGTTTTGTAAAAAAATATATGTCAACCTTTGGATCAAAAATGTGTCAACTTTTGGCGAAGTGAACTTTTTTGGGTGTCAACTATTGGGGTTTTATCACCTGTCAGGTATTTTTGGCCTAATAACGCAAATAATAGGAATATAGGGTAAATAATATATCTACACATTTAATTATGAGTTTGAAATCACGCCAAAAAATATATCAAAGCCTTGGGATTAAAAATTTGGAAAATGTGTGGTAAGCAAGGATACCCTTAACATGTCAACAACTGGGTACTTTACCTTAATTAAATTATTTTGACAATTGTCATTGTCACCATCAATTTCAAATACCAAATTGAGTGGAATTATTACCTGGAACGTTGTGACGCTGTCACTTTTAATGCCTAGGCACTAAAAGTCCACTTTTACTGCCTAGGCAGTAAAAATAAAACTTTTGATCCTGTCAAGTGTCATTAAAAGGCCGCTTTTACTGTCATTCGGAGAAAATAGTTATTTGTTTTACTAGGCAGAAAAAATACAAGATTTAATGCCGCAGCTGGTGTTTCATAGCCGAGGCTAGGAAACCAGCCGAGGCATTAAATCTGCTTTTCTGCCATGTAAAACATAATTTTTTCTCCGAATGTTCAAATTCACACATGGACCTCTTTTTTATATTAACTTCACTAATTATTATTATCCAAATAATTAAATTATTTTGACAATTGTCATTGTCACCATCAATTTCAAATACCAAATTGAGTGGAATTATTACCTGGAACGTTGTGACACTGTCACTTTTAATGCCTAGGCAGCAAAAGTCCACTTTTACTGCCTAGGCAGTAAAAATACAACGTTTGATCCTGTCAAGTGTCATTAAAAGGCCGCTTTTACTGTCATTCGGAGAAAAAATAAATTTTTCCCTTAATAGTCTCTTACATAATCGCCCGCACCTAGGTGACTTAACACCTGTATGTGCAAAAGAAAAAGAAAAATTTTAAGACAAAAAAAAATAAATAAAATACACACATGCAAAAAGAAAGAAAAATAAAAAAAAAGTGGATATAAATATTTGGTTCCTACACCTATCAGATTAAAATTTATTCAAATTTTCATAAATGTAAGTACGACATGCTTTATTTAATTTTTTTTTAAATTAGATATTAGAGAGTTATTGGAATTATCAAATACTGCCTCGCAGTATTAAGGATCTACGTTATTTTATTAGTGCATCAGCACTATTTTTCCAAGAAAAAAGCAGTTATTGGAAGACTGTAGTAGGTGCTAGAGTATTACCTTATTTTGTATTCATAATTTTGACAGCTGATAGCTATGTTTATAAATTTCAGCCTCAAAAAGTGTTTATTTTTGTTTGTGATTTTCTGCTGATACACATTTTTTGATGTTACCCACAGTAAAATGGAAAACTATTGTAAAAAATAAATTTTCTAAGTAAAATTACGTCATCGTCGAAAAGCGAAACATCAAAGTCGTCCAAAATGTCAGAAATTTGAATTAAGGGAATTTTACTGCCTCTAACTAACCCAAACTAACCATACACAAATAAAGACAAGCAGTAACCTTATTTTCGGACCCAAATGCGCATGCGTAGAATAAGGCTAATTTAAATACTGCTTATCCTTATTGCATGTCCAATAACTCTCTATTGATCTGGTTACTTGTGGCAAAGTATTGTACAATTTGGGAGCAAAAAAGTCATATGATCGTTGGTTTTTAGATATATTTGATAATGGTACTTTCAGATGCCCGACAGAAATTGACCTAGTATTGTGAGAATGATCTACAAATTTCTTATACTTTGATTTATGCATAAAATAACATGTACTTACAAAAAACAAACTTCTCATATTTAGGATATCTTCATTATACAGGGTGTCCTTAGATAAACTGACACATTTTAGAGGTTAATATCTCGAAAACGAGAAAAGATAACGGGATGCGATTTTTTCTGGAAGAATAAAGATTTTTTAAAGTTTTTTTTCATGATATTGATGAATCCTGAAATTTGGTTTTACAGACATTCGCTTTTTGAAATAATAACATACTGCCTTATTCTTGATGAAACACCCAGTATATTTTGTCATCATCAGAAAGCGTGACTTTTCTACTCCACAAAAATGTTTAATTTTTTTCAATTATCATGAAATTGAATGGTTAAAATTGCACTTGGTTGAAGGACGTACCGTCGACTGGACAAAAAAAAATTATAAGAATTAATTTGTGTTTTAAATGCACTTATTTGTGTTCAATTCTTGTATTATTAGTTAACTATGCCCTAATTAGTTATTAAAAGTATTAAACACAAATTGAATCTCAATTTTTTTTTTAGTTAGTCGATGGTATTCCTTTCGACAACGTGCAATTTTCACGATGCAAGTTTAAGATAATTGAAAAAAATTATACATTTTTGTAAAGTAGAAAAATCAGGCTTTCTGACAATGACAAAAGATACGGGGTGTTTCATTAAAAATAAGGCAGTTATTTTATTTCAAAAAATCGCATGTCTGTAAAACCAAATTCCAGCAAATTTCAGGATTCGGCAATAATGTGGAAAAAAACTTTGAAAAATCCCTATTCTCACAGAACAAACCGCATCTCGTTATCTTTTCCCGTTTTCGAGATATTTACCTACAAAATGTGTCAGTTTATCTAAGGACACCCTGTATAGTAGGCTAGTCAAACAAAATAGGGGGTTGGGGTAGAAAAAATTAGTAACAAAGTGATCTCTGCGGAAATGAGTAGTCAATCCCTCAAAAATCGCACTTTGTCGCATTGGTGGAACTTGGAAAAAAATGGCCGCCATCTTGATTTTTTTTGGAATTTATTGATTATTTCGTAAAGTATGCATTATATAAAAAAAACTCAGGAGGACTTTTTTGTGGAGAATCAAAAGTTACCTATAATGGAAGAAATTTAAAGACCATCAGGTGCAAACGAAAAAGTTATTGACATTTATTTCATTTGGCAACATGGAATTTTTCAAAACATCTCAAAAAAACCCAAATAAGTATTATTTTTTTTTTGGTGCAGAATTAAAAACTACATTTAATGGAAGAAAAATTCAATAAATTTAATGATCTAAATATTTTTGTTGAGAGGAAGCAAAAACGCATATGACCAGAAAAACATTTGGGCAGGAAACTACCCAGACACAGACAGCACACAAAGTCTTAAAGACATCTTTTTTAAATCTGCATTCTGCATTACATCTGACCGTCTGAAGACCAAAAAAAAACCGTCTAAAAACTTCCATAATCAGATGTCCTAAATTCACATCTCAAAGGATAACTGAACTGAGCCACACTATTTCGTTCAGCCAGACCTAGAAGTGAATAATGGTTCATGTATTGAAAAGAGATTTAAAGACTTCTTTTAAAAATTTCGTTGGAGACGAAGAATGTCTTATTTCTAAAGGCGTCTTTATAGGCAGACTTCTGAAAGGCGTTTGGTTCTGTGACATACGTCGTCTTTAAGATGTCTTTAAGACGCCTTAAATATTTCCCACAGAATTCGTTTTTCATTCAATTTTAGAAGTTACTTGAAACCATTTAGAATCCTACAGAACAAGTTAGAACTTCAATAATAAGCCTTTTCAAAACTTCAAAACACTTAAAATTCAACTCATAATTTCCAACAGCATTGTGTAGCGCTTCAGAACATTTTGAAAACTTCAGAACCATTATTAGAATGGAGTATTTTGGAACAATTTAGAAACTTCAGAGTTATTTTAGAACAATAACGATTCAATTTAGAACTGGAAACCTTTTAGAACGCTTTTAAACCAACTCAACTTCACTTTGGAGCTTCAATAGGGCTCTAAAATACTTAAAAATCTGTCAATCTGTCAAATGAACATTTTGAAATTTAACATGGATCCTTCGAAGAAGCATCCCAATTTAGAAATTACTGAAAAACTTCTAGAATGCTCCAGAACCCAGTCAACTTGGTACACTTTAGACAAACCTCAGAATTGTGCCAGAGAGCCTAATAAATAATAATAATAAAAATAAAATGAGTAATAAATAATAATTAAGTAAATATTAACAAAAAAATGTTCCTCTTTCAATTCAAATTCTTGAATTTTTATAATTTTTTCTATTCCAGGATTTTTCCTTACTTCTTTATATCCTAAATTCTTAATTTTCTTTTGGCTTAGATTTTTTTTTCCATGTTCTTGAATTCTCATTATTTCTGTATTTTAGAATTTCAGGCGCTTGACTTGTTTTTCAATTTTCAGTCCTGTCTCTTCAAATAGTTTTCTACCAAAATGAATGTTTCATATGTTTCCGTTTAAAGAAATCAATAATTTAAGACCCTAGCGTTTAGAATAGACAAAAATTGAAAGTTATAAAATGAGTAATAATAATAAAATATCAGTTCTGAAGACGTCTTTAGGCAGACGTCTGAAAGACGTTGGGTTTTGTAACACGACGTTTTTAAGATGTCTTTAAAACGCCTTGAAGACGTAAGCCAACATCTGAAAGACGTTCTGAATGTCGTTTGTGGACATCTTAGGGACGTCTTTAAGATGTCTGTGTACTGTCTGGATAGACACTTAGTAATTCAAATAAATTAAATTCTATACTTTAAGGTTTATAAAGAAATCACTAAACCTTCACAGTAGTGAAAGAGAAAGACTGGAAACTTGAGAACATGCTTAAAACCTTTGACACCAAACTTTTCGATAATTACTGTTGTTTTTTTTTATCTCATTATAGGTATCTTTAATCCTCTACTAACAGGCATTCTTAAGTTTTATTAGAAAAATCCATACATTTCGCGATTTTACCTAAAGTTCAAAAATTTCCAGATTGGTAAATAAATTAATTTCCAATAACTTTTTTGTTTTCCAGCTTATAGTGTTGAAATTTCTTTTATTATAAGTAACTTTTTATTCTCCACAAAAAAGCACTCTTGAGTTTTTTTGATATAATGCATACTTTACGAAATATTCAATAAATCCGAAAAAAAATCAAGATGGCGACCATTTTTTTTCAAGTTCCACCGATGCGACAAAGTGCGATTTTTGAGGGATTAATTAGGACCCTATTGGCTACTCATTTCCGCAGAGATCACTTTGTTACTAATTTTTTCTACCTCACCTGTATAAACCTGCCTAGATTGACTATACTATAGTAAACTTGTTGAATATCTGCTTTTTACATTGTTTATGACTTTAAGTATATAATTCTGGACCATACACAACTGGCTTAATGAATAATGGTATAAGCCACCCCACACCACAACTCCATATCTCAAAAGTGATTCTATTAAACTTTTGTATATTGTTAATAAAAGCTTTTTGTTCAAAATTGCACTAAGTATATAAAACTTGTGTATAAGTTTCGACGCGAAGCGGAGTTCGGATAAGCTTCAAGTGCGGGAAAACTACTTTGCGCACATGTTAGGAACAATATTTTTTCTACGAGTGAAATTTAAATTTTTAATTTCTATAGGCATCAAAAACAATTTGTTGTAACTAACTACATATACCTAAATTGGCCAAAAAAATTTTTCGCCCCCTAAAAAAGGGGGCCCGCGGGTCTGTGCCCCCCAAAAAAGGGGCTCCCGCGAGGCTAGGTCCCCCAAATATGAGGCCCTCGCAGCCAAATATAGGGCTCTGGTGGGGCTTCTCCCCTTAAAAAGGGGCCACCGCGGGGCTGTGCCCCTCAATAAAGTGGCTCCCACCCACGGGGCTCCGCCCCCCAAATATGGGGCTCTCACAGGGCTTTGCTCCCCAAATAGGGGACCCCAGATTTTATTATGGGTCCCAGAAAAAAAAGTGTGCGGGAAATTTTTTTTCCCGTATAGTGTGAGCAAAGTAGTTACTTTGTGCACACTTTTGGGAAAGGGCTTCTTTGCGCACGCAAAAGTGTGCGCAAAGTAGTTACTTTGCGCACACTCGTAGAAAAAATAACTTCCTTAGATGTAGTCTCGTTATATACTAATATACCTAACGATTTACTTTTTAACGTTATTCATGATAAATGGAATGACATCAAAGAACACATACCAAACTCCCTGAAAAATCTTTTATTGAAGCATTAAACCTAACCCAAAAATGCAATTATTTTCAATTCCAAGATAAGTTTTACGAACAACTAGATGGTTGTGCTATGGGTTCTCCAATTTCCTCAACTGTTGCCAACTTGTAATGGAGTTTTTAGAGAAAAATGTATTATCTTCATCAAATATAGATGCAATATTTTTTAAACAGTATGTGGACGACTGCCTGACTGCTATTCCAAGCAACAAAATAAATGAATTTTTATCAGCCTTTAACAATTTTCACCCAAAACTTAATTTCACCACCGAAATAGAGACGAATAATGAAATTAACTTATTATTATTATTATTATTATTATTATTATTATTATTATAAGTTACAACCGAGGTTACAACAGTAAACGGTTATGACCGATGAAACTGTTGTCATAATTTCCGTGGTTCCTTTTTATCTTTTCAAAATATTCAGCTTGTTCATTTACAGTCCGAAGTGAATGTTCACACTAGTCAGCACTTCCCGTTGATTATCTAGTCTGTTTTTGAATGAGTTAATACTTGGAGCGCTCACAGTGTTTTCCGATAATGCATTCCAATGATAGACAATTCTATTTGTCAAAAAGTTTTTACGGGGTAGTTTTGCGTTCTTCTCTTTTTCCAGTTTTTTGCTGTGTCCTCGAAGGTGTATGTTTGCATTCGCATGGAAGATATTAAGAGTAGCATTATAATATGGTTTTAAAATTTTGTAGGTCTCAATAAGATCTCCTCTTAAACGCCTTTCTCGTAGAGTTGTCTATTTAAGTCTTTGTAGTCTTGTAGTATAGTCTAACTGTGATAATTCTGGTGGTATTCTTGTTACACGTCTTTGAACTTTTTCTAATAGCTCGATGTCCTTTACAAAGTAAGGGTTCCATATTGTTTCGCCATATTCTAGTTTTGGCCTAATATAAGTTTTATATAGTTTCAATATGGTGTCCATTGAGTGGTCTGAAAATGCTTTTTGGATGCAATAAATGAACGAGTTTGCTTTTTTCACTATCCTATGAATGTGTGGTTCCCATTTGAGGTCTGCGCTGATGATGACGCCTAAATCACTGTTGATCGACGTTATTTAGATTGGTACCATTTAGTGAATAGGGTATAATTGTGTTGTTTATTCCAATACTGAGTACTGTGCACTTCTCTTCGTTTAGTTTCATGCTCCAGGTTTTTGCCCATTGCTCTATTCTATGAAGATCTTCTTGCAGCTCTTTAGACTTAGTTCTGGAGTTTGCAAACAGCTTGGCGTCATCGGCAAAAAATATTATACGTGTTTTTATTTCCATTGCTAAGTCGCTGATATAAACTGAAAAGAGCAGAGGACCAAGCACTGTACCTTGAGCTATCCCGCTGAGAGCCACATGTACGTCAGAGAGTACTCCATTTATTCTTGTTTGAAAAGTTCTTTTTTTCAAAAAGAAGGAAAGACAACCAAATAGATTACCACCAATACCATAGTGGTCTATCTTATGAAGCATTTTATTGAATGGTACTTTGTCAAATGCTTTCTCAAAATCTAAGTAGACGATGTCGGTTTGTTCATTCTTATCAAAGCTTTGTGTCCAGGTGTTCAAACAAGTTGTGAGGTTGGTAATGGTTGACTTTTTTGGAAGAAATCCATGTTGGTGATCTGTGATGGCCCCATTTTCAAGGAGGAATGGTGTTAATTCTTTTGTGATGACCTTCTCAAAACATTTGCAAATATTGGAAGTTAAACTTATTGGTCTATAGTTGGAAGGTAGTTGTTTATCGCCCTTTTTGTAAAGTGGGGTTACAATAGCATGTGTCCATATGTCTGGTAGATAAACTTCCTAGATCTTACTATTATTCGGGATGCAAACACCAATGTACTCAAAACTAAATGGTACACAAAACCGACATCATCTAGCCGCTATCTAAATTATAACTCTCAACATCCCAAGGCACAAATAAAAAGTGTTATGATTGGAATACAGGGAAATATTAACTAAAATCCTAACAGTCAATAAAATTATAAAACAGAGAACATTCCTTTTATACAATAAATAGGCCAAGCAATGAAGGAAGTTTACCTCAACATAATTAGAAGTTAACATTTTTTGGGGGGGATCGGTTCATTTTCATGTGCTTAATAACATATCAAGTTTGCGACCTTGTACTTCCATAGGGTTTTTAGTTAGGGGTGGTTTTTAGGGGTAATTTGCGGTTTATGGAGAACGCTGCTCAAAGGGATGGGCCAATAGCAAAAAGTTTCAAATGAATGTTGTAGCTGAAGTTTTTTGCTATAAAAAACTCAGCGACAGCACCCTTCTATCTTCTATAGTTTTTTTTCTGCAGCGTCTTGAATACTAGCATGTTTTTATTCAAGGTCACTGAATCAACGTTTTACCTGTTTGCGCGCGTTTGATGCAGCAACTGCTAAATGCATAATCCGATTTCAATTTTTCAAACACCTCATTATTGCTAATGAAATGCACTTTCCAATGCTTTTTTGTTCGAATTTTTTGCTTGAAAATTAAGCGAGCACCGTAAATTGCATCGAAAACTACCCCTTTCTTTCATTCACTGTAATTTCTAAACGGGGCGAAATATTAGGTGACAGTTTTCGACAATCGGCAGCCCATTTATTCCTCTCATATTGCCCCAGCGGATTTTTTGTTTCGTTAATTACTCAATGACGTATTGGCCTGAACACGTCGCGCGGAATTTTTCAAAAAGTTGAAAAAAATTAAAATCGTCGTACGGCGCTGAAATTTGGTACGATGGCTCTTTTTATTGTTTTTATGAATATACTGAAATTTTAATTGCTTCACATGACTGCTGCAACCATTAAAATTGCAGTATATTCATGAGAACAATAAATAATGCCATCGTACCAAATTTCAGCGCTGTGCGACAATTTTAATTTTTTTCGACTTTTTGAAAAATTCCGCGCGACGTGTTCAGGCCAATACGTCATTGAGTAATTAACGAAACAAAAAATCCGCTGGGGCAATATGAGAGGAATAAATGGGCTGCCGATTGTCGAAAACTGTCACCTAATATTTCGCCCCGTTTAGAAATTACAGTGAATGGAAGAAAGGGGTAGTTTTCGATGCAATTTACAACTTCCTCGCAAATTAGCCAAGTTCGTACTCGCTTAATTTTCAAGCAAAAAATTCGAACAAAAAAGCATTGGAGAGTACATTTCATTAGCAATAATGTGGTGCTTAAAAAATTGAAATCGGATTAGGCATTTAGCAGTTGCTGCATCAAACGCGCGCAAACAGGTAAAACGTTGATTCAGTGACCTTGAATAAAAACATGCTAGTATTCAAGACGCTGCAGAAAAAAAACTATAGAAGATAGAAGGGTGCTGTCGCTGAGTTTTTTATAGCAAAAAACTTCAGCTACAACATTCATTTGAAACTTTTTGCTATTGGACCATCCCTTTGTGCAGCGTTCTCCATAAACCGCAAATTACCCCTAAAAACCACCCCTAACTAAAAACCCTATGGAAATACAAGGTCGCAAACTTAATATGTTATTAAGCACATGAAAATTAACCGATCCCCCCAAAAAATGTTAACTTCTAATTATGTTGAGGTAAACCCTCTTTTAAGATCCCCGTTTCTTGGACTAAAATCCCATAAACCATATTCAAATCCAAATAATAAATCAAAAAACACAACTTCTTATGTAGCACTCCCATACGTACATGTACTTTCTGAAAAGCTGAGTCATATTCTAAAAAAAAATCACGACATAACTGTCTGCCATAAATCTTTCAATACCCTATCAAAACTATATACCCCCTTAAAAAGCAAGGTTCCAAAAAACAAAAACTCTAATGTGATTTACGAAATCCCTTGTTTAAATTGCAATCAAAAGTACATAGGAATGACAACACAGCATCTCGAAAATCGAATTAAAGGCCACAAATACACTAAAAATGCCTTGCACAGAGCTTCATAAACATGAAAAAAAAACGAAAACCACAATTTTGATTTCAAAAACTCAAAAATTCTCGATAGGGATTCTAATTATAATAAACTGACTGTGAAAGAGATGATTGCTATTAAAAAAAAAAACCAATGCTGTTAATGATGAACAAGATATACAATATTTGAGCCGTATATATCATAACTTGATTTATACGTAGAATTACACTACTATGACTTCATGTTTGGTGCTTGAACGGAAAGCACAAGATAAAGAAATTAAAAAAAATATATACCAAAAAATTAAAATTCATTTGCATTCCTTTCTATCAAATAAGTTCGAGGTATGTACTATTTTTAATATATTTTGAAAATTTTTGTTTTAATTAAAATGTGTTTTCCGTAGGTAGGTAATAGTTGTAATAACAACCTTTTGATAAAGCCAAAATAAAATAATGGCGAAACGTCAAACTAACTAGAAAAAAAGCCTTTTTGTTCTATACCAATAAACCTATACCCAAGAAAAAAAAAAACTATAATTAGTAAGAAGGTTTAAGAATTCACAACATAATAAATGAAATTCGCTAGCTCCTATTTTTAGCCTAGTAGTTATAAACGTTTTTGAAACATCACAAGAAGGTCAGTGATCTTGGTTTTAAATGCATAATTTCTTCGTTTCAAGTTAAGCCGCCATGGCGTATTCCCGCCCCAGGGACTTGGACGGGTTCGCGGTGCACCTTAGAAAGCCGGACACCCGCTTCAAGCTGCAGCTGGGACAAGATTTGGTCAGTTTTTTGGCGGAACCGGCCAATCCAATCACATGCCAGGACATTGGACAGTTTGTCGACGGGCTAGTGCCGTGGATGCAAAGTAGTAATTTCAAGGTAAGGAATTGTTAGTATATGACGTAAAAGTTGGAATTGACATCAATGCGCCAAATAAAAATCAGAAACAAATACATAGGTATACTTACTTAATACTCAATTTATAAGCAGAGAAACCGGTAATATCAATTTTAATGTATTTCTAAGTTTAGTACATGATTAAGTTGGCTTGGCTACTGTTGCATATATTTCCTAGATTCTAGAGAAGCTGAAAACTAGAACTTCAGAAATTTGTCTTGAAGCTCATTTCTTTAGGACCAAAATTGCAAATAGGAAATTTTGGTTTTCTAGCTATTACTTATAGAAATTATAGACCTATTTTGTAATGACAATCCTTCTCAATTATAGACTAAAACTAATTGTCTAAGGTGAACAATTATTGTTATTGTCCATTAAACTTGATTACAACTAATTCAATAATTGTGAATTGTTTTTTAAAAGGTCACAAGTCAATACAATATTTTCAATTTTAGTACTTAATTCTTCAACTAAATTTAAAGTATTCTTAATGAGGACCAGCTGGGATGCATACTTTCAAAAAAGCGTGTGTTATTTTTTTAATGGATTAAATATTTAGCTACAAATTATGCAAATAAACAACTACAATTCCATAATATGAATGCAGGAAATTTTCAATTCCCCACTGTCTCTCAGTTGGATGCAAATAGATTTAGGTATTTTTAGTCACCTGTGTGTGACAATTTGTGGTCTGTGCTCCTTTAATATGGTTTAATATTCGTGAAAGTTGCCTGTGAATTTTTAGGATTGTTCAACATTCGTGTCAGGTAATCGTTTTGGCTGAAACTTTTTGCCATAAGTATCGACACTTATTAGACGTTATTAAGATTGTATCTACCTCTATTTCTGTACTGAAGATTCCATCAAAATATGTTAGTTATTTAAAGATGCTATTAAATAAAATATCTTATTTCGTATAATGTAGTTAGTGGTAATAAAAGTGCATATTTATGTGTAAAGGGTATTTGACATCGAAACGACTTTTATAATACCGGCCCTGGTGGGTAGGTGACTGTAATAATATCAAGAAAACACCAATGATTGCCCACTCGATATTGTTGTTTTTAGGATGCAAAATTTTCAATTTGCAATTTATTTGTGTATTTAGATCCCACACACTGAATCTCCGTTCTATTTAATCTCATTAAAGTGGGGTCTGTAATGACGTTAGAAGGTTTGTTATATGAAAGTTTGGTCGATAAATGATTATCACTGCTTGGGTGTTTTTGCTACCTTTGTGTTGATTTTGTAATTTGGCTTAAAATATGGATTCAATTGAAGAGTTCTTATATATGCTGAGAAGCAAAATATGTAAATAGTTAATTTCTCTTTCAATTCTTTTGTTGTACAGAAACAAATATTTCTCATTACTGAGATCATTAGCATTCAAATTGTGGCTAAAATTTAACTTTGATGCTCAATTGCTGAGAAAATATTTAAACTTTCAGAACCAATTTAGCACAGTTTTATAGAAAATTCAAGGCTCTTTCGGATGATATATAATTTATTACAATTTCTTCAAATTTCAATTGAGATATTGTTGATGTTTGAGATGTTTTGAAGGTGATTTCTCCAATGTTTTCCTTGTACTGCCTATATTTTTTTTTATCAATCAGTACTTACTCTTCCGTTAAACTGATCTGAAAGCAAGCAGCACTATGACTTTTTAATGATTGAAGAATTTTCACCAACAACGTTGAAGTTTATACAACTTGTTTCCAAAGTATCACAGAGGTGAGACCTTACCAATACCCATTTTTTTTTATCTTTATCGTGAGTCGTTTTTTCTTATTGTCAATTTATTTCAAAATTGAGTTTGCCTGTTTCTATTAAAACAGGCTGGTCCTAAACATTTAATCCTTCGACCTTAGATGGAAAGTCCTTGGGGTTATACAGTGCATATTAAAATTATAAAGAATGACTTATTTTTGGTTTCTGGCTGCAACAATCACCGGCTTGAGTGTAAAGTTCAAGTAAATTCCAACACTTTTTTGATGTTTTGGAACTTGTTCGGTATAAAATTTAAAGAACTTATTAGTACTATACGGGTTTCTTGTTTTTTGCTGGATAGGTGTAGTGTAGATTTTAACTATTTTCATCGTTTGTTCAGATATTCAAATAAATGCAAAAATAGAGAATAATATAAAATTATTTGTTTTTGTTCAAATTTCGAATTTCTTTTGGGTCAAAATAATATTTGGATTATTATTTATTACCTAATTACATTGCCTGAATAAGTGATATTGTTTTTTCAATTTTCAAAATTCATATTGTGGTGAATCGTGCAACAGATAATTAGTTGTTATGTACCTTGAAGCATGAAGGCATAATTTGGTGGATGCCTTAATTAACACTATTGGATCTTTTAATTTTTTTTTGCATTTGAGTTTTTTCATTTAGCTAACATTGCCAATAATTAGCCGCGTTTTAAAAAAGGCTCATGCTTTATTGGCGAATTTGTATTTTTTTTTTGAATTTTGAAAGTTTATTCGTCATTGACGGACTCCAGAGAAAGCGAAAATCTGTTATGAAAATTCTAGAGAGATTGGGTGCTATGGGTCAAAAGGCATTAGGCAACAAAAGTAAATATTTGGCAGATTTTTGGTAGGACTTTTTCGCGTAATAACATTAACTTGTTGAGCGACCACCTTTTCCAACACCTTGGACACTGAAATGACCTAGTTCAGTGGGATTCTTGTTTTTGGGAATAGGGATAACATTCGCTTCCATGCCTCCGGAAAAGTGCCTGTAGTAAGGCAAGTATTAACAATGTGAGTTAGTTACTTGGTTAAGTAAGGAAATAGACACATGAGCATTTTTAAGTTATGATTATCAACACCCTTTGCATTACTTTTTATAGAACTAATAATTTTTAAAATTTCTTCAGGTGTTACCAAATTAAACATAAATTCATTGTTGCGGGGTCCTTTATTATTTTTATAACGATCCAAAATATAGGACTTTTACTCCGGATCCAACTGAGAGGTATTAGGAACATTATTAATAAAATACTCATTTAAAATATCACATTAATAGAAAGACGATGATAACTGAGCACTAGAAATATTTAGGTATTTAAGCGTTTTTCAAAATGTACGTCGAGGGCAGAATTCAGCACCGCTCTTATGGGGCGTGCATTTTTGGCGTTAGGTCTGCCAAAACGAGTGACTTTGCAAATAGTGGACTGTATATCCAGTAGCATTTCTTGTACGGAGCATACTTGTTGCCTGACTCGGGTATGTTGAAAAAAAGTAAGTTGTTAGCTCTGGTTTGGCGATCATGCAGTTCAGCCAATATGTCAATGTTTAAAGATTCAAGTGTTGGTGTTATTGCCTCATTGTGGGCGGCTGGCGCCAGTTGCAAGTCGAGGGATTCCAGGTGGGCTACCCTTTCATTTAGTGAGGTAGTGGCAGCAGAGACTGACTCCTGTACTAGGACTGGTAGGCTTGATTGCAGTTCTGTTACACATCTTTTCAGTTCACATACACGATCCATTAAGCCTAGAATCTGTTTGACATTCCTCATGCATTCTTTGTAGTAGAATGGAAAGGAACGTTTTGAGAGCACTATAGCCCGTATTTCTATGTGGGTCCAGTGATATCACTACATGTTTGACATATTACTCTCTTACAGTGGTCACATGGGTAGCCAAAAACATCATTGCTTTCAGTCTTGGGCTCCTTAAAAGTCACTGTTGCATTGCAAGTGCTGCATGTCCCAGACATATTTTGAGGTTACCTTTAAATATCTTGGTAATTTGCAATCGTCGTACTTTTTGCCGGTTTTATTGATTATGGGTGGTTAAGGACTATCAAATAAGAGGCCCATAACATTATTACAACAAATTACTTAGAAAAATTTTGAACCTGTGCTGTAAACAACTAACATAACCTACTTAGTAAGTTTTGTAAAGGCACTTGTCGGGATCCCAGCCCTGGACTCACTTCATTCATCAGTGTCTGATAATGGTCTTTTTTTCGGACTTTCACGGTCTTTTCTTTATAGTTTTTCCCTGATTTTTTTAATAATATTTCGACTAAAGTTCAACTTTGAGGCTCTATTGCTCAAAAAGAATTTGAGCTTCCAGCACCAATCTAGCACAATTTTATAGAGAATTCAATGAAAGTATAAGTGCAAACTGAGCTGAAATTTTCAGGGATTGTAGTCCCTTTATTGAGATAAGATTCAGTGAAAATTTCAGTTTTCTATCTATAATAGAAAAAAAGTTATGCCTTTCCAAAGTTTTCGAAAATCTAAATCATAAGGTTCTTACCTTCTTACTAAAACGATGAAATTTCAATTTTTTTTTTTGTTGTTGAGATTTTGTGTCTTAATGGTCATTAGGAATCCCCTAAACTCCATACACTAAATTATTCTAAGATTTGAAGCCGAAATCTATGAAAAAAGGCACTCAGAAAAATTGAAAAATTGATAAATTACCCCAAATTGCTTAACACGATTTTATCTTAGGAACTATAAGTGCAAATGAGCTGAAATTTTCAGGGATTGTACTCCCTTTATTTAGATAAGATTCAGTGAAAACTTCAGCTTTCTATCTATAATAGAAAATAAGTAATGACCTTTCAAAGTTTTCCAAAATCTAAATCATAAGGTAGGTATCTTCTTACTAAAACGATGAAATTTCAAATATGTTTTTGTCGAGATTTTGTGTTCTAATTGTCAATCAACATACCCCCAACTCCATACACTAAATTATTCTCAGATTTGAAGCCGAAATCTATGAAAAAAGGCACTCAGAAAAATTGAAAAATTGATAAATCACCCCAAATTGCTTAACACGATTTTATCTCAGGAACTAATTAATATTCAGTGCTCTTCTCAACGATATTATATGCTCAAATTTCAATTGAGATATGAGCAATTTAAAAAAAAAATCTGATTCACAGAATATTAAAAACCTTCAAAACAAAATATTGTTTCAGTAGGAAAAATTCTCCTTTTTTGCCTACCTGATTATTATTTAGTCTGCAAAGGCGTGACGAACTCTATATTATTCTAATACTATGCTGCAATGAATACATCCTTGGCCATGTTTATACTGTAATTCGTTTTGTTTGATTATTCAGATTGGCTTTTTGTTTGTGCTACTTCCAAACTAGTAAATTAGCAACTCTGGATCAATTCACTCTGGCATAATTTCCCTTCTGATTTACGAGTAAATTGCATTGATTGAACTCAGCTTTTCTATGAAAAAAGTCCTAAAACTATGATGTCATGACAAAATATTATCGTTTTTTAATTCCAGTAGGCGAAACCGCTGAAACCAATTTACCATTAAATTATGATCTTATTACAATGGATTATCAAATATGTATTTATATCTGCTTGGTTTGGTTTCGATAAAATGTAACGGAATAAAAATTCAGTTCACATTCAGTTACCTTTCATGTAAACTTGTTGTAAGTAGGCTCTTACAATAATAATTATTATTAGAAAGTAATTTGATTTTTTTATTTAAGTATTTATGTTGTTATTTTAGGTTGCGAGTGTAGGTATTGAAGTGCTGACATTCTTAATAGACAGATTAGGCCATGATTTCCGACCCTACCTTCAGACTGTATTACCCGCCATAATAGACCGATTGGGAGATTCTAAAGACTCTGTACGAGAGAAATCACAATTGCTCATCCTTAAGTTGCTTGAAAGAAACGTGCTCACACCTCAGACATTATTCGAGAAACTCACGCCAGGATTTACACATAAAAACGCCAAAATAAGGGAGGAAGTGTTGCGATGTTTAGTTAATACATTAAATGAGTATGAAATTAACTATATATAAATTGCTTATACTACATTTATGGTTTTTAGACATGGAGCTCATTCGCTTACCTTAAGCAAATTTATACCAGATATAGTAAAACTACTTTCCGATCCTACGTCCTCGGTTAGGGACACTGCATTTAATACCCTAGTGGATTTATACAAACATGTCGGCGAAAAATTGAGGCTCGATATCCAAAAACGTAATTTGGTGCCTCAAGCCAAGTGGTTGGTTTTGGCAGCTAGATTTGATGAAGTGAGAAATAGCGGCGAACTTTTGCCCACTGCTAGCAAAAGTGTGGATTGTAAGTTGTTTTCAATAATAATTATTAAAAGCTTATTATTATAAATTGTTGTAGTAAATTTTGACGAAGTCGATAAAATGTCGCGACCACCTCAATTAGCGGCGCCCTCTATTAAAAGAGCCGCTTCTAGTGTAACTAAACCAAAATCGGCGCCAGTATCTTCAAATGCAGGTAAGTAATTTGCTTGTAAGAAAAAAAAAAATTATCGCTTTATTTATTTTATTTTTCATATGATTAATTTCATCCATTTTCATCTGCATGAAAAGTTTTAAGCAGAGCAGGATCGCTTAGAAAACTTACTGTATCAACTGCATGTAAGTTCATTGTATAATTTGCTTTTTCATTATTCATTCATTTGTAATTTACACAATTAACTTACAATAATAATTCTTCTTTAGCTGGTGCAGTAGACGAAGATTTCTTTGTCAGATCGTTCCATGAAGTGCCCACAATTCAAATATTTTCCGCCAAAGATGTTTCCGATCACTTAAAATCGATCCAGGAAACGATATCGGACCAATCAAAAGACTGGAACAAACGTCAAGACGCTCTAATAAGGTTGCGCTCTTTGGTGATTGCGGGCGCTACCAATTTTGAGGAATTTTTCGTTGGTCTTAAAAACTTAGATTTTGCCTTGCAAGCTTCTCTCAAAGACTTGAGATCGCAAGTGGTTCGAGAAACTTGCATAACTTTGGCGTACTTTTCGCAAAGTATTGGGCCTAGGTTTGATAGGACTGCGGAAATTATTTTGCAGCCTTTGATTATGCTTATACAAAATTCTGCAAAGGTAATAATATTTGTATGTAATCGACATTCAATAATTATTATTAATTTTTTTAAGGTCATGGCAACTTGTGGGGAAATAACTATAAAGTTTATTTTGAAAAACGTACACTCTTCAAGATTAATTCCAATAATTGCCAGTAATGTTATTAACTCGAAGAGTAAAGAAATTCGCAGGTCTTGTTGCGAGTTTGTTGAAATAATATTGACTAATTGGCAGACCCATCCACTAGAGAAACATGAAGCTTTATTAAAGGATTGTATTAAAAAAGGTGTAGCAGATGCTGATCCTGAAGCTAGAGTTTTATCAAGGAGGTATAAGAATTGCATAGTATTATAAGTTTTACTGACAATAATTTTATTGATAAAGTTTGTAGGGCTTTCACGGCCTAGGTTTATTGATAAAATGTTTTTATTTGGGCTTAATGGCCGTCGTAAGTTGGAATTTCTTCCTGATGTTTATAGACCCTATGACTTTCTTCAGTTTTCTGATCTTTAAAATGCTTGTAACTTTCATCTCTTATCCTCACAGCTTTCTTCACCCTTATTACGGTCCACCACGGTTTATAACGGGATCGAATTTTAATTAACTTCAAAAAGGAACAACTGTGTTTAGTGTTTTAGTAAGAGTATTGATAAACAACACACTTATAGTCTACATCCATTAACTCATACATAATTTCCCAGCCCAACTAATATACAACAACTGATATCTTAACATTTTCTAATCAATATTTTTGCCTCTAGTTTGTATTAATACTGGTGGAGTTTTGCAGGTCTTGGGGCCGGGATTATAAAGCTGGTGAACCAAAGGTTGAGTTTTAACCAGCGGTCCAACTGACATTTCCATATGATTTTATATGGACATTTTGGTTCAACCGCTGGTTGAAACTCAGCCTTCGGTTCACTACCTTTATAATACCGGCCCTTAAAGACTAATATTTCCAAGGCAACATAATGGTCCCCTATTCTAAGTATGTACAGTTGTGATAAAAAAAAAGTAGTACAAAAATTATTAACCCTAATTTGTGCTCCCGGTGTAACATACAAAGTTTTGACAGTAAACAAACATTTCAAAATATGTTGAGGTTAAGCGATGACATTCTAGGTTAAAAACGGGTGGAAAAATGTCAAAGTAATGTCATCTGAAGCTTTCTAGGTTACAAATTTGTCGAAAAATGCCAAAAATATATCATTTTTGGTTATGAATTGAATTAATGTATAATAGACCAGGAGATTTTGAAGTTGTTTTGTTAAGGATGGAAACATTAGTTATATTCCTTTCAAGAGTTTGAACCACTTGAGCTACTCGCTCCGGTGTTCAGTCGCCCCCGATTTGCAGGGAACAGATGCGTGGTGCAACAAACACTTTTAGAAAGAAATAAGCGCGTGAAGCCCCGGAGCTGTTCCAGAGCTCCTCCTAGGTGTGAAAGGAATACAACTACTGTAATATGAATGTGTAGACTCGTCTTCTGTAAGAATTGCTCTAGAGTATCATCGAGCGAAATTAGAGTACTAACTGCTCAGACAAGAGCTTAACGTTCTATTGTCGTGAGTGTGTGGAGGTGATACATACATCAGTCAGAAACTTTCCAACTATGAAGGAACCAATTAGCAGCATTGAAAAAAATTGAATCCCCTTGAAATGTCTCACAAAGATCTTGCAAACACAGTTCCTGTTAAAGTGACCTGTGGACTTGTGGATGACTTTGCTGATTTGACAACTAACCTAAAGAGTATGCTCAATTCTCAAACGGAACTCATTGGAACACAACTAAATAATGTAGTTGACAATATCAGGAAGTTCAATAAGGAGTTGATAAAATTGAAACCACTTAAGTAAGTGAAGCAGTCAACAACACCAATAATACCGAGAAAACTTTCAAGTTGTTGGGTGCTGAACAACACATCAGAGGCTCTAATAAGCGTAGCTTGGGACTGGCAACGGCGGCTAAGCAATCCTGGTTCTATGTGGGAAATCTAAGTGGTGACACTTGGAATCCAATAACATACCAACTCAGGTTACTGAAAAACTTCAATCTAGAAATGAACAAATAGCTTCCTTTAAGCTCTCTGTAGAGCCTACTATGATTCATCAATATTGAGACCAGAGTTGTGGCCCGAAGATACAAAAATTTTCATCGAGAGGCTGAGGACTACTAGATTCTTAACAACAGAAATTTTCTCCAAAGGTAAAATCAGACCAAAAACAATCCTCCAAACCATGTCCAGAATCACCGATAAGTGTCTATTACCAGAATGTGAGGGGCTTAAGAACCAAACACCGTGTTGTTTATATTTAGTTACTATTTTATCGGCTGGTGTCCCAGGTACAGTGACTAGTGACTCAATAAATCTTTACAGACAGTGGCGACAATAGAGATTCCGCCTCCATATTCTTCCTAATTTTAAATAGAAATCTCGCCTCCAGGACCAATCAAGAATAGGACGGTAATTAGAAAATTCGAATCCGAAGATATTACCCATTACTACGGGATTGTAAATCGCTCTCAATTTTAGAAATCAAGGTCATATGATGATGCACCATTGTCGACGTCATCACTGGTACGTTGGCGTGGTGAGGGTTTGAGATTTGGGGCCAAATTACAGTATATCTGCATCTGCAAATTTGCAGTTCTGCAAATATGGCCGACTTGCAAATGTGCTCTATTTGCAGAAACAAGCAAATTACAGAAAAAAATCTGCAATTTCGTCATATTTATCGGAAAAAGTGTTTGGGCGCTACTGATTTACTATATTCAAATGCCAAAGTTGTCAAAGTGATTGCAAGGACTTGCGGGACCGTTTCACCATGCGCAAATTTGCAGGCGACTTGCAAATGCGTTCTGCTTCTGTAATACGAAAAGTCAGACTTGCAGGTCCTGCATTTGTATCTTGGTGTTGCAGAGCTTCTGTAATTCCGGGCTTGATCTACACAGGTCCTATGAGATAAATAAGGTACAGTACCCGAACCTCAAAAACGCAAGAAAGATACCATTGAGTACCGAGAAAGCTCAGATTAGCCACGTGCTGCGAAGCCCCGCCCCGCCCCACCCCTACCACAATCACTGACACATAAATACATCTTTTCGTCAGTCTGCTACTAGAATCGGACATAGAAGCACCTCTGAAGATGCTAGCGAAACGTCAGGAAAAAATTCCAACTTACGACCAAGGTTCCTAGAGTAACGGTAATACTAAATAGATGACGTCATTAGGAGGATTTTATGAAAATTTGCATTATATTTAGTCGTCTGGATGTCATAAAAGTTATCAGGCAACCTACCTCTTTCAAACAACCTTGACTTACAACGGCCATTAAGTCCGAATGAAAACACTTTATCAATAATTTCATTTTCAGAGCCTTCAGAGGTTTCAAAGATCATTTCCCTGAGCAAGCAGAAGCACTGCTGCAGTCTCTAGAACCAAGTTACAGAAGAGCTCTTCAAGGTGATGGAATGTCAGCCAGTTCGTCCAATAGTAATCTCAACAGTTGCTACAAGACTCCAAGATATAACAAAACTCCAAGCAGTACCGTACAAAGTGCTTCAGGTAAGTCAAAATTGTTTCAAATACTTCAAAAGTCAAACACGTTTTTATCATGCTGCTTTGGGATAAATTAGGCAGCATTGAAAATTTGGCTAGTAGCGGATCAGGCCTACATAGAGCACCGTCATTGCCTAGAACCTATAGGCAGCGTAGTGGCATTCCTGTATTATCTAAAGCGGATAGTATGTGGTCATTTTTTTGTTTTAAGAATTTTTTATTCAATTCACTCATTATTTGCTTTTCATTGTAGATACAGGCAACAGGAAAGGATTTAGGAGCAATTCAGCTATAGATCTTCAGGCAGCACAGCGAGCAAAAGCGAGAGCACAATATTCTGCTATGGCCAGGAACAAAATACAATCGGGCACCGCTAGTCTTCGTAGGTTTCAAACTTTCATTTAATTTAACATTCTAACAGCATGATAGTTTTCTAGTAGATTAATAAGCAAAGTGTAATAGAAAATTAATACAAATTAATCCCGATGTGTTTTTGTGTATGTTTTTTAGTGTTTTGAACATTAACATTGTTGCTTTTTTTCATGTGCCGCAGAGGGAGAGGTAGCTCTATCAGGTAATCATTCATCACTCTGTTAACATGTTAATTATGTAATCAAATTGAATATTTTATGTATATATTTTTTTGTGTAGCCCGACCTAAAAGGATACCAGACGCACCTGTGATGGCTTCTCCTGAAAGAAGTGGCAGAACACGAAGTAGAAATTCACAATCTCAACGTAAGTTTCTCTATATGTATAGGATTTTCAATTAATAAAATACTTCATTTCAGCTACAAGTAGATCAGGTTCTCCCAGTTCTAGATTAGCTTACCTCTACAGCAGACCAACAGAGCACGATTCTGGACGTCCTAGAAGAATGTCGTCTGGTATTCCTAGATCAACTGAAGGTAGACATTGAATTTTATAAGAATTACAAGTTACAGTTGAAAATTTCCAGGTTCAAGAGACACTTCAAGAGAAACAAGCCCTAATCGTGGTGCCTACATAAGTAGATTTAGAAGAGGATCCGATAGACCGCCATTGAGTCCTGCACCTCGACCCGTGCTAGCTCAAAAAATACTGCAGCAAAGTCGCGAAGCTGAATCAGCTTTGGCAGATGCTTTTGTAGGTTAATTTTTCCTATTAGTTTTCTTAAATAATACAATATTAATTTTTCTAGTGTGATTCACCTGAAACTCCTTTTAGAAGCCCCAGAAAATCTCTCAGATCAATAGATAATCATTCTGATGAATCTGAAACTTCCAGCATTTGCTCAGAAAGATCTTATGATTCGTTCAAGAGGCCATCTGAGGTGAGTTTTTGTTTATGGTTGTCATATTTTGGTAGAAGGATTTCACTTTTGTGTAATAAAAAATTTCATTTTCATCTCAGTCATACTCGTGGAGTGGGTCACAGCAAAGGTTAGCTAGCAGGGACTTGTGGGAACCCTGCAGAGTAAGTACAACAAATGTTTGTGCACCTTTTACTGCTAGCAGTAGTTTTAGCAAGCTTTTAGCCTAATAAATTCTGAAGGGTGAAGTACACATGGAAACATTTGAAGATACAGGGTGGACCCGATGGGAAATAATCTGCCAACCTTGTATCTTCAATGGTTTTAAAATTCCCATGTATCTACCTCAAGTTATTCCGGACACCCTGTATTGCTTGCTTTTTGTGCCTCGTTTAAGCTCTTGTTGTGGTACTTTATGAAGCTAGGCTGGGATTCTGTAGCGAATAGAGATATTTTTGCATGCAAAAATGTTTAAAATCTGCAAAAATCACTTGTGCAAAATACTTCTAATGATCACAGTGACTTAAAACTTTCAAGATTTATGAGTTGAAGTTTCCTCTTTGAAAAAGTTAATATAGAGTTGATTTGAAGCTCCAAACTTAATTTAGAAGCTCTTTTCCATGTTGATGCATGCAAAAATGATTAAAATCTGCAAAAATCACTTGTGCGAAATACTTTTAATGATCACAGTGACTTGAAACTTTCAGGAATAATAAAGTCTTTTTCATATGGAAAAGTTAATTTGAAGCTCATTTTCATTTCATTAAAGTTACATGAAAAAACTGTAAAAATGTGCTGACCTGAAAGTTAGTAAGTTTTTGAATTACGGAGTGAAAATTCTGAATCGAAATGAATGAGTTATTGAATTAATGAGTAAATTGCTGCGGGACGAGCGGAGCGAGGTTCGTGAGAAATTCACTTATTAATAAGAAAAATTCTGACTTATATTAGACCGTTTCCCCATACATAACGACAACCCTGTATATACATAAATCATGCTGGTTGTTAGACCACTGTGAACGGGTGAAATTACCGTTAAATAATACTGGTTTATTCAAAAGGTGGTTTATGACATCAAAAGAAACAGTATTTAATTTATGTACAGGGTGGTCTAATTTGAACAGGTTCAATAGGGAATGTTATTTCCAGGGTCCTAATCCTTGAAACAAGGGAGCAGCGTTCCCAGGAGAAAGAGTGTTCTGTTTTTATTACTTATATTATCAGTTGCATATCGTTGAGAAAGACGGAACACTCGTTCTCCTGGGAACGCTGCTCCCCTATTTCAAGAATAAGGACTCTGAGCGAAATACAAACAAATATGAGCTTCAGAGTGGGAGAATCTCGTTCAGAAATTGACGTTTTCTATGAAACCTGTATGTACATACTGTTTGCAAAGTGCACACTTGCATTCTGAAAAAAAAATGACTGATACATAAGTTCCTTAGATTCTGCTTTGCACATTAAATCCATCGTTGAAAAACAATACAAAATTCATAGAAGCTAAACTCAATGTATTTCAACAGGACATCAATGAAATAATCGCCCTTTGCACCAGTACAACGTGGCAAGAGCGCCGAGACGGTCTGATGTCCCTACAGTATTATTTAAGTCAAGAAATCAAGCTCACCGATGGCGAATTGAAATATCTAACCGAATTATTTGCCAAAATGTTCACGGATTCGCATACAAAAGGCATGGGGGTCTTTTTAGACACTCTTCACGAGGTAAAAATCAAACAAGTTTATATAAATCAAGCTCAATCAAATTATTCTAGGTCATAACAATCCACAAAGAAGATCTACATTACTGGCTTTACGTCCTCCTTCAAAGAGTATTCCTCAAAATCGGCGGCGAAACTCTAAACTCAATCGCCAGCAAACTAATAAACACTCTAGACTTAGTGCGTAATTGTTTCAGTACAGATTTATTGATCGCAAATGTGTACCGATTTTTATTGGACGCCACCCAAACGCCCAACGCCAAATCAAAAGCTGTAGTATTGAATTTTCTAACAACTTTATATTCACATGCGGACGCCGCTAGTGCTGTCGCAACCTCCCCAAACGCGCTGCAAGTATTAAAAAAGCTCATCGCTTTCTCTCAGGACGCAAAATCTATGGAAATTAGGCAGGCGGCTAAAGTTTGTATTGTGGCTTTTTGGAATTGTAACATTCCTGAAGCTTCGAGGATGTTTGCCGAATTACCCAAGGAGCAACACGATATTGCTTCTAATATTGTACATAATCATGTTAGGAAAACTTCCACTAGTAGTGAACCTGGTAGTCCGTTGGTTGCTAGAAGTCCTAAGCCGGCAGGATCGCCGGGAACGCCACCTTTTGGCGATCAAGAGGAGGTTTATAAGAGTCTGCGACGTACTACAGCGGAAATTCAAAATTACAGTTTTGAAACTTTAGGTAATTATTGTTTTGTTAATAATACATATTTATTTATTTGAAAACAAAATCCTAGGGCCTAAATTGGAAAGGGACAGAGATACAACCTCGCAAGATTCAGGTATATCGCAAATGTCTACAGGAAATGATCTTAGAAATGAAGCAACCATTGAAGAAAAAATGGAACAATTAAATCTTGGTGCAAGGTCTGGCCCTATGTCTTTACCTTACACTAGTGTCAATGGTGTTTCAGAGCCTGATTCGAACGGTTGTAGAAGTTTAGGTAAATGTTACCCTTTTTCTTGAAGACAATATAAGTTTGACATTTTAGGAGAAATCAAAGACTCTGATGTAATAGTTAAAGAAGTGTTGGAAAAATGCTGTATAGGTCACATCACTTCTAGCTCTGACAAAAGGAGACTGTTATCGCAATTATTGGATCTTGTTAGGCAGGGTCATATTGAAAGTATCATTGAGAATTTTAAGTAAGTACATTAATAACCTGAACACATTTGCTTATCAAATATACATTTTTTTTTTCTAGGAAATTACTTAGGATTTTGATAGATCATTTAGCTAGCGACGACGATGGTCCAGCTAAAGTATTAGTATTAAAAATTTTAACTGCAATTTTCCAAAATCCGAATATGAGAACTACATGGGAAAATTTTGTCGAATTGCTTACTTTGAAAGTATTAAAAGCTCATACGGATGATAGAAGAGAAGTAATAACTTAACTGCCATAATAATAGTGATTGTTTATTCATTATTTTTTAGGTGGTTAAAGAGGCAGAAACTACTGCAGCAGCAATGGCCGTTTGTCCATTTGATACAGTAGCTTATACTCTGGCGCCTCTTATTCGTACTAGTCCTTATCCTGAAGATTTAGGTGCCATTAAAATGTTAACCAAACTAGTTGAGGCTAATCCAGATCAGATTACTGACGATCATTTAAGACAAATTATGCCTGGAATATTAAAGGTAAGTAAAAATTATTACAAAAAATATTGTCTTGGGGCCTACTAGAATCATGACCTCATCTCCTTCAATAAATAGCCAGAGAAATTTTAAGAAATAAGTCAAAAGTTATTGAAGAAAATATCTATTTTAAAGAAGACCAAACATGAAACATATTGTCACAACTGTCCGCTTTACGGGGGTGACATGGGGGGTTTGTAGCTTTGGGGGTCGATGAAGAGAAACTCGCTCAAGTTATATAAAAAAGACAAAAAGGTAGATATATATTTTCCCAAATATACCATTACATATACAATAGTCCTATAAGATGCCTGACCCTTCAAACACTGGGGTCCTTATAGGGAGCCACACGTCAATGCTGCTTGGGGGACTGTAGATTTGTTATCGTCACCCTTATGCCTTATCCAGAGGGGCTTTCCCAACGAGAGGTAGTTGCACTGGTTTAAGTCTGCCTTTGCTGCGACTTGCAACGCAATATATATCCGTTTATTGCAGAATTGCAATAAACATCCGACCAAATCGGCGATTAAATTGATAAGGTTGAATACCGGGTCCTCTTTTCCTAAGCAGCTACTTGACATATGCCCCCCCTCCATGAAGCATTGGACCCCAATGCTTGGAAGAGACATTTAAGTGTCCACTTGTCGGTGATGCATGTAGCTCCCACATAATTTCTTCTCTCATTGATTTTGGTACTACTAATACTTTTTCTAAGCCGTTTTTTGTCTTATTTATTTTATAGAGTAAGTCTTTTTCAATCCTAAAATTTTTTGCTCTTCTTCCAATATTAATTTCTGGGTCGTCTGAGTTTCTTATAGCTTTGAATATATGTTTTAGATTTGGGTCTTTTTCGTGTAATGTAGCCGTTTGCACTGATTTTAGAGTAAATCTGGGGAGCTCCTATTGCTCTTCTTTTTCCTGGGATTCTGGTTGAAGCACTGGATTGCGGGACATACAGTCGGCGTCGCTGTGTGTTGAGCCTTTTTTATATACAACCGTGTAATCGAATTCTGCAAGTTTTAGTGCCCACCTGGTCAAGCGTCTGTTACTTTCCTTAATGGAGTCCATCCAGCAAAGAGCATGGTGGTCAGTGACGATTTTTACTAGTCTTCCGTAAATTAAGTGTCTCAGATAGCTCAATTCCCACACTACGCCTAAGAGTTCTAATTCACTAATTGAATAGTTCTTTTCGCTATTTGAAAGACTTCTGCTTATGTAGGCTATTGGATGTGCTTCTCCCTTGTCGTCTTCTTGTAAAAATACTGCCCCAATTCCACATGTTGCTGCGTTGGTGTGTACAATAGTATCTTTATTTGTATTGAAATGCTGTAGCACAGGTGCGGAAACCAGTTTTTCTTTAAGGATGTTAAATGTTTTGTTTTGTTCAGAACCCCATTTGAACCCTATATGTTCTTTCTTGTAACTTCATGTAGCGGTCTTGCTATTGATGCAAAGTTATGTATAAATTTTCTATAAAAATTACATAATCCTAGAAAGCTCTGTACATCTTTAATTTTCTTTGGCGTCGGGAACCCTTTTATGCAAATTATTTTTTCTTCATCTGGTAATATGCCTTGCTCCTTTACTTTGAATCCTAGTATTTTGATTTCTTTTTTCAAATATTCGCATTTGCTTGGTTTTAGAGTAAGGTAAGCTTGTCGCAATCGCTCAAAAACTTTCTTTGGTTTGCTCAAGTGTTCTTCGAATGTTTGTGAGAATATAATGATGTCGTCTAGGTAGATTAGCACTTCCTTCCATTTCATATCCCGAAAAACTTGGTCTGCTAGTTCTTGGAAAGTGGCTGGAGCGTTGCATAATCCAAAACTTAAAACATTAAATTCGTAAGTCCCATGCCCTTGCGCCACGAAGGCAGTGTATTGCTTGGACTTCTCTTCGACTGGAACTTGCCAATATCCGGAAAACAGATCGAGTGTGCTGAACCATCTTGCATTGCCCAAGTATGACAAAATGTCATCGATCTGCGGTAGTGGGTATGTTGATTTTTTTGTTACTGTGTTCACCTTTCTGTAATCTACACAAAATCTTGTTTTTCCATCTTTTTTCTTAACTAGCATCACAGGGCTAGCCCATGGATAGTGGCAAGGCCGAATTGCTTTGCTATCGAGCATTTCCTGGATTTGTTCGTCAATAATCTGTCTTTCTTTTTGTGACACTCTGTATGGGCGGCTCTTTATTGGGCGAGCCTCACCGACGTCTATTATGTGTTCTGTTAAGTTTGTCTTTCCCATATATTTTGTAGATTTCGCGAAAACGTCGTTGTATTCCAGAAGGAGTTCTTTGAGTTCATGCCTGTTCTTCTCGTTTGTGATGCTGTCTAACTTATGATCTTCCATTGTTATTTCTTCGCTCTCTTCATCTTTTTCTGCTTGCAACATGAAATTGTGTGAAAGATTTGTCTCTGATATTGTTTCTGCCAAAAATGCCATTGTGATTCCGGCGTATACAGCTACTGGGTTCCTTGTGTTTGATTGTACTTTTAAAATGAGGCTACCTTCATTGGTGTGAATGTGCGTTTTTAGTTCAAGATGATTTTTTGCTAACCAATCTAAATTATATTTGCATGTATACGTAGTATTATCTTTCATCTCAGTATTTTTGCCCATAATATCTAATTCCAATGTTTTTAACTCATTCTGAGACACCGTATAATCTTTCTTTGTACCCAATTTATATGTCTTTTTCTTGGTTTCTGTACCGATTTGCATCAGATGCCTGATTTCTTCTTCCTGCTTTTCTTCTTTAGCTTTATACCCAGGTTTTTCCCTATAAATATGAATTTGAACCCCTGCATCTTCAAATAGAAAATATATCATCTGTTTAAATCTTGTCCATTCTTTTTCTAATCCCCATCCTTGTCTTGGAATGACTAATTTTTTGATGGATTTATTTTTTGAGATATTGTTCCTCAGTGCTATAAGACATTTATACATGTTTCTTGGACTTGGCTTCTTCTTCATTGATTCTCTTGTAAATAGGAAAATGAGTGATTTTTTTCCTTGTTTTGACATAAATAGCTCCCCAATGGTTCCTTTCTCTCTCTTTTCTGGAATCATATGCCTATATTTTCTCAAAACTGATTTTTTTGATTTGTAGTTTTGGGTTACTCCTACTACTAAAACGGCATCGTTCGTTAGGACGTCTATGTTTCCATATTCTTCTTTCAGGAGACCGTTAACCTGGTCATCTTTTATGTGAATGTGCTCTCTTACAAATTTGTTAAACTCTTGTTCATCTCTTGAAGTATCTAGTTTAAGCTCTCTCGTTTTAATCGGCTGTTTTGTTGTGACCAGACCTGACATGTTGATTTTTTCGTTATTTATTTGTCTTAGGGGTATTTCATGCTGACCATTCAATGTCAGTTTTTTCTGTGGGAGATCTATGATCGCGTTATTTTTTGTCAAAAACTCCATGCCTAGGATTATTGGTTGAGTTAATGATGAAATCACTTTGGTGTTTAGTCTGCCCTTCCATTTTTGACTCCCTGGTATTTCTATTGGAACTTCAATGTCTCCTAAAACTTTTATCTGGTGTCCCCCTGCAGGGACTAGAACCGTGTTATCATTTCTTGTTAGTTCCTCTTTGATTAGACTTCTTTGTAGAACGCTATCTTGTGCTTCTGAATCTACGATTGCTGACATGTACTTATTATTTAATCTATTTGTGATGTGCAAGATTCCTACGTTATTGTTTTACCCAGGGTAAGGATGGCAGAGGCTTTTAATTTTGCCATCCCTTCTCGTTTGAGTTTTGTCGTCGGGTTGTACAGGTGTTTGCATAGTGACCCTGTTTTCCACAAACAAAGCAACCAGGATTGTTTTTGTTGTTTCGTGGCGCATACGATTTGTTCTTTTGAGGCTGGCTTCTGCATATTGTTGCAGTATGTCCTGTTTTCCCACAGTTGTAACAAACAGTGGCAATTTTTGAGTTGGAGTTATGATTTCTCATCTTTTGGCTCCTACATACAGCTGCGAAATGTCCTGTTTTCCCACAATTATAACACGTTTGGCTAGATATTGGTACTCTTGTGCTTGTGTGTTCTCCTTGCATTCGGATTCTGCAGGTGGCCATTACATGTCCTCTTTTTCCACAACAATAACATATCTTTAGTTTTGTGTCTGTGATTGTATTTCTTTCCGTACCGCTGGTAATTTGGGTAAGTATCTTGCGTTGCACCTTTCTTCGGTGCTTTTTCTATCGTGTTTGCTATTTATTTTAATTGTATAAGTGATGTTGGTGGCTTGTTCGGCGGGTTTGTTAACCAGTAGTAATTGTAATGATTAGTCTCAGTCAACCCTTCGCTGAAAATCCTTACAAATTCTTGTATATCAAATGTATGTATGTAATTGTGGTATAATACTTGTAAATCGTACAAGTATTCCTTGACTGACTCTTGACCTTGTTTTCTGTTTTCGACTTTTTTCTTGAGTGCCTTTTGGTAATCTGTATCCTCAAATTTCTCTGAAAAATCTTTGATAATGTCTTTCCTGCTGTTGTTTTGGTGGTCGCGCTTATATTCCTGAAACCACAGTATGTTTCAAAATATAGTTATTTATGTAACAAGTGTGTAAAGTGAACCTTTTTTCAGGAATGTGAATTTTGACAATCACATGAATGAAAAAAGGTGCTTTACGCACGTATTGCATACAACATTTTTTCCACTATCAATCAGATATGTGTAGAAAAATTGATTTAGACAAATACCTTACGCACTAGTGGGTGAAGTATTTTCACTTTATGCACTAGTGCGTGAAGTAATTTACCAGAAAAATACTAAATTGACAGTTTGACATTACTTTACGCACTAGTGTGTGAAGTGAATTACTTTACGCACTAGTGCGTGAAGTGAAATTTCACGTCTTCTGAATAGTGCGTGAAGTGAGTACTTTACGCACGGTAGTAGGAAATAGCTATTTATACAATAAGTTACGAAATGAGCGTCTTTTAGGCACGCGACGTGAAAATTGTCCAACGAGGCAAAGCCGAGTTGGACAACACGTCGAGTGACTAAATGACATCGTTTCGTAACTTATTGTATACAAGATTTTTTCTACTGGCATTTTATAATAAAAAAACACAATTTTATTTCATGTGAATAAGTCGATTACACCCAAAATCTTTGTTACCTGCTTTTACTTGACACCTGACACTTTTCATGCGATTTTCTTTCCAAAATTCGACATCAATAATTAAAATCCTAGAAAGTAGGTAATAACACAAACTTCTGTTTTGAGTAACCCAAACGTTCAATTCAGTAATTCCATTTTCAATATTCATAATAAATACAAAACAAAATTCAAATATGTGTTTAGTGTGTTTTTTATTTCTGAATAATGAATGACACTTTTAGGCACTAGTGCTTAAAAATTACTTTTACGCACTCATAAGTCACTTTTACGCATTCAAAAGTCACTTTTACGCACTGAGTGCCTAAAAGTAACTTTCACGCACTCAGTGCCTAAAAGAATGTCGTTTCAAAACTGAAATGACAATCGAAAAGTTGCTATTATGAAACGTCAGTAGAAAAAATAATTTTCAGCTTTTGGTCCCATCCATTTGCTATCGCTGATCTTCTGTCATATGTTCTTAGGAACTCGATCGCGCTGGTTTTACACGGCTGGAAGGTTTGAGGGTTGATAAACTGAGGCAACTTCGCCTGTTTCTCCGCTGTCATAGCATCAGTTATTGTGGTGTTCGCCATTATATCCGGCTGGTGAGCTACCAAAAACAGTCACACTGTCTTCTTCGTAGCTTGTTTGATGATTTGCTTGGTTTTCTGTCTCACTGGTAATCTGCTCCAAACTGATACTAGCCGACTTTGGTGGTGATCTTTGCAGTGGTCTTCTCGGCAGAAAAAGCGCGTTTTCTGATTCTGTGCTCCTATGGGGTGGTCTAAATAATTCTACTGGTGTCGTTGCTGCTGCGTTTTTTGGCTTCAAATTGTATTTGGGTTTGTCTGGCATCTATTCTTGCCACAATGGCGACAGTAAACCGGTCAAAATTTATTCTATTGGCACTAGTTTTTTAAATCTACGAGTCTTTTCTTCACCTTCGCCACGGTGTCGTGAATTTCGCTCGAGTGCTTTCGTCACGGTACCGTTTGTCGACGTATCGCGTCGTGACGTGTTTGGGCGTTGGCTTTATTCAAAGGCGCCTTACGGCGTCGGTTTCGAGACGGCACCTCCACCAAATATACCACAACTGCCCGCTTTACAGGAGTGACATGGGGGATTTGTAGCTTTGGGGGTCGATGAAGAGAAACTCGCTCATGTTATATAAAATGGTAGATATATATTTTCCCAAATATACCCTTACATATACAATAGTCCTATAAGATGCACGACTCTTCGAACACTAGGGTCCTTATAGGGAGCCACACGTCAACGCTGCTTGGGGGACTGTCAATTTGGTATCGTCACCCTTACGCCTTGTCCGGAGGGGCTTTCCCAACAAGAGGTAATTGCACTGGACAACGATAAGGTTGAAGATACCGAGAGGGGCTTTCCCAACGAGAGGTACTTGCACTGGGGAGACTTAATTCCAGAGGGGCTTTCCCAACGAGAGGTAGTTGCACTGGTTTAAGTCTGCCTTTGCTGCGGCTTGGAGCGCAATTTATATCCGTTTATTGCTGAAATGCAATAAACATCCGACCGAATCGGCAATTAAATTAATAAGGTTGAATACCGGGTCCTCCTTTCCTCAGTAGCTAGTTGACAATATACTCAAAGATCTAGAAGAACAAAAGCAAAAAGGAGATATGAATACAAGAGTCAGATACCAATGTTCCAAAAATGATTTTCTCTCAGAATGAAAAAATGAACGTCTCAAAAAACTGTTTGAGTCCAAATTTTCATTATTCCTGGCTCTTGATTTGCTGGATAATTCTCATTCAAGAACCATTAATTGCTCAAATTTTGATTATAATTGGCTCTTGACCATGAGCCAGAAATATTTCAAATTCTGATAATCAATGAATGTCTCAAAAAGCTGTTCAAATTTTCATAATTAACTGGCTCTTGATTCACTAATAAAAACAATAATTTTATTTCAGGGAACAGATCATAACGAAAGCCCGGTGCGGAAAAGTTCAATCTTCTGCATGGTAGCTTTATACAAGGCAGTTGGTGAAGAACGTTTTTCCATCTACATCAACGGTTTGACTGGCAGCAAAGTCAAATTGCTGAGATTGTACATCAGCAGGGACGAACAAAAATCGTCTACTGCGAGTCCCAATAATCACACTCCCAAATTTTAGATTTACATTTCATTGACTAGTGCATAAATTTTCAAGATAAGTTCATGTACACGTACGTATGAGTTTATGTAAGAAATAACGTGAGTATTTCACAAATTTGAATATTTTGCAGCTGCTTGCCAAATTATGGACCAACTGATAAGTGTCTGGTTGTTCCAGTTGGTACATAATTTGGCCCTAAGTTTAATTTCGTTAACTTTCTGTCAATAATTATATTAATTTGTTAAGGTAGAAAAACTAATTTATGGCTGTTATATGCATCATTTTTCCTTTTAGAGTTTTTAAAAAGTGAAATGTAGATATTTGGTAATATTTTTTCTTTTTTGTAATTAACACCTTATTACTGCATACATTTTTGGTTATTAACTTATTTATCCATTCACAATCCGATGTCCACAGGTACAGGTAAAATTTATCACCTTTCAATGTTATTTGATAGGGAAAGGTTACCTGTACCTGTGGACATCGGATTGTGAATAGGATATATACATTTTTATGTGAATTGGCACATTATAATTAACCTATTATTATTGGCAAGTCATTAAAACTAAATTAAGTTTGACTATTCTAATTGTTTATTATAGCACCTGTTATTTTTGTTAATATTTTTTTTGGAAATATTGAATGTTGTGATGTTCTCGAATGATGTGCATACAATTATTTACCCTCAAAAATAATGTAAATAGTCACTACAATTTTTTTATAAATGTTTGTAAAATGAAGTCTCTCTCTGGTTTTTTAATTGTCCCAGGGTCGTTATTCTTGAAACAGGGGAGCAGCCTTCCTAGGAGAACTGTCTCTGTTGCTTATATTATCATTGAGAAAGATGAAACATTCGCCTGTTTCAAAAATAAGGACCCAGTTTGTTTTTTCCCAAACTTAAAGCGTGTAGATTTTTTATAGACACACAAAAAAAAAATAGCTTAAAAATAATCTTTTGTATGCCAAATATTATTGTATTAATGTGCTATATTATATCGAGTTCTTTTAAATTGTAAATATATTTTTAGTTAATTATTAATAAAATTCTCCACTAAATTAAGACGCTTTTAAACTAATGTTATACTTTGCCCCCCTTTTTAAATAATGTATTAGTCACTTTGAAATAAAGCTTAATTATTGTTTATGAAGAATTTTTATTTATTCATCCAATACAATAATTATAAAAACACCTTAATATCCTTTAATAGAATGAGCCACGGACCAATTCTGTGCCACTTGCAAAGGCCCTTCAATACTAACACCTTGATCAGCATCAATAATCCCCAATTGATACTTAGGAAAACTTCTAGCATCACGATAGTACAAAACTTCCATGCATCTTTCAACTTGAGCTCTAGCTTCAGCTTGCGTGAGTTGAGGTTTATTATCCAGAGCGTCTCTGAGCATAGGAGTGGCAATATGAGCACCGTAGCCAGTGCAAATAATTTTGTCAGAGTACGCAGTGCCTTGTTTGTCGACCGTGCCTAAGAAAGGCTCTCCGTCTTGAATTCCGGCAACAATAAAATTATTCCAAAGTGGATCCATTTTGCTTCTTCTGTTGTATAGGATTCTGGTCAACCAGCAGTAGAGAGATTTCGGTTTGAGGGTGATACCGTCATCCAAACATTCATCACTTATCCTAAAAAATATATACAATATTATATTGTTTTATAATTAGTTTAGTTTATTTACACTTTTTGTTCAATAAAATTTTGAACGTATTGGAAATCGGCATAATCGCCACTGGAGCCCAAAATTATGTTGTTGTTCACTTTAACGATTCTTGGGCAATTTCTGTATCTGGCTAGTGAACCGTATGAAGCTAAAAGATCACCAGCGATAATGATGCCTTTATCGTAAGTGACAGCTACTAGAGAAGTAGATGTTGTCACTGGAGATCTGAAAGGAAATATTCAAATTAATCGAGAATGCAATTTTGGTTAATGATGAAAAGGATGGTTTAAAAGAAAATCAAGGTGTTTGATGGGAGTTCAAAACTTGAATTTTGCTGACTTTCTCAGGACATTTTTTTTACATTTTATGTAGCTCATAACATCACAGCTTTAAATTCTGAACTACAAATAATTTGCTTATGATTTGGATTTTTGAAAACTTTTGCTTCGAGAATAATTCTACTTTGTCTGTTTTCCTTTCTTGCTTATTGAATTTCTTATGATGCTGTCTTTTACTTTATCATGTCAAGCTTTCTATTGGCCAGGCACAACAATCACGAGACCACTCAACCACTTGGAATAATCAAAATTTGCAATTTACAATTAATTTGTGTCTCACGTTTTGTTTATCACCGTCTTTTATCTTATTATTTCAAATTCTTCATTGGCAAAATTAACATATCAATAATTATTAGGTCTGTTTCTGCAGAAATCAAGAACCAGTCAAAGTGAATTTCATTGGTTGAAACTAGTTTTCTGACTGTTTTTAACCAATGAAATTCGCTCTGACTGGTTTGTTATTTCTGCAGAAACAAACCTATCATTACAAGGCCACTCAAGCACCAGGAATAAACCAAAATCAGCTCATAATTTTCATTTTCCTACTTTGTTTGTGTCTCTCCTTTACTCTCTGAATTTCCTATATTGGTATTTCTCACTTTATTAATTTATTATTTCAGACTCTATAAATTGCGCAAACACAAAATCAAGGGGTAAACCACCATCCCAGAATTGGTGCAAACAATTCCTCAAAGGGGAATTTTTTACGCATAATTCCTCAAAATGCTTACAAATTCCTCCAAATTCCACTAAATATCCCATCACAAATTCCTCCAAATACCACACCACGAACTTCTCCTAATACCCCACAAATTCCTCTAAAACAAGGAAAAATTTTGAAACTTTTTTTATGTAAAGAGGAAGGTGAGAAGCTCATGTTCCCAAAATTTCAAATTTTTCCAGTGGAAAACAGCAACATGAAAAATCTTAGAAATCAACCTACAAAAACTGAATTAGTTGAAAATACAGTCTCACACATTTCAATGTTTTCCTGGAAAACTAGTGAAGGGAAAATTTTGGAACTTTTTGCATGTAAAGAGGAAGGTGAGAAGCTCATTTTCCCGAAATTTCAAATTTTTCAAGCAAAAAATTACAACATTAGGAATCTTGAGAATCAACCTACAATAACTGGATCACCTAATTGAAAATACAGTCTCACTTATTTCAAAGTTTTCCTGAAAAAAGTGAAATGGAAAATTTAAAACTTTTTGCATGTAAAGAGAAAGCTGAGAAGCTCATTTTCCCAAAATTTGAAATTTTTCCAGTGGAAAACAGCAACATGAAAAATCTTGGAAATCAACTTACAAAAACTGAATTAGTTGAAAATACAGTCTCACACATTTCAAAGTTTTCCTGGAAAACTAGAGAAGAGAAAATTTTGAAACTTTTTGCATATAAAAAGGATGGTAGGAAGCTCATTTTCTCAAAATTTGAATTTTTTCCAGTGGAAAACAGCAACATTAAAAATCTTGGAAATCAACCTACAAAAACTGAATTAGTTGAAAATACAGTCTCACACATTTCAAAGTTTTCCTGGAAAACTAGTGAAGAGAGAAATTTGAAACTTTTCGCATGTAAAGGGGAAGGTGAGAAGCTCATTTTCCCAAAATTTGATATTTTTCCAATGGAAAATTACAACATGAGGAATCTTGGAAATCACCCTACAAAAACTGAATTTGTTGAAAATACAGTCTCACACATTCTAAAGTTTTCCTGGAAAACTAGTAAAGGGAAAATTTTGAAACTTTTTGCATGTAAAGAAGAAGGTAAGAAGCTCATTTTCCCAAAATTTCAAATTTTTCCAGTGGAAAACAGCAACATGAAAAATCTTGGAAATCAACCTACAATAACTGAATTAATTGAAAATACAGTCTCACACATTTCAAAGATTTCCTGGAATCTAGTGAAGGAAAAATTTTGAAAGTTTTTGCATGTAAAGAGGAAGGTAAGAAGCTCATTTTCCCAAAATTTCAAATTTTTTCAGTGGAAAACCGCAACATGAAAAATCTTGGAAATGAACCTACAATAACTGAATTAATTGAAAATACAGTCTCACACATTTCAAAGTTTTCCTGGAAAACTAGTGAAGAGAGAAATTTGAAACTTTTCGCATGTGAAGGGGAAGATGAGAAGCTCATTTTCCCAAAATTTCA
The DNA here is from genome assembly GCA_917834065.1 of Ceutorhynchus assimilis. Classification (NCBI taxonomy): domain Eukaryota; kingdom Metazoa; phylum Arthropoda; class Insecta; order Coleoptera; family Curculionidae; genus Ceutorhynchus; species Ceutorhynchus assimilis. The sequence goes on along the minus strand of OU892287.1, from coordinate 8,362,586 downwards.
AATTTTTCCAATGGAAAATTACAACATGAGGAATCTTGGAAATCACCCTACAAAAACTGAATTTGTTGAAAATACAGTCTCACACATTCTAAAGTTTTCCTGGAAAACTAGTAAAGGGAAAATTTTGAAACTTTTTGCATGTAAAGAAGAAGGTAAGAAGCTCATTTTCCCAAAATTTCAAATTTTTCCAGTGGAAAACAGCAACATGAAAAATCTTGGAAATCAACCTACAATAACTGAATTAATTGAAAATACAGTCTCACACATTTCAAAGATTTCCTGGAATCTAGTGAAGGAAAAATTTTGAAAGTTTTTGCATGTAAAGAGGAAGGTAAGAAGCTCATTTTCCCAAAATTTCAAATTTTTTCAGTGGAAAACCGCAACATGAAAAATCTTGGAAATGAACCTACAATAACTGAATTAATTGAAAATACAGTCTCACACATTTCAAAGATTTCCTGGAAAACTAGTGAAGAGAGAAATTTGAAACTTTTCGCATGTGAAGGGGAAGATGAGAAGCTCATTTTCCCAAAATTTCAATTTTTTTCAGTGGGAAATAACAACATGAAAAATCTTGGAAATCAGCCTACAACAACTGTATTCATTATTCTTTTGAATTTTTTAAATTTGACAATCTCCTTTAAATTCCTCATGAATTCCTCACAAATTTTCCCAAATTCCCGAGCAAATTCCCAATAAATTCCTCCAAATTCCCTATAAATTCCCCAAATTCTCATAAATTCGGATGAGTTCCTTCAAATTCCTCACAAATTCCTCTAAATTTCCCACAAATTCCTGTAAATTCCCCACATTTTTGGCAAAGAATTCCTAGGTGGTTTGCCCCTTGCACAAAATTTACAAAGGCTACTCAAGCGCCGAGAATAATCCTACTTTGTCTGGTTCCCTTTCTCGCTTATTGAATTTTTTATATTGCTGTCTTTTACTTTATCATTCCAAGCTTTCTATTGGCCAGACACAACAATCACGAGTCCTCTCAATCACTGGGAATAATCAAAATTCGTGTCACAATTAATTTGTGTCTCACTTTTATTCATTGAATTTCGTTTATCGCCGTCTTCTACCCTATTATCCCAAGCTCTTTATTGGCCAAATTGATATAACAATAATTTTTATTAAAAGGCCACTCAAGCGCCAGGAATAAACCAAAATCGACTCATAATTATTATTTTCCTACTTTGTTTGTGTCTCTCCTTTACTCTTTGAATTTCCTATTTTGGTATTTCTCACTTTATTATTCCAGGCTCTGCATTGTGCAAACACAAAAATTACAAACAAAGGCCACTCAAGCGCCCAGAATAATCCTACTTTGTCTGTTCCTCTTTCTTGCTCATTAAATTTCTTATATTGCTGTTTTTTACTTTATCATTCCAAACTTTTTATTGGCGAAACACGACAATCACTCAACTCTTTTGGACATGAAATTTTGAAAAAATTGGTTCCTAAAACGTGCGCAAAGTAGTTTTTCTACAAGCGTGCGGAAAAGTGTACCTTTCCGCACGCATTTTAGGTCATGAAAATATCACTTTTCCGCACTAGTGCTTTTCCGTACTTTTCCGCACTAGTGCTTTTCCGTACTAGTGCTTTTCCGTACTTTTCCGCACGATGTGCGGAAAAGTAGAATACCTGAAATTTTTAGGTATACAGGTACTTACAGGTAAACAGGTATACTACTATACTTGATTGCTTGCTGAACTCCACTGTGCGTCGTTCGGCAAACTGCAATCGCGTGCGGAAAAGTGGTACTTTCCGCACTAGTTAGGAAATATACAGTTTTTATTTTCCTACTTCTTTGTTTGTGTCTCTCTTTTACTCTTTGAATGTCTTATATCGGTATTTCTCACTTTATTAGTCCAGGCTCTGCACTGGGCCAAAACATGAATTTTTAACAAGGCCACTCAAGCGCCGAGAATAATCCTACTTTGTTTGTTTCTCTTTCTCGCTCATTAAATTTCTTATATTTCTGTCTTATTTTATCATTTCCAACAGCAATCACTCAACCCCTTTAGACTTGAAATTTTGAAAACTGAAAAATGTTGTTCATAAAACGTGCGCAAAGTAGTTTTCCCATACTTACTTAAATCTTATTACAATTTTTTAAATTTTCCTTTCAAATACTTAAGTGTGTGTGGGAAAGTACTACTTTGCGTATGCCAAAGGAAAAAGGGTGTGTAAAGTAGCTTCTTTGCGGTTACTCATAGGAAACCTGAGTGTATTGTTTGATCATGTCACTAGAAGGCGCTAGTGTAGTTTCCTTCTACAACTATTTTCAACTCCCCAATATTTCCTCTATTTTAGTGCAAAAATTCAATTAATCAATTAATTAAATCAAAAGTATGACAATTTTTTTTTAATTATTGCAATAAAAATGTGAGAAAAATTAAAATTCTACTTTATCAAGCACCACCTGGTGACAAAAACTAGAAACTAGTTTAGTTGTATGTGCGTCCGCCATTTTATAAACAATTCCCTGTAAATGGGTCTCAGTTTTCCACTCGATTTTCCGGGAAAAAAATCGATTTCAGTGCGTGAAAACTGTTAAAATAGTTACAATGAAATATTAGCTTTGTTCGCGGGTCCGATTCCGAATCGGTTCAGAATTAATTCGGGATTGTCGTAGAGCGCACGCCTAGTTAAGAATCGGTTCAGGATTTCTTTTTACCGCGAACGATTTTGGAACCGAAAACCGAATACTTTTAAACATTACTTATGTGATTTGTGAAATTAGCTATTTGATTTTATTTATTTATTTATTTATTTATTTATTTAATATAATACACAACAGAGGAAGCTCCAAATGGTATAACTTATATACTAGGTCTATAATTATAATAATAAACACATAATAAGTTAATAAGTGAAGGGTTAAGTAAATAAATGTCCACGCCCATACATCGGAGTTGCAACCAATTAGAGAGGTAAATTTTCCAAGTGAATTGTCTGAAATCATTGAGCCAATATCGATCTCAACTTATTTTTGAAGGTGATTGGAGTGCAGTTGAAATCGACATTCATCGGAATATATGTATTGAAAAGATGCATAATACGGTTCATAGCACTGTTTTTGCCAACGTCTGTTCGGCTTCTATTAGTTAAAAATATGTCGTTTAAACGTGTATTGACAGATGGTATTCGAATGTTCATAAGTGCTAAGAGATCAGAGCAATTTATGTTATAGGTAATTATATTGAAACCGAATGTTAGTGTAAGGAAAACCCTACGTATCTCCAGGCTTTGTATATTCAGCATTTGTAGACGATCCTGGTGGGAAAATAGGTTTTTGTCGATTCCGAGTTTATATAATAGGAAATTAACAAACTTCATTTGAACTCGTTCGATGCGTTTAATATGGATTTGGTAATATGGTGACCAGATCACGCAGCAATACTCAAGGTGACTTCGCACCAACGAAAAATAGAGAGATTTTAGTACCTCGACATTAGAAAACTCCCAGCATCTTCGCATTATAAACCCTGCCATTTTGAAAGCTTTGGACAGGATATGATTTATGTGGTTGTTGAATCTTAATTGGGAATCAAAAATTACTCCCAGATCATTTATAAGGTCTACTCTGGGCGCTTTTTTCGAGAAAAAGATATTGATTTACATTTGGAGATGCTTAATTCTGTTCCATTAGATGTGCACCATTCTGATATTTTATCGATCTCGAGCTGTAGAATTGAACAATCGAGACTGCTAGTGATTTTCCTAAAGATTTTTAGATCGTCGGCGTAAAGGAGGAAATGGCAGTTGGTAAGTACGTTGGCTAGGTCATTGATGAACACAAGGAACAATATAGGACCTAGATGAGAGCCCTGGGGTACTCCGGATGTCACCATTATTTTTCTTGATATGGAACCACCAAACCTGACGAATTGTGTTCGGTTACAAAGGTAACTTGCTATCCATGTTAGAAGAGGATCTGTGACGCCAAATGATTCAAGTTTGCTGATCAAAATAAGATGGTCAACCCTGTCGAAAGCCTTTCTAAAGTCGAAATAAACTGAGTCGACCTGGTCCCCTGAGTCAATAGCTGCAGACACGTATTGAGAGTAAAGGCATAAATTTGTCTGGCATGAGCGACCGGACAGGAAGCCGTGCTGATTTTCAGAGAGGCAGTTGTATAGAGTTGACGAAAGCTCATCATTTACTATGGACTCGAAAACCTTGGCCATGCAATCCAGGCCCGAAATTGGGCGGTAGTTAGCGACGTTTCCCCTCTCACCACCTTTGAAAATAGCAGTTACGATGGCAGTCTTCCAGAGGTCCGGAAATTTTCCAGAGCTGAGAGAGAGTTGAAATAGGGTGTTAAGTGGAGATGTCAGGGTCGGACAACAATTTTTTACGAAGATTGGGGGTATGTCATCTGGTCCTGCTCCTTTTTTTTCATCCAATCCAATTAGTTTTTGGAGCACAATGTCGCAGTTAACTCTGATAGTTGAAAGGACAACATTATTAATATAAAATCGTAATGGGTTAATAGTGATTGCGGGATCAGAAACTGTGAATGTAGACTGAAAAAAATCTGCGAAAAAATCCGCGATGACTTTGGGATCACTAGAGTCAGCGTTATTGAAAGTCATTTTCGCAGGATAGCTGACAGAATTACGTTGAGACTTTATGTAAGACCAGAACGCTTTAATGTTATTCAAAATATTATTTTGAGCAGTTTGGACGAAGGAATCGTAGTCCCTCTTTATCGAGGTTTTTGATTCTGATCTCAGTTTTTTGTACTGAAGCTCGTCTAAGTTTAATTTCGTTCGTTTATGTTTTATAAAAGCTTTGTTTTTCTTGTTAATTAGAGCTATTGTTTTTTTAGAGAAATAGTTAGGGTATTTTAGGGTAGAAATTCTTGTCTTTGGAACGTACAGGTCGATTGCGATGTAAAGTACAGTATAAAACATTTCCAGGGCGTTATCAATGTCTCCGCACTGCAAAAAACTCCAATCGATAATTTCGAAGTAATCGTTTAAGTGATCGTAGTTTGCTTTATGAAAGTTGTACTTAAAAAGTTGCAAATCCGATGCATTATCCTTTGTAGCATCAATACAGAACCCAATTACTAAAGCAGGATGATGGGTATCAATACAGGTTAAAGGTGACATATTATTCGATACAGATACATTTGAGAAGTTTGAGAAAACAAGGTCCAGTTTTGCATTATTAAAGTTGGAGACATTATTGTACTGGACAAGATCGTAAAAACACGCACAGTCGTAAAGTGTTTGTTCCCGTTGATCACTGGAAGTGAAGATTTTATTGAGTTCATCGTCACCACCAGCTGAACATAGGTTAATGTCATTGTTATTAACTATGTCGGATGCACAAGTTTCAACTTTGGCAAATGAGTTTGCATAGTTCGGAAGGTTGAAATCTCCCAGTAATAAAACATTGGACCTTGAAAAACGGTCTAGCATATAACTTACTGAAGTAACGAGGTTATCATAGACTACTGCTATAAATTAAAAAAAAAAAAAATAACAGAACAGATATAATATTTATTTTTATTCAAAATTCGAAAATGCTCTATACATTGTCCATCCCTGAAATGTGGCATCACCTCCTCAAAATTACATTTCTTTAAGGAACTTAAACAAGCTCTAATTCTTCCTTGTCCGCATCGTTAGATGACAAATGGTCCGACTAGTAGGTACTTAGATGAAAAAAAGATCACTAAAATTGTGCATATAAATAAATATATTAGATTAAATAGAGATAAGTAACTTACAATACTGTACTGCAAATTCAGTAAACTATAAACTCCGTAGGAAAATACTCGCGTATAGTTTATCGTTTCAGCGTATAAACGAATAAAAAACCCAAATTCCAAATTTCAAAAACGCAAATAATACCAATAAACACCAGTCAGCTGACGAGTCTGACGAAATTACGCATGAGCAGCCGAACCGAACTTTTAGTCCTAACAAAAATCCTGGGACTGCTAGAACCGATTCCGAATCAATTAAAACCAATTCTATGTGATCCGCGAACGTAGAACTCTTACTAAAAATTCAGAATTTTATTATCCGCGAACGCCACTTTTTACACTGCGCATGCGAATAGTCCCTGAACCGATTCGGAATCGGACCCGCGAACAAAGCTATTATTTTCAATTTCGTATAGTTAGTAATCGCATACATGCTCAATTTACTTCAAAATTTGCATTTAAAAACTTTTGGTTTTCTTGGATCATGGAGGCCTGAATCATGAGCTCCTTGTGAAAAAAACGTTTGGATTTTCCAGGAAAAAGCTCCATTTTAGTACGTGAAAACTGTTGAAATAGTGAAAGTGAAACCTTAGCTTCAATTTGATGTGATTTGTTGCTGGGTAAGTGAGTTAGTTATTTTTAAATTTGCATTTGAAAAGTTTCCCTTTTCTTGACATCATGGTGGCGTCCATTTTGTATTGAAACAACTTATCAAAAATATTTATTTTTTGAATTAAAAAGGTACCCATGGAAAATCTGTTGAAGTGGAGTTCTAATTAAATTTTCTATAAAATATTCAACAATTTTCCCACAGAGAAAAACTGCCTTTGATTCTTTTTTTATTTTGTAAACATTTCTAGTAGTTAAGGTAGGTTTACAATGCTTGTAACTGTCTCAAATGGTAGAAGTAGAGTATGAGAATGAGATGAGACATTAACAACTTTCAAGCTAATTTTAGCCAATAATAGTTTAAGCTGATTTTTATGCCAATGTGAGCTTATAGCTTATCATTCAAGATATGATGAGTCGACTCTACCCTGAAGCGGAACTAAACATTATAACTGACTAGCTTAGTAATAATAATATTGTTACATTGAGAAATTTCTCTGTACTGAGTGAAGATTAAATTGGCTATAGACAAAAACAGCAAAAATACTACTTACTGAGTGTGTTGCCTGAAATCGTTGGGTTGTACTTGGGGCTGCATGTTAGGGAAATCGTAAAAACTGCCCGGAGCGGGGCCGTTTTGCCAGAACGGTGGTGCACTAAACATTTTTCTGATTCTAGTTTTAAGAAAAATAGAAATGATTCTTCAAATTCAATTTACAAGGGGATTCAAACAATAAATTCAAAATGTCATGGATAATGACAATGCAATTTTTTTTAGGTTAGGAATTGAAATTTTGGTTCATTAGGGGTTTTCATTTGGTTTGGACTAAATCTTTCAAATTCGAACAAACAACATTAGTTGTATTCCTTTCAAGAGTTTGAAACATTCGAGCTACTCGCTGCGGTGTTCAGTCGCCCCCGATTTGCAGGGAACAGATGCGTGATGCAACAAACACTTTTCGAAATGAATAGGGGCGTGAAGCCCCGGAGCTGTTCCGGAGCTCCTCATAGGTGTGAAAGGAATACAACTATTGCTCACAAGGACTGCTGGTTCTAGTTTTTTTTATTTTTTATTAACAGCAATCTGCCGAAATTGAAACAGTTAAATGGTTCGGCTTGCTCACTCCGTGCACTCCGAGTGACTCCATTCACACTCCAGCCGTTCGGGTATTGCTTTTTACCGTATTAAGGGTGACTCCATTAGCTCTGTTCACTCCACTCCAACTCCGCGCTGAATAGCCGAACCCAGCTATTTTCCCTGCGTTCGTTATTTTGGTCCGAGTTCTCCGAGCTTGATTTTACCGTTCGTTTATTTAAAAAGTGTACTCGGTGCAGTCTCATTCGCGTTCGTTTATTAATATTTCTTGCACTTTTATACAGCGCTCAACTGCTCTGATCGCTCACTGGTCACGTGATCACGACTCCGCTCAGCACGCTCTGCTCTTTGAGCAAAATACCGAACGCAAGGCAAGTATCAGTTTTAGATTCACTCCGGTTCTAAATTCTATTGGAGTACACCGTGTTTGAAAAGAAAACCCCTTTGATTGAAAACAGCTGAAATTATTTATGGAAAAATGAAAAATGAGTCACTTTTAAAAAAATAACAAATAAAACATCATCCTTTTGCTGTTTTCTAAGTATTAATATTGTTAATTATTATTCAAGAATAGTTAAATTATTATAATGTCTGCTAGCCAAGGTAAATACGAATGCTATTTTTCAACAATTTAAATTAAAATTCAACAATTAAATTATTGTCGCTGCCTTGTAGATAATCGCCCAGAACTTTATGAAGAAGTCAAGCTTTATAACAATGCCAGGGAAAGAGAGAAGTAAGTTATAAAATAATAACGGAGTGACTATTCATACACACTGGTCTGTGTACTAATAACTGCAGCACTATTTATACACACTGTGTATGTATAGCCCTCTTGCTATTCATACACACCAGTATGATTTAAATATTAAATACTTAATTTAAAGATGTCTATGAATAGCTCCGTGGCTATATTTCGTCGAAGCACTTTTTATCAATACTGACAGATCTTTTAATTGTCACAACAATGAACAATGTCACAATCGAGGCCACATTATTGTTGAAGCAGAAGTAATGTCACCATTGGTAAAATTCCCTTGTACAGAGATTATTTACCTATACCTGTGCCTATACCTACCTACCATACATCTGTCGGTAGATATATTACAAAAAGTGATTCAATTAATAGTTATTTATGTATCAAGGGAATTATGAGGGTGTTAATGCCCCAGGGCAAAGTTTGACCTAATAATCCCCGCCTAATTGCCTGGGTTGAAGTAATACTGATTCTTTTATAAAAATAAATGGCTTTCTCATTTTTATACTCTTCTAATCTTCCTTCAAATTCTTTATAAGTGCTAAATGTGCTTCCAAGACCAAACATCGAGCCAAACATTTTATTAGTAGGTATTGACAAAAAGACATCTCGGACAAAATACTTAGATATTTATCAGAACAACCTCAAACTGCTAAACTGAGCTTTGGTACATATAGGGCAATCCAACGACCTGTCAAAATGGAGACCAATGCCTTTTTATTTAAAAAAAAATGCCATTTTATTGTGATTTTTAATTTTTATAAAGTCTGTAAAGTGTTGATTTTTTGGAAAAGACATTACGTTATGTATTGTACTTAGTTGTGAGGCAGGTCTATAAACCTAGCAGTCCCAAGGTGGAAAAAAACTTCAAGAACTATATAATAATTAGGTGCTAATTAGGGCCTCTAATTAAAAATTACGTGCTCCTTCAGTTTTTGAGAAAATCAAAAAAAAAACTAAGGGACTGCTAGGTTTATAAAATATTTTTTCAAAATTTTCTTTTGTATCAGAATTTGGTGCTTTTTAGGTGCTCCCAAATAGTCCAAGAAAAAATAGAATTGATTAATTATTAACTGAGTTACAGAATTTTTTTTTAATTATTAGGGGACTGCTGGCTTTACGTCTACTTGTTGGTGTGTCAGAATGGCAAAAAAACTTCGGGATCTATATAATATTTAGGTGCTTTTTAGGTGCTAATTAGGGTCTCTAATTAAAAATTAGGTGCTCCTCTAGTTTTTGAGAAAATTAAAAAAAAACTAAGGGATTGCTAGGCTTATGATAGCTAGTAGTCGCCTATAGTAAAAAATATTTTTCCAAAATTTTCTTTTGTATCAGAATTAGGTGCTTTTTAGTTACTCCTAAATAGTCGAAGAAAAAATAGAATTGATTAATTATTAACTGAGTTACAGATATTTTTTTAATTATTAGGGGACTGCTGGCTTTACGTCTACTTGTTGGTTTGTCAGAATGGAAAAACACTTCGAGATCTATATAATAATTAGGTGCTTTCTAGGTGCTAATTAGGGCCTCTAATTAAAAATTAGATGCTCCTCTAGTTTTTGAGAGAATCAAAAAAAACTAAGGGATTGCTAGGTTTATGAAAGCTGGTAGTCCCCTATAGTAAAAAATATTTTTCCAAAATTTTCTTTTGTATCAGAATTAGGTGCTTTTTAGGTGCTCCTAAATAATCGAAGAAAAAATAGAATTGATTAATTATTAACTGAGTTACAGATTTTTTTTTTTAATTATAAGGAGACTGCTGGCTTTACCTTTACTTGTTGGTGTGTCAGAATGGCAAAAAAACTTCGGGATCTATATAATAATTAGGTGTTTATTAGGGCCTCTAATTAAAAATTAGGTGCTCCTCTAGTTTTTGAGAAAATCAAAAAAAACTAAGGGATTGTTAGGTTTATGAAAGCTGGTAGTCCCCTATTATTAGGAATAATAATAATAATAATGAGGTACTTTTTAGGTGCTAATTAGGGCCACTAATTAAAAATTAGGTGCTCCTTTAGTTTTTGAGATAATCAAAAAAAAAAAGAACAAAGGGACTGCCCGGTTAATGGAAACTAGCAGTCCCCTATTGTAAAAAATATTTTTTCAAATTTTCCTTTTATATCAGAATTAAGTACATGCTTTCTAGGTGCTTCTAAATAGTCAAAGAAAAAATTGAATCGGTTAATAATTATTAACTGAGTTAGAGATTTTTTTTATTATTAGGGGACTACTAACTTTCATAAACCTAGCAATCCCTCAAGTTTTTTTGATTCGGGATCTATTACCTAAAAAGCACCTAATTATTATATAGATCCCAAAGTTTTTTTTTCCATTCTGACACACCAACATGTAAACGTAAAGCCAGCAGTCCCCTAATAATTAAAAAAAAAGTCTGTAACTCAGTTAATAATAATTAATCAATTCTATTTTTTCTTGGACTATTTAGGAGCACCTAAAAAGCACCTAATTCTGATACAAAAAAAAATGTTGGAAAAATATTTTTTACTATAAGGGACTACTAGCTTTCATAAACCTAACAATCCCTTAATTTTTTTTGATTTTCTCAAAAACTAGACGAGCACCTTATTTTTAATTAGAGGCCCTAATTAGCACCTAAAAAGCACCTAATTATTATATAGATCCCGAAGTTTTTTTCCATTCTGACACACCAACATGTATGGTATAGTTTATAGGAAGTCAATCCGAACAGCATAAAAACTGTTTAGGCGGCATCTTTTTTATGAAATGAAGCATAGGCGTGCCACACGCCAGGAATGAAAAGATATTCTCGCAAATATCAGTAAAATTCCCGAGAATGAATCAAATCAAATCAAATCAAATCGTTTATTTCCATAGACATATAGGTACAATGTATCGGAATTGTCAAATAAATAAAATAAAGGTAAAATATCATTCACAAAAAACAAAATCAATTTACAAAAATCTAAATGAAGTTATGATTGAAAAACTCAATCAAGGAGTAGAAAGGGCACTCAGCAAGCATGGCCTTAAGAGTCCCCTTAAAAATTTGAAAGCCCGCAGTGCTCTTAATGCGTTCAGGCAGATGATTATAAATTCTCAGTGATGTAACTTCAGGACCATCCCGCACCTGAGACAACCTAGCCAAAGGAACATACAATTTATCCGCGTTACGCGTTCTGTAGTAATTAACGTCGCCAAACCTTGCACAGCCACCAGACTTCTTAAAAACTCGACAAGCACACTGCAAAATATAGATATTTATGACAGTTGGTATTTTTTCCCTTCTAAAGGTTTCACGGCATGATTCCCTGAAAGGAAGCCTGAACATGGTTCGGATAATGCGTTTTTGACATATCAAAACCCTCTCGACACCGCAGGAGTTGCCCCAAGCGGACAATCCATAGGCCAGAGTAGAATGCACCGCTGCAAAGTAGAAGGTTTTTAAAGTATAAGTATCCACAAAATCTCTGAGCTGTAGGATGGCATAGTTGCTACGTGACAATTTAGTGCATACTGACTCAACTTGATCATCCCAAGACAAATGTCTGTCGATCACAATCCCCAAAAACCTGGAGGAGTCCTGCTGAGCCAGGCCAGTCGATCCCTCCCTGAGGAGTAGGCTTCTATCTTCGACCACTCGTATCGGAGTAAAAACCATGAAATTGGTCTTTAAGCCATTCAAACAAAGTCCATTTCTCTGGCACCAGCCCGCAATCTCAGCTACACATTTGCTGCCCTTCCAGTGCAGTGATTCATAGTCACGCCCAGTGACGAGTGCTGACGTATCATCAGCAAAAAGTGTGATAAAGCTGTCATCAACCAAAAGAGGCAAGTCATTAATAAATAATAAAAATAGGATTGGTCCAAGGACACTCCCCTGAGGAACCCCAGTTTCAACGGCTGCCCAATCGGAGATTGCTACTCGACCCTCAACATTCATCCTCACAGCCTGGGTTCTACCTGACAAATATGATACCAGCCACCCGTAAGCTGCGCCTCTTATTCCATAGTGAAAGATTTTATTTAGAAGTATGCTGTGGTTGATGGTATCGAAAGCCTTAGTGAAATCGAAGAAAATACCCACTGATTTCAGCTTTGCATCGAAACCATCCAAAATTGTAGTATACAGGGAGACTATGGCATCCGTTGTAGAGAGCCCAGCTCTGAATCCAAATTGACGGCATGACAGAATGCCAAAAGCGTCCAAAAAAGCGACAAGTCTTCTCCCGAAGGACCTCTCAAAAATCTTAGAGAATACAGACAGCAGCGCAATGGGCCTATAGTTCTCAAGCAGCGATGTCTGACCCTTTTTGTGAAGTGGTATCACAATGGCTGCCTTAAGCTCTTTAGGAAAATATCCAAACTGAAAGGACACGTTCAGAAGATAGGTCAGTACAGGGAGAACACACAATAAATTACAAGGAATCTCATCAGCGCCACATGACCTTTTTTCTGAGACAGATTTAATAATCTCATGAGTTTCACTTTCAGTGAGAGGAGACAAGAAAATAGATTGAGATATTCCACTGCACGGCATATTAATGGTTGTAGGTGCCTGAAAATTGTCCAGGAGTTTAGCTACTGATCCGACAAAAAAGTCATTGAAGGTGTTAGCAATGTTCAGACTTCCGGTAACATCCCTGCCGTTTGCTGTAATCTTATCAGGAACAGACTTCGACTTGCAGTTTGAAAAGCCTGTAGTCGAATTAATGATATTCCAAGCGGTTCGCGTAACATTCCTAGAGGTTAATATTTTTTGAGAATTAATAGTTCGCTTAGCAGTGGCTATATTTTTTCTATGATCCCTTAATCTGGCTCTATATGACAAATGCAATTCGGGGTTGTCTAGACATTTTAGTTGGATATGAAGATGTCTCAACTGTTTACCTTCATTGATAATTGAGGGCGTTATCCACGAATTAGACACCCTTTTATTGGGCTTACGTTTAGTTACGCATGGAAAGCATATGTCAAACAGACTGCGAAAAGTGTCGAATAATAAACTAATTCTAATTTCTTCTACGTCCATGAGCAAGCTACCCCAATAATAATTTATCTCACAATGCAAAGGCGTCTGTCTACAGTCACCTATAATGCACCAGACATTTTTAGACAATAATTTATTTTTGCGTGCGCCAAATATTATTTGACCAACTGGAAGCGGCCGTCTAGGAATGTGTAGTCATAGTCATAGTTAATCATACTTTATTATCCAAGAAAAAATATTCTATTGACAAAGAATTAACTTAAAAGTAAAACAGACAAAAATAAAAATAAATCACCAATAGTATAACAATGCAAATAAAAACAAGTTGAAAAAAAAATTGACAAATAGCAATGGCAATCCAAGCAATATTACATATACTTAAAACTATACTAAAATGATAAAATATAAATAAAAGACAAAAGTACTCAAAAATAAAAAAGGTTGTATAGTCATACAGTGTCACTATAGTAAAAGATCCTCAACACTCCTACGAAATAGTTTGTAGTTTCTGATCATTTAAAGTTCATTACTTAGATGGTTGAACATTTTTTTGCCCTCATAGAATATTGAGTGTTTTGCTAAAGCAGACTTTGGTATAGGTAAGCCTTTATTAGTGTTCAAACTTACTCTAGTGTTGTACCCAATATCCCGCGTTTCCAAACCCAAATATTTTTTGTGCACAAGACACACAGTTTCCAAAACGAATAAACATGGTACAGTTAAAAAAAAATCCCTAATAATTAGTGGTTGACAATGTTCACGACCTGCAACTTTACACAAATAACAAATTGCCCTCTTTTGTAAAACAAATATCGAATTAAACTGTTGGCTGTTAGTAAATCCCCAAAAAGCTATACCATATCTCACAAGAGATTCAAATAGTGAGTGATAAATCCATTTTTGTGGTAGAACAACTAAGCTCGTTGGAAACTATTCTCATTGCAAAGCAACCAGCAGACAACCTTTTACTTAGTGCCATTATATGGTCCTCAAATTTAAGTTTATTGTCTATGATGAGTGCTAAAAAGTTTGTAAGGGGTTTACTTTCTACAATTTCATCATTTAAATACAAATCATTCTAGCAAAACCCAATGGTGATTATGCTGGTTTTATTAACATTAAAGCAAAGCAAATTTGCATCACACCAAAGCCTAACTTCACGCAGGTCCCTAACATTTGTTAATTTGAGTTCATCTCTGTTTTTACCATGCCAAAGAAGACTAGTATCATCCGCAAAAAATGTAAACGAAGCCTGAATCTTTAAAGCTGCATAAAATGGGTCCGAGAACAGAGCCTTGTGGAACACCTTTTGTAGTAAATGATCTATCAGAGTATTCGCCATCCGCTGTCACCACTTGCATTCTTCCCCTAAGATAGGCAGAAAATCATTTCATTGTAAGCTTCCCAAACCCATAGTGCCTCAACTTGCGCAGCAACACTCCATGATCCACACAATCGAATGCTTTCGAAAAATCACAGAATATTGCTGCAACAGCATCGCCACAATTTATATTTTGATAAACCTGATGGAGCAAGGAGAAAATGGGATCATCTGTATTTTTACCCGAGCGAAAACGAAATTGGACAGGATTTAATATTTTGTTATTTTCCAAAAAGATCATAAATCTCTTCTCCACTATTTTCTCAATGACCTTCGAAAGCGTAGATAAAAGGGAAATAGGACGAATTACCCCCCTTAAACAACGGAACTACAACAGCATTTTTTAAACATGTTGGAAATTCGCCCACCGCAAATGACTGATTAATGGAACATGCAAGTGCATGCAATGCAGACTCAGGCAAGCTCTCCAATATTCTCACTGAGATTCCATCGTAACCTGCCGAATTTTTGTTTAATATTTCTTTAAAAATCATCCTTACTTCTTCTACATTTGTGCTTTCTAAAATAAAAATTTCAGGAACATAGATATCGACCAAATAATCTATGGGATCTTTCTTGGAATTTAAATTTGAAATTAATTGGTCGCCTATTGTGCAGTAAAAATTATTAAGAACGCTTAGATCAATTTCAATATTATTTTGCAATTAATTGGCTTTACCCCTCAATTGATTAACTATTTCCCAGTTCTTTTTTGTTTTGTTCTTTGCACCTTCAATCCTCCATTTATAGTAAAGCTCTTTTGCCACCCTAATTACTTTCCTATAAATTCGTCTATAATGATTAAAATATGCGATAAAAAACTGATTGTTACTGTGGTACTTTCTTATAGAATGCAAGGATCTTAAATTTTTTGCTAAGGTCTTTATACCACAGGTAATCCAAGGTTTTTTTATCTTTAACCTTAAGATATTGTAGAGGAAAAGCCCTGTTAAAAGCGCCTGTCAATAAAGCATGAAACTGTTCCACTGGATTCTCCGCACTCAGAACACCATTCCACAATATCCTGCTACAATATACTTTAAATTTATTATAGTTTTTTTTACGGAAAATTCTTCCCCGTCTAGTTTTTCTAAATTTTGCACCAGAATCTGCAGAACAAGTAAGCAAAACAGCGTTATGATCAGACAATCCAGAAGCAATAGTGCTGCAGCCTAAGATCTTGCTGTCTTCAATGTTTGAGCGAAAATAGTCTATCATAGTGGCAGACAACTGCGTACCTAATCCGAGTGGGTGAACAGACATGCATTTTTAGGTTTAGCGACCTCAAAAGGCAATTAAGCGACTGTGTGGCCAAAGATCCCACATCAGGAAAGTTTATGTTAAGATCACCCGCTAGAATAATGTTGAAACGAACAGGCAATCCAGTCAAAAGCATTTCAAGACGATCAATAAATACATTGAGATCACAGCTTGAAGGTCTATAGATACACACTACATATAGATTAAAATACTTAACTAAAATTATTGAGAATTCAAACTCCCTTTCGACAGTCAAACTCAAACTATTAAACCTACCCACATTCACAATTAAAAATTTATCACAGACTCTTTTGTGTACAAGAATTATAGTTCCCCCATGTAAAATTTGTTTTCCGCAATAGATTGATGCTATATTGTAGTCAGGAATATAACATGGTTCATTCTCTTTCAGCCAGTGTTCTGTCAACAAGAC
The DNA here is from genome assembly GCA_917834065.1 of Ceutorhynchus assimilis. Taxonomy (NCBI): domain Eukaryota; kingdom Metazoa; phylum Arthropoda; class Insecta; order Coleoptera; family Curculionidae; genus Ceutorhynchus; species Ceutorhynchus assimilis. The sequence goes on along the minus strand of OU892287.1, from coordinate 8,346,359 downwards.
AAAATTAGGTCTATTACACAACTCCAGAAGCACACTCAGTTCATCTTTTTTATTTCTTACAGATTGAATATTTAACAAAAACAAAGTAAAGTTATTATTATTTATATACCTATTTGTGTATAAAAAACATTTAAATTGATTTAGGGTTCACTCAAGATTTTAGGCAAGATAATATTCATACGGGGACTATTTAATTTATAATTTGGTTATTTTTGTTGGAATATATAGGTAAATTGAGCTGATTCGGTATGTGACTCTTTTTTTTAGGTGTTCGGATTGATTTCGTATAAACTATACTTTGGGATCCCCCAAACTCCATACACTAAATTATTCTGAGATTTGGAGCCAAATACTATGAAAAAAGGCACTCAGAAAAATTGAAAAATTGATAAATCACCCCAAACTGCTTATCACGATTTTATTTCTGGAACTATAATTCCAAATGAGCTGAAATTGCCAGGAATTGTAGTGCTCTACTGGAATAAGAACCGCTGAAAATTTCAGCTTTCAATCTTTGATAGAAAAAAAGTTATGACCTTCCAAAATCTCATCATAAGGTAGCCTTCTTACAAAAACGATGAAATTTCAATTGTTTTTTTCTTGAGATTTTGTGTCCTAATGGTCCTTTGGGATACCCCAAACTCTATACACTAAATTATTCTGGGATTTGAAGCCAGATTCTATGAAAAAAGACACTCAGAAAAATTGAAACATTGATAAATCACTCCAAATTGCTTAACACGATTTTATCTCAGAAACTATAAGACCAAATGGGCCGAAATTCCATACACTAAATTTTCCTGGGATTTGGAGATAGATTTTATGAAAAAAGCTCGGAAAAAAGGCACTCAGAAAAATCGAAAAATTGATAAATCACCCCAAATTGCTTAACACGATTTTATTTCTGGAACTATAAGTCCAAATGAGCTGAAATTTTCAGGAATTGTAGTTTTCCAAAATCTAAAACGATGAAATTTCAAAAATTTTTTTGTTGAGATTTTGTGTTCTAATAGTCCTTTGGGATCCCCAAACGCCATACACTAAATTATTTTAGGATTTGAAGCCGGAATTTATGAAAAAAGGCCCCACAAATAATAATTTCTTAACAATTCCTCACTTACATAGGTACCACAAAATTCCTTTCCAATAAAATGGAATCTCCTCGGGAACCTCCTTTTATTGAAACTTTTGTTAGTCATCACAATTTGAAAACTTCCAAAACAAATCCGCTATTCTAAACAATCCATCTTCCATTTAAGGTACGATAACTTGGCAGATCTCTATGCAGTTATCAACACCTTGCAACAATTGGAAAAGGCCTACATCAGAGACTGCGTCACTCCAAAGGAGTACACAGGGGCTTGCAGTAAATTGCTGGTGCAATACAAAGCTGCATTCAGGCAAGTGGAAGGGAACGAGTTTCCCACCATAGATGCTTTTGTCAAAAAATACAGGGTAATAATAATTAAAACAATAAAAAAATAAGTATTGAAATACATTTTTAATAGCTGGATTGTCCTGCTGCACTGGAAAGAATCAAAGAAGACAGGCCTATAACCATCAAAGATGACAAAGGCAACACTAGCAAATGTATAGCCGATATTGTGTCCCTTTTCATTACTATAATGGACAAATTGAGGTTGGACATTAGAGCTATGGACGATTTGCATCCGGAAATTCGAGATTTGGTCGATACAATGAACAGGCTGAGCATACTTCCTTCAGACTTTGAAGGCAAGCAAAAAGTCAACGAATGGTTGAGTACTTTGAATTCAATGCAAGCCTCTGATGAACTATCAGAAAGTCAAGTGCGACAATTATTGTTTGATTTGGAAAGTTCTTATGCCGCTTTTAATAAGGTTTTGCATAATGCTGCTTAAATTATTTAGTTTTATATTTATGCTTGTTAGGATAATTTTAGAGCATGTTATATTTTATGTTAAAGAATAAATGAATATAGGCTATTTTTTACATTATTCAAAAGTCGTTTATTATTACAATTAAGTACGAGTACACTGAAATATTTACAATAAATTATTGATATTTTAATGAATACGTTTTGTATTTATGTAAAATATCTGGGACCTTTGGTCAGGCAATACAATTTTTCGAACATGCAGGAGAAGATATTCAGCTTATTCTCCGTGCATGTAAGAGATACTTAAAACTATCCTTAATTACTAAAGTTTGCAATAAATTGGCCTTTTGAGTATCTATTTAATACCCTGAACTATTAAACATTGCACATAAATTTTAGCTTTCCAACTCATTGACCTAATTTCAATTGTAGAACTAAAATACTAGCGAAATTAGGCGTACATCTAAACACAATGGTCAAAATAAGTCTTGTTCATTTAAAACTGCTTCTATGATTCATGTACCCGCTAAACTGCGATGATAATTTTTCAATGTTAGTTTTTCTCATTTTGGTACAAGTGGCTAGAAGGGCTCCTGTGAGAAGGCAAAGGGCACCGCATCCTAGGGCTAGAAGTGTTGCAAACCAGCCTGTTTTCAGACATACACTGTTGGGGTCTGATGTTAATGATTCTATATTAGGAAAATAATTATTTATTGAAATAATATATTGATGTAATTTACCTTTGTAAGTAATATTTGTCTCTTGATCACTTTCTCCTTCTTGCAGCACTCTCAAAGATTGATAAAGATTGACATTTTCTGATAAGGGCACTGGTGTTGGGGTCGCTGTACTGTTACTTCCTTCAATAGACCTTTTTCTTACATTTTTAACATTTCTCCAGTGACAGGGTTGACTCTACAACAAATAGACAATTTCCGCAAACTAAAATTAAGCAACCGTGAAGATGTTTGAAGCAGGAAGAGTGTTCTTTTAAGTAAACAGGAAATGGCTAAGTACGTACTGGGCATCTTCCATGACACATTCTAACATCGCATTCAATATAGAGTGCAGGCGAACCGGTGAATCTGAATGTCTTCATATAAGCGAAGACTTGCGTTTCAAATACGCCAGATTCCGACCAGGAACCGCGAAATCTCGAAATTAATTTGTCGTCCACTGGACAGCCGTATTCGTCTATTAGTTGGATTTTTTTGGTTGCCCCGTTGTGTGCGTAACAATCGTTTACCACTATATCGAATCCATCTGAAATTTTTAATAATAATGCTATTATGTGTCGCATTTTACCATAAATGAATAATTATTACCGTATTTACTCCTCATATAAATAATGAGAGTTAATGGGTCTCCGACTCTTACAGGTCCTGTAACTCTATTTCCTGCTGTTCCATATCCATAGCGGATTTCCATGTAGCATTCTGGCGGTGTCAATGTGAAAACTACTGGATTTCCTGTTGCAACTCTAAAAATGCATTTATTATTAATAAAGCCTTATTGCATAATATAGAATTATTGTACTTACTCAACATCCAAAAAAGGAAAAGTAACAGTTTTCCAAAAATCGTATCCATATTCGCAAGTAACTTTAAAATGCTCATCATATTCCTCTTCAATCAAAGGATTGTATTGAACAGTGACTGTGTTCCACATAAAATTTTTCTGCAAAACAATTAATCATTCTCGTACTGTTATCACAATACTCCATTATACTATTAATCTCTAGGCGAAATTAGAAAGGATATTATATTAGATTGATGCACTCACAGTTGGCGATTTTCTGTTATCCTCATTATGGGTATTTTTGCCGAGAGTTCCGCATCTGTTTAGTTGGATGTAGAATTCGTAATAATCTCGCCCAGTTCCGTTGATATACATACAGTCTGGGTCGTAAGCGTAACCTGAAAATAAAATATGCTTGCAATTTTGTTTTTTTTTTTTGTAATAGTTTCATTGTGCGTCAGTTGAGAGATAAAAGTGGGTCTTGAATATTAAATAAAGCAATAAATATTATGTTATTGCTATGAGCTTCCTGAAAGAAGATGAAAAATCTACATAGTTTATAGTAATTACTGAATTGAAAAGATTCTTGCCATATTGTAGGAATTTTAGTTGTTTTAAATAAAATCTCATAAAATTATTCATATTTTGATTCCTTTGGACCTGCTACAGTCTCTTGCGAAGCTCAATAAAACATCATAATTTTGCTAGAAACTCATTAATCCTGGAGAGTTTCAAATGTATTCTGGATCTGGATAGTTGCAAAGGAGGGTAAGTTACCTCCCTGACACTAGGGTCACTAGGCGTCACCTTAGGGCCCTTTGTGCCACCTCCATTATTAAGACGCATCTCTTCCCCAAGGGTCTCCCGCAGACATCGCACCCGTTGGATGAATTGCAGGAGAGTTCCAGGTGAGGTACGACTCAACCTGGTTATATCAGGCCAGATGTCCCCCAGTATGGCTTGCCGCGTTGTTGATTTCCTGATAGATGGCTATCTTGGCTCTCTGGTTTACCTCCATCTATTCCGCCTGACGGTGGTGTGGTCATCAAGGGAGGTACTTATGCGGAGGTTTAGTTCAGGTGAGAAAACACCCGCTACTGTTCCTCTACTGGTTTTCGATCCGTCCGTATATATTGAGACCGTTGGGGTAGCCTGCGCCTCACCCAACTTATAGACACTGTAGGATCTTTTTGTTATCTGTATGGGCATCGCGCGATCCACTGCCGCTCTCAGTAGGTGGTGCATTTCTGCACCCTTCCGCTAGTATGCGGCAGTGTCACCCCCACCCAGCTTCCGTGCTGCCACAAGCCCAAGGGGTTTAATCTGCAGGCGGTTAAAAGGGTCATCTCCTCTACATACAAGTGCAGAGGTGGCAGACCCAAAACCGCTTCCATTGCCCTCGTCGGGGTGGTTCTCATAGCGCTCGTGATCCCGATACACGCAAGTCGTTGCGTTTTATCGAGTAGGGCTCTCTTTTTTACTTGTCTGGTTCTGGGCCACCAGACAAGAGCTGCATAGCAAACCATCGGTCTTATAATAGCGGTGTATATCCACAGGGTGATTTTGGGTGTGAGGCCCCATGACCTGCCCATCGTCCTGCGGCACTGCCACATGGCCATGGCCATGATCACTTTTCCCGTTTTTACCTAAATGTGTCTTTTCCAGCTGAGCTTTTGATCAAGGTACTTGACCTCTGGGGTTAGCTGGCCTGGGTATTTGCATACTACTTAGCTTTCTTTTCACTTGGATTCACTGTCAGGGAGTGCTCCTCACTAGTCCTCACACCAAGATGAAATTTAGTTAAGAGCCGTTCGCATGAGATCGCATAGAACGCTCTCAACCTTGCCTGTAGGCAGAATGCACAATTCATCTGCGTAACCTATAGTAGGGAATCCCGCATCATTTAAGCTGTCTATTACAAGGTCCCAGAGGATCGGTGATAACATACCACCTTGTGGGCAGCCTCTCTTAACCAGATTATTGATGGTGGTGTCCCCTGTATCAACTTTCACGACCCACCAGCTTAGCATCCTCTCTATCCATCTGGTGATGGTAGGTGGAGCCCCATGTCTAGGTAGGCCTTGTTTGATATTATCGAAGGTCGTTTTGTCGAACGCTCCTTCCATATCAATAAACGCTGCCGGGGTAGGAATAAAGATTTAGTCTATTGAACGTATAAAGTGAATATCTATTAAATTAAACATTAGACTAAAATCCGGATAAAAAAGGAATACCACAAAGAGCTATATTACTAATATTAAAACATGGTGTCAGCATTGTGAAAAAGGCGGTAAGAAAATAAAAGTTTTGGAAGAAAGTTTGAGATAGAATGAAAGCTTCTGTAGAAAAAGGTTGGAAAAAAAAATTACACCCAGGCCCGTCAAGAGTGGGGGAGGTAGACGGGACAAATTCCTGGGGCCCCGTAAGACCTGGGAGGCCCGGATTATAAGTTTAAAATTTGCTTTACAAGTGTCATATTCGAAAGGATGAATATCCGAGTGTGTTAATATGTGATTCTTCAAAACGCCTTTTCGCTTGAATTTCGCTTTACAAGTGTCACATTCAAAAGGATAAATATCCAAATGTGTCGAAATGTGATCCTTTAAATTGGTTTTTCGTTTAAATTTGGCTTTGCAATTATCACATGCAAACCAAGTGTGTTAAAATATGTGATCCTTTAGATTGCCTTTTCGTTTGAATTTCGCTTTGCAAGTATCACATTCGAAAAGACAAATATCCGAATGTGTAATTGAATGATATTTCAAGCTTGCCCTGATTACACCACCCAAATATGGTAGCAATTTTTAAAGCACTAAAAAGCATAGCTTTTGATCAGCATGTAGCTAGAACAGAAAACTTAACACTCGAATTAGCAGAGGCTCAGTGTAAGATGTCAGAAGCAAGTAAACACCAAATGAAAGGCTTAAGAAATACTGAACAGTATGAGGTTTAACAATAAAGGTAATGGTAGTTCTACACAAGAAAAGGAATATAATTCCTTTAAATGCAATACAAAACATGGACCAAAAAGTTGCAAAGCGTATGGTAGACATGCTCAAAATGTGGCAAAATGAACCATTTTGCTGTTGATTGTAAAATCAAAGACAGCAAGTTAGGTAGGAACTTTAGAGATAAGAATTTTACAAAGAAAAAGCGTAGATATGTATATGAGGTTGAAAGTAGTAGGTAGCGAAAGTAGTTCTGAGAAGAGTGAAGCTTCATCTGGTCCATATATAGAATTGATTCAATAATAGTGTTAGATAATATAAATTATACCTATTATAAGCAAAATAAGGAAATTTAAGCTGGATTTATACAGCAAATAAAATAAAATAAGATAAAATAACAAATACTTACATAGCTAAATGTATTTCTTATTTTGGTATTTTCTGTATAAACACTTTAAGGGTATCTAATGAGGTTAACTGTTACTTCTTACTTGTTATTTTATCTTATTTTATTTGCTTTATAAATCCAGCTTTAGACATCAGACTTGATAATTATTAATAATGAATTTGTTACTTTCAAGCTTGATACAGGCGCAAATTGCAATTGCATACCTGAACAAACTTTAGGAAAATTAAAACTTGAGAATAAAATTATCCAAAATAATTTGTCGCTGAATACCTATGGTGACAATAAAATAAAAGCTATTGGCTATGTTATCTTGAGATGTTTATTTAGAAATAAGAAACAACATAAAATTTGTAGTTGTAGTCGTTGTAGAGTGTGACAGTATGTCCATTTTAGGATTAAATACTTGCACTAAGTTAGGATTATTAAAAAGAGTAGATTCTGTTAAAGTTCTGGATGAGGAACAAAAAAATTTTTGATTAAGAATGCCAAAGTATTTGAGGACACATATAAAGTTCCCTATAAATATAAGATTGTTCTAGCATTCAATGCACAACCTGTAAGTAGCGCTTGTAGAAGATTGCCAGAGGTAATACGATCGAGGCTGAAGGCTTTGCTAGATGACTTGGAAAGTAGAAAAATAATTTCTAAAATGGATGAACCTACCGAATGGGTCAATAACATAGTTATTGTGGAGAAGCCTTCAGGTGCCTTGATTCAATTCATTTGAATAAGTATGTATGTTTTGATCAATATCCGATACCAACAGTTGAGGAATTGACACTAAAGTTAAAAGACAAAAAGATTTTTACAGTTGTAGACCTTAAGGAAGGATTTTTTCATGTTCCCCTTGATGCTGCAAGTAGAAAATTATGTACATTCATAACACCTTTTGGCAAATATTCTTTCAATCGACTCCCATTTGGGCTAGGTGTGAGTCCTGAAGTTTTCCAAAAAATAAATGACAAAATATTTGGAGATTTGCCTATCGGGATATATTTTCATGATTTTATAATAGGTGGAATAAATGAGGAAGAACATGATAGGATTCTTGCGGAGATGATTAAACGGGCAGATAAGTATGGAGTAAAATTCAAAGTTTCACAGGTTTGCTATATAGGTCAGATTTTCTCAGTGTACGACCTGATCCTGAGTATGTAAAGGCTTGGTTTAGATATTCGCATCCTTGGTTTAGAAGTAGTGTATGAAAATAGTGAGGTTTAGGACAAAAAATCAAACTCCTGGATTAAAAATTCGCCGACGTTTCGGCCTCATATTAGGCCTTCTTCAGGGCTCTTCTTGAAATTAGGAGTTTTCGAAAACCCTTAACTCTAAAAACTCCAAATTGTACCATAATCATTTGTGACATGATTGAAACAAAACAATACAGACTTAGATTGCGGGAAGAGATTTCGACGACACACTAGCAACCAAATTCAACTTAATATCCTCACTCATATCAAATGTAGTATGGTTTTTTGTCCTAAACCTCACTATTTTCATCCACTATATGTAAAGGCTGTTCTAGCACTAGAAGAACCTAAAAATAAAAAAGAGCTGTTGTGGATACTAGGTATAGTTAACTATCTTTCTAAATATTTGCCTAGATTGTCTGTGTTGTTGTCTCCATTAAGAAACCTGATAAAAAAATGATGCTGAGTGGTCATGGACTAAAGATCATGCTTTTGTTTTTTCCAAAGTTAAAACTATAATAACTGAAATTCCTAATTTAAAAATATTTGATTCGAAATTGCCAGTAGAAATTCAGACAGATGCCAGTCAAAATGGTATTGGGGGGTGTTTTTTACAAGAAGGCTGTGGCATTTTGTTCACGTAGGCTGACTGAAACCGAACGTAAGTGGGCTCAAATAGAAAAGGAGTATTTGGCTATCTCTTTTAGTTTGCAAAAATTTCACCACTTCATTTATGGTCGTAAGATATAAGTAAAAAGTGATCATAAACCTTTGGTTTCTATTAATAAAAAAGATATTTGCAAAATTAGTTCCCGCTTACAAAGGTTGAAGTTGAAAATGTTAAAATATAAATATAAAGTTGAGTATCTGCCTGGTAAATATATGTATATTGCCGATCTCTTGTCCAGGTCATATTTGAAGCATGCTGTGAAAGATGACGTTGAGATGAGAGAAGTAATACACTGTATAGATGTTAACCTACCAATCTCTCCACAAAAACTCCATGAGTTAAAAACTGCCACACCTAAAGATTCCGTGTTAACTCAAATTATTGAATACTGTATCTCGGGCTGGCCTGGCCATCAAATAAGAAATCAATTTTCAATCCAGAAACCACATCTTTTTACAAAACTAGACAAGACTTACACACAATCAATGGTTTACTTTACCACAATTTCAAGTTAGTTGTTCCCAAGACATTAAAATCCGAGATGTTGACAAAGTTACATGTGGGACATTTTGGTATTGAAAAATCTAAAGCAAGGGCCAGAAAAATATTCTGTTAGCCTGGTCTCTCATCAGACATGGAAATATCTAAATGCAAAACGTGTTTAAAATTTAGCAGAAATAATGTCAAGGAGCTATTAATTCAGCATGAGAGGCCACAAGTTTCTTTTCAAAAGGTTGCAGCAGTTATTTTGACATATATTGATAAAGACTATCTTGTGATTGATTACTTTAGTAACTAGTTAGAGTTGGTTCTTTTGGAAAATAAAACAGCTGGGGAAATTATTATACATCTTAAGAAATTTTTTTCTGCAAATCGGCATACCAAAAATCTTTGTTTCTGACAACATGCCATTTAATAGTAAAAAATTTAGAAAGTTTACTATTGCTTGGGATGTGGAATTAGTTATATCCAGCCCAAAATATCCTAAATCAAATGGGCTTGCTGAGAAGGCAGTAGAAATAACAAAGTCCATTCTCAAAAAGTGTGCTCATTTTGAGAGTGATATTTATAAGGCTATGTTGGAATATAGGACGTCTCTACTAACTGGTCTGGGTGTCTCACCTTCAGAATTGTTGAATAAAAGATTATTAAGATCTATTCTACCAGTTGCTGACTAAATTCTAAATCAAAATACTCAAATCGATTTGGAAAAAATTCAAAAACAACTATCAAAGTCAAAAAAATATTATGATAAACACACAAAAGAAAGAAACGATTTCACAAAGGGACAAAGTATCATAATTAAAAAAGGTCAGTCTTGGGTACCGGGAAAGGTTGTTGGAAATCATTCAAGTCCACGATCATATTTTGTTGGAGAAAATACGACTGATACAATTTTGAGACGTAATAGGTAACTCATCTTTCTTACGCAATAATCCCAACCCAGTATCCTTAAGTTCGACCTCTAATGATGTTATCAAAACTAATAGTAATAGTATTAAAGAGTGTCCCAATGAATCAAGATGATATCCCAGTATCTGTGAGAGGAAGCCAAGTGTAACCGTAGAAAATACGAGTGTAACGTTAAACAAAAATATTGTAGTCTATTTTGTGACAATAATTAACCCAAATATGACTAACGATAATTACATTACTCGTTTCGGCAGACATGTTAAACTGCCTAATAAATTTAGAGATTAGGTTAGATATTTTGTGTATTAGACTATCCAAAACGCATGACTTTGACAACCAAAATATGGGGGAAAGCATAGAGAAATATAATAAACCAAGGTAAGAGTTACCGATTCATAATATGCGCCAAGTGGCAACGTATTTCTTGTAGCACATGATGGCGCTAGTATAGCTTGGAACTATCTGACAATTCTGACATCGTCTCACATTTTTATGTCTGTCTCTTTTGAACAGATGTGATAATAAACGAAGAGAAGACATAGGGTTTTTTATTTATTGTACAGGGTGCTGCAATTTGGAGTGTTTCAACAGGAAAAACATACTTCCAGACCAGATAGAGGAAAATTGACTTAGACGTCATGGGATCGATTTTTGAGAAACGTCAATTGTCAAAAACCGTATCACGATATCTTCAACGGTACCATTGATACAGGGAGATTTTCGATTTTCCTCTATTATGAAAAATGGCTATAAGTTTTTTATTTATCAATTTTTTTTATTTCTGTAAAAACATTATGGAGACACTTTTTTAAGCAGAATCCAGTGGCGAACTCATCTTTTTTCCATGTGGCTCCGATTTCGAGATATCGACCAAATTCCGATATTTTCAAATGAAACACCCTATATATTAATAGCTCATTGGATAGCTCTGTTTTTGCTGATTTCAATGATATAAAGTTCGATAGGTTTATCTCTCACAGTTTTCGAGAAAAAAAATTATATCTGTTTTTGTCGTAAGGACGAATGGGCTAGAAAAGGATTTTATACGTGTAAGGAAAATGAGGAAGGTCTCTTTCTAACACATTGTTTCTTATGACTGAAACAGATATAATTTTTTTTCTCGAAAACTGTTAGAGATTAACCCATCGAACTTTATATCATTCAAATCAGCAAAAACAGGGCTATCCAATGAGCTATTAATATATAGGATGTTTCATTTGAAAATATCGGATTTTGATCGATATCTCGAAATCCGAGGGATATGGAAAAAAACTGATTCTGCCACTGGATTATGCTCAAAAAAGTGTCTCCATAATGTTTTTACAGAAATAAAAAAAATTGATAAATAGAAAACTTATAGCCATTTTTCATAATAGGGGAAAATCGAAAATCGCCCTGTATTAATGGTATCATTGAAGATATCGTGATCCGGTTTTTGACAATTGCCGTTTCTCGAAAATCAATCCCATGACATCTAAGTCAATTTTCCTCTATCTGGTCTGGAAGTGTGTTTTTCCTGTGGAAACATTCCAAATTGCAGCACCCTGTACATAACGATTTCTAACCTATAAAATGACATTTTCTTTTTTCAAAGCTGACACAAATAAGTGTCAAGTGAATCAAAAATTAATTAGTTTATTAAAAATACATCATTCTGGTAAGATTTTACAATGTCAAAATCGTTAAGTTCATGCATAAATAATAATAATTATTAAATACTAACCTATTATTAGTGAAAAGTGAGATGTTTTGATCAAAATATACAGATTACTTCTAGTTGGGGAGCTGGCGTCAAAAACATGCAAGAGTTTTCGCAAGGCGGATATTTTCAAAATAGGTCGTACTTAAGTGCTAGAATGCTAGTGTACAGTCAGCACTCACAGTTCCGGGACAGCTGGCTCTGGGACGCGGGCAAAGTTGTAATTTTAAGAAGCATCTAAACTGTTTTCTCAAAGCTCAAAATTTATAGAAATTTTGCACATTATCTGTTTGAAGGTCACAGATAACGTATGTAAATCGTCAGACGTCTAGTTCGTTGCAAAAAGGGGGTCAGACGACCTCAAAGTTTTTATTTTATGGCATTTTCTTCGGTTTCCTGTCAAAATATATTTTTGCAGGTATTTGACAAATATATTTGAAGAAAATGCCATAAAATAAAAACTTTGAGGACGTCTGACCCCCTTTTTGCAACGAACTAGACGTCTGACGATTTACATACGCTATCTGTGACCTTCAAACAGATAATGTGCAAAATTTCTATAAATTTTGAGCTTTGAGAAAACAGTTTAGATGCTTCTTAAAATTACAACTTTGCCCGCGTCCCAGAGCCAGCTGTCCCGGAACTGAGAGTGCTGACTGTACACTAGCATTCTAGCACTAAAGTACGACCTATTTTGAAAATATCCGCCTTGCGAAAACTCTTGCATGTTTTTGACGCCACCTCCTGGACTATTCATGGACATTTTTTGATTATTGATTTTTGTTTCCAGGCCAGCGTTTTCCCGCATTTCTTTTCCTGTCGACTGCGGAAAAACGCTAGGCTAGATTTCTACTTTCAAAAATAACAAGACTATAATCTAAAAGTTCAAAAAGTCCGCCAAATGTTATTTAAGTTGGTCTTGTAGTGGATAGTGGCGCTAGTATCGATATGACGTCATCGCGATGCCAGTGTCGGACCACAGAATCGGTAACTCTCACCTTGGTTTATTATATTTCTCTATGGGGGAAAGTGTATGTGTGCCTCTTGGCGAACATTTTAATTTGAGTTTGACAGCATTTTGGATAGTCTATTAGCCTATCCAAAAGATGTGACTTTGACAACCAAAATATGGCGGGAAAGGATTTGTGTGCCTCTTGGCGGACATTTTAATTTAAGCTTGACAGCATCTTGGATAGTCTAATTCTTTTAAGTTAGCATTGTTCAGTGACGTATTGTTAGTATAGAGAGGGAGATGTAACATGACGCAATAACATGGTCACCTGCAGGTGCCTAGAATAATTATGACATGTGTCATATAACATGACAAAAATATGTAATTACGTTCATTACGTTACCCCATCGTTACCCTTTTGAGAAATAAAGATTTAATCTATTGAACGTATAAAGTGAATATCTATTAAATAAAACAATATGCATGTTGGTTTCGGTGAAGGGGGTCGCGTGCAAGGGGTCCTTAAGTGCCCTTAAGTTTCGTTCGCACAGTCTTTCAAGAGCCTTTAATAAAAAGGATGTAAGACTGATTGGGCGGTATGAATTGGCGCTAGCATAATCAGTTTTGCCTGGCTTGGGTATAAAGATTACTTTTACCTCTCTCCATTTCTTAGGTATGTATGCCAGAGCAAAACACGCTCTGGAAATAAGCACTAATTGGTCTGGACAGTCTAAGATAATATCCAGACCCCACTGTAGGAGCGCCGGATATATCCCGTACAGCCCTGTTGCTTTATATGGAGAGAAGCTATTGATTGCTTCCTCGGCTTTTGATTTACTAACCACTTCCTGAGCCACCAGCCAATCAACCTCCGTAGGAGTGACAGTCCTATGGTTATTCCAGGTGTGGTTATCTAAGATCTCACAGTCGGGAAACATGTGCTTTGTAAGAACTTCGGTCGTTTCAGCTTAAGTGGTGGTATATGTACCATCCTCTTTTTTCAGCAGACCTAGCGGTTGTGAGTCTTTGGAAAAACATCTTCTTCAGCCGGGCTGCAGCTGTAGTGTTTTGTATATCACTGCAGAAATGTCTTTAAGTTTCTCTCTGTGATTTGCGAATTTCCCTTTTAATGTTTTCACTTGAATGCCAATTCAAATTCAAATGGGATTTTCATTAACTTATTCAAAAACTCCTGAGCAAATCTTGCTATTTCTATCAAATCTCTTTTACAACCAATTTGGATTTATATTAGGTACTGAAAAATAAGTAAATTTCTTTTACAAAATTTGATTACATACGTATATATACGTACATATACACAATGTAAGCAAATTACTCGAATCAATCCCAAGTTTAATTCAAATCCGTGAGAGGTTTTTTTTTCTTTTTGTGTTAGAGCAAAAATGTAGAACACCATAAATGCATAATGACGACTGATGGTGGGAAAACTCCATAGCGTTTGTATCAATAGAGAGCATCTCCATCTGAATTAAGGAATCGCGCCAACTTGTTCACAATATTGTTGAAAGAGAAAAAAACTCGTTTACTCGGTATAAAGGGCACACCATCGTCGTATAAAATGTGCGGTTGCGTTCCGTGATTTCTGTTTTACGGCTTAATTATGTGAGATTTTCTTCTTTTGATGCTGATGGAACAATAGAGGAGCCGCTAATAATAATTGGGAAGTTTTTAAAAAAAGATTTGGATTCTGAATGATGCATGGTAAACTTAATGTGAACTTTAAGCTAAATTTTGAAACCAATTCAAGATCCTTGAGCTAAAATATATTAAAATTTCATGATGGTTGAGTTAATGATAGCAGAGTTCGCTTATATCAAAGTTAAAAATTGGAACATCGATACTCTTCAGGTAGGTACCTACATTACAGCTCTTGAAATGACCTCCCATAACTCAGAATTACTAAATCAATATAAGTGAACTAATCAATCCGATCAAAGTCATTGCCAAGTTATAAACGCATAAATATAGGTTTACGGAAGCTGCAGCAAAAAATCTTCATGTTAGACGCCGTTATAAAGGGCATTTTTCAACCTGAATGTGTCAGAATCATTCTCCTCAACGGACATATAAGGCATACCTTTCAAGGCTGAAATCTTTTCCCAGTTATTCATGCCTAAAAGGCCTATGTTGATCTACTAGCATACATTAATGCGGGGGCGAGCCGAAACGCCTCGAAAGCAGAAGTCAAATTCTCTACATACAATCTTAATGTTGTAGAATAATAACAGAGTTAATAGGACAATTCTTACCTGCAGAATAAACTAAACCAGCAAACGTCCCGTTGAAACCGACACGTATTTTCATGTAGTCGTCCTGGCATTCAGCTTCAATATCTGCAAAAATTAAAATGAACAATTAAGTTTAAGACATAAAGTAGGTCAGTATATGGGGATTCTTATCTGACCCATACATCAACTTACGGTCACTTTTCAGTTTACTTGGTTGGAACTAAGTGCCTCAAGCCTTACGTAACAAAACAAAGGAAACGGCTGTTTACCTAAGTTTTATGTATTGTGTTTTAATTTCTTGAAAAAAAGAATGGGATGAAGATTTTATTAAAATAATTTGCCCACCCACAAGGTTCTTGCGTTTTTTACTTCCTCCGTTTCTGCACTATTTGTTATATTATCATTTAATATCAATGTTTAATACTTGCTACATTGTTTCCTGTGAGAAAAAAAACGGTTTTAAATTGGTTTTCCAAATCAAATGGCAGAAATAGGAAACTAATATTTCGTTATAAGAAAATTATCAATTTCAAAACGATGTTTTTACGTTTCTTTTCAATTCATTCAATAACCTTTTAGCAAATTGCCTTTTCTTCTTCTATATACATGAGGTGATTTAAGACACTCTTCACCTCAGTAATTTAAGACTCCTGAAACAATAACCCCTTTTGATTTGTACTGGCATGAAATGAATCATTTACCAATGTTTGAGCACGTTTCAAATTGTTCTGATTGCTTGAAGTATTTTCACAAAGGCTTTCAAAAATGATTTAGGGCCAAATTATGGACCAACTGCTAAGTGTCTGGTTGTTACCTAGCAGGTACTTCCTATTCTCTAGTGCATAGAAAGTACCTGCTAGGTAACAATGAGACGTTTACCAGTCAATCCATAATTTGGCCCTTAACATGAGAGTAAAAAACTGGACAACTTGGTAACCAATTTGAAATCACTGAACAACGATTTGGTTTAAATCTTGATAGACCTAAAATCTATCAGTATTTGTGAACCCAGAAATCCAATAATTATCGGTTCCTTTGTGCGATTTCTGCAAAAAGGACTTTGAGAATCTGCTTCTGTACTTTTCAAATTGTTTGATCTTGAGAAGAAAATACTCTAAATGCATTGTTTTATCTATTCCAGGCTCTTGAATTTCTTTTGTTGGGAGAAATTTGTGGAAAACAGAACTTCAAGAGCCGGTAAAAGAGAAAATTGTTGACTGAAAAATACCAAGTTTATCCCCAGTTATCCTCTGTTATCCGTTATTATCCCTCAACTATCTGCTGGAATATGGTCCTCTTCTATTGTTAAAATATTTTTTAATATCTGTCTAACGTTTCTAGTTATCTCCTGGTAAACCCCGGTTATCCATTAATTATCTCCTCAGAATCCCAAGTTATATTCAGTTATCCTTGGCCATGTACACCAAATACCTTCAGTGAAATCCCCATCAGAACAATAATAGAAAATTTAATTAAAATTGCAAAAAAGTTGAAGAGAAATTGGTGGATATGTATGTGCTTTCTGTTTTCCAGACTTTCGAATTCTCTTAATTAAGGAAAACTTAAAGAAAATGAAAGTTCAAGAGCCGGGAGTAGACAAAAATTGGAACAGAACTTCCTTCCTATTTCAAGTTTATTCCCAGTTATTTCTGGTCATCCTTGGTTTTCCCCAATTATCCTTGGTTATCCCCGGTTATCATTTGCGATTATTTTCGGTTATCCTTTGATTAAAATCCCAAGTTACCTTCGGTTATCGCTGGTCATGCGAACACCGAATATATTCAATGAAATCCTCATCGGAAAAATAATAGAAAATTTAATGAAAATTGAGAAAAAGTTGAAGAGAAATTGGTTGACAACTTTCTTTTTTCAAGACTTCCGAATTCTCTTAATTTAGGGAAATTTGAAGAAAATAGAAGTTCAAGAGCTGGGAATAGACAAAAATTGAAACAGAACTTCCTTCCTACTTCAAGTTATTTCTGGTCATCCTTAGTTTTCCCCAGTTATCCCTGGTTATCATTTGCGGTTATCTCCGGTTATCCTTTGATTATCCCCGGTTATCCTTTAATTATAATTATTCCCGATTTTTCTCGGGCTATTCTCAGTTATCACCAGAATCTCAAGTTATCTTTGATTATCGCTGGTCATGTACACCAAATATCTTCAGTGAAATCCCCCTCGGAAAAATAATAGTAAATTTAATGGAAATTGAGGAAAAGTTGAAGAGAAATTAATTGACATGTGAGCTTTCTCTTTTCGAGACTTTCGAATTCTCCTAATTTAGGGAAATTTGAAGAAAATAGAAGTTCAAGAGCTGGGAATAGACAAAAATTGAAACAGAACTTCCTTCCTGCTTCAAGTTTATTCCCAGTTATTTCTGGTCATCCCCATTGATCCCTGGTTATCCCCGGTTATCCTTTAATTATAATCATTTCCGATTTTTCTCGGCGATCCCCAGAATTCCAAGTTATCTTCGGTTATCGCTGGCCATGTACACCAAATATCTTTAGTGAAAACCCCTTCGGAAAAATAATAAAAGTTTTATCGAAAATTGAGGAAAAATTTAAGAGAAATTGGTTAACATGTGTGCTTTCTCTTTTCGAGGCTTCCGAATTCTCTCAATTTAGGAAAATTTAAAGGAAATAGAAGTTCAAGAGCCGGGAATAGATAAAAATTGAAACAGAACTTCCTTCCTACCTCAAGTTCATCCCTAGTTATCTCCAGTTTCTCTGGTTATTCCTGGTAATCCCCGGCTCTCTCCGGTCATCCTTTGATGATCCCCGATTATTATTTGCGGTTATCTCCGGATATCCTTTGAGTATCCCCGGTTATCCCTCAATTATAATTATTCCCGATTTTCCTTGGTTATCCCCAGTTATCCTTAGGGTCAGTTTCACAAACAATGGTAACCCAACGGTAACAACAAGACACTGGTAACCTACAAATATATCTGTTTCATAATGTGTGGTTTAGCCAAAACCCTTGATCAAGCTTCAGGGTATTCAACCCGCAACTATGAGTTTGTTAACCAGTGGCCAGAGGTTACCACAAATTGTGAAACTGGGTCTTAGAATCCCAAGTTATCTTCGGTTATTTTTGGCCATGTACACCAAATACCTTCAGTGAAATCCCTCTCGGAAAAATTGAAAATTGAGGAAAAATTGAAAAGAAATTGGTTGACATGTGTGCTTTCTCTTTTCGAGACTTTGGAATCCTAGTGATTTGGGAAAATTTAAAGAAAATAGAAGTTCAAGAGCCGGGAATAGACAAAAATTGAAACATAACTTTTTTTCTACTGCAAGGTTATCCCCAGTTATTTCTGGTCATCCCTGACTATCTCCAGTTATCCCTGGTTATTCCCGGCTATCTCCGGTCATCCTTTGATTATCCCTGATTATCATTTGCGATTATCTCCGGTTATCTTTTGATTATCTCCGGTTATCCTTTGATTATCCGCGGTAATCTCTTGATTATAATTAATCCCGATTTTCCTCGGTTATCCCGGGTTATGCCCAGTTATCTTTAGGGCCAGTTTTACAAACAGTGGTAATCCAACGGTAACTACAAGACACTGGTAACCTACAATCTGCTTCATATTGTGTGGTTTGGCCAAAACCATTGATCAAGCTTCAGAGTATTCAATGTAGTCAACCCGTAACTATGAGTTTGATAACCAGTGCAGGTTACCACAAATTGTGAAACTGGGTCTTAGAATCCCAAGTTATCTTCGGTTATTCCTGGCCATGTATACCGAATAACTTCAGAGAAATTCCCCTCGGAACACTAACAGAAAATTTAATGAAAATTGAGGAAAAATTGAAGAGAAATTAGTTGACATGTGTGCTTTCTTTTTTCGAGTGTTTCGAACTCTTTTAATTTAGGAAGAATTGAAGAAAATAGAAATTCAAGAGCCGGGAATAGACAAAAATTGAAACAGAACTTCTTTCCTACTTCTAGTTTATCCCCAGTAATTTCTTTTTATCCCTGGTTATCTCTAGTTATTCCTGGTTATCCCTGGCTATCTCCGGCCATCCTTTGATTATCCCCGGTTATTCCCGATTATTTCAGGTTATCTTTTGATTATCCCCGGTTATCCCTTAATTATAATTATTCTCGGTTTTCCACGGTTATCTCGGGTTATCCCCAGAATCGCAAGTTATTCCCAGAATCCCAAAATTGAAACAGAAATTTCTTCCTCCTTAAAGTGTATAACCAGTTATCTCTGGTCATCCCTGGTTGTCACCAGCCATCCATGGTTGTCACCAGTCATTCATGGTTATCCCCGGTTATCATTTGGGTTTATCTCCGGTTATCCTTTGATTATCCCCGGTTATTCCTTAATTATAAGTATTTCCAATTTTCTTCGGTTATCCCCAGAATCCCAAGCTATCTTTGGTTATCCCTGGCCATGTATATCAAATATCTTCAGTGAAATCCCCCTCAGAAAAATAATATAAAATTTATTGAAAATTGAGGAAAAGTTGAAGAGAAATTGGTTGACATAAATATCCTATTCACAATCTCTAGTCCAAAGGTACAGGTAAATTTATCACCTTTCCCTATCAAATAGCATTGAAAGGTGATATAGATAATATGTGCTTTCTTTTTTCAAGACTCTCGAATTCTTTTAATTTAGGAAAATTTGAAGGAGATAGGAGTTCAAGAGCCGGGAATAGACAAAAAATTGAAACAGAACATCCTCTCTACTCCAAGATTATCCCCAGTAATCTCTAGTCATCCTTAGTTATCCCTAGTTTTCCCTAGTTTGCCCTGGTTATCCCCGATTATCATTTGTGGTTGTCTCTGGTTCCCCTTTGATTATTCCCGGTTATCCTCTAATTCCCGATTTTCCTCGGTTATCTCCAGAATCCCAAGTTATTTTCGGTTATCCTTGGCCCTGTCTGTACACCAAATATCTTCAGTTGAATCCCCCTTAGAAAATAATAGAAAATTTAATGAAAATTGAGGAAAAATTGAAGAGAATTTGGTTGACATGTATGCTTTCTTTTTTCGAGAGTTTCGAGCTCTTTTAATTTAGGAAAATTTGAAGAAAATAGGAATTCAAGAGCCGGGAATAGATAAAAAATTGAGCCAAAAGGGGAATTCAAAAAACCTAAGAAATGGAAAGAGATTTGGGAAACATTGAGAAAGTGGCTGACTATGAAGGAATCGAAGTATTTTTCTATTCCAGGCTCTCAAATTTTCTTTATTTAGAGATATTTGAAGAAAATAGAAATTCAAGAGCCGAGAATAGAGATATATTGAATAAGAACTGAGAAATGGAAAGACGAAATTCAGAAAAAATTGAGAAGAAATAATTGGTTGACTAGGAAGGGACAAAAGTGTTTTTTTTTTTATTTCAGACTCTCGAATTCTCTTAATCAAGAAAATAGAAATTAAAAAACCGCGAACAAAAAAATTTAGATTTGAGAAAAACTGAAAAATGGATAATGCAGGAAAAGTTGTGAATAAATCGGTCGATTAGGAAGGGAAGAAAAAGAAGTATTTTCTCTATTCTAGACTCCCAAATTCCCTTTATTTAGAGAAATTCGAAAAACATTGACATTCAAGAGCCGGGAATAGATAATAATTGAGACGGAGGGAAAATTTAATAAAAACTGAGAAACGGGCCAAGGAAATTGGGGAAAAATTCAGAAGAAAATGGTTGACTTTTAATGAATTGAACTACCTACTTTTTCTCTAAGAAGGCTTTCGAATTTTCTTTATTTAGAGAAATATGAAGATACCAGAAATTCAAGATTCAGGAGTAATAAAAAGAGGAAATTGGGGAAAAATTGACAAGAAAATGGTTGACTTTTAAAGGAATTGAAGTACCTATTTTTTCAATTACAGGCTCATAATGAATTCTCTCAATTTGGGATAATTCAATGAAAATAGAAGTTCAAGAGCCTGGAATAGAATAAAAATTGAAACCGAGGGAAAATTCAATAAAAATTGAGAAACGAGAAGAGAAAATTGAGGAAAAATTGAGTAGAAATTGGTTGCTCAGGAACTTCAACAGCTGGGAAAAGATAAAAATTGAGACGGAATAATAATAGAAAATTTAATGAAAATTGGTTGAAATTGTGTTTTCTCTTTTTGAAACTCTCAAATTCTCTTAATTTAGGCAAATTTGAAGAAAATAGAAGTTCAAGAACCAAGAATAGACAAAAATTGAAAAGAAATTGGTTGACCATAGGGTCTTGATTGTCGAAACAGGGGAACAGCCTCGAGAAGAACAAACGAAGATTCTCTCTTCGTCGCCCATATTCATATCTTCATAACACTGATAAAGACAGAGCAAACGGTCTCATGAGAACACTGTCCCTCGGTTTTGAGAATAAGGACCCAGGGTAGGACAGGATAGTTGTATAACTATTTTCTCTATTCTAGGCTCTTGACTTTAAGGTTGAATAAAAATCCAATTCAGTCAAATCCGGGGATCTTGGAGGTTCAATTTGGAATCACTGGACTATGATTTTTTTCTGTTTCCATCAATAGTTTTTTCACACTTATAGTGTTTGTAAACGTTTCACCATTTCCCATTTTCTATTTCAATTTTTCCCATATTAAGAAAAATCTAAAGCCAAAAATGGAAAAAATATATCCAATTTCAACTGATTGCTTTTGAAGTATGTATTTGTTTAAAAGAATTCTTAGTAAGTACAAGTATTTTTATCTCTCATTATAGTGGATAGGTTTGTTTTGGTTTATATTTAGGCCCCATTATAGAACCAAAATATTCACACGGTCAATTTTCGTCGAGTTTGCGGTTTTCAATCATTTATTCTCTCAAGGGGGGGCATACACCAAATGGCACAAATTTGCTATAAAGACAAAAGCCCCGGCTGCTCCTTTGTTGGATTGCGGTAAAATATCGGTCCGGCATAGCTTTGCATATTACTCACTGAATCGAGAGAATTGGTTCAGCACAGATTTACGATG
Organism: Ceutorhynchus assimilis; assembly: GCA_917834065.1. Lineage (NCBI taxonomy): Eukaryota > Metazoa > Arthropoda > Insecta > Coleoptera > Curculionidae > Ceutorhynchus > Ceutorhynchus assimilis. The sequence continues at coordinate 8,324,508 of OU892287.1, read as the reverse complement.
GTTGAAAACAGTAACAGTAAATAATTAGCTTTAGGCCTGTTGATTAGGTACTTACGTTGTACTCTGGTATTATTAAACCGAACTCTTCGGTACTCTCGGTCCCAGTTATCCAAAGGGTTTTGCCAATCGGTTTCGTCTTCGCCTGCAACAGGAGGAATCGTTCTGGTTCTCAACGATGGCAATGGGACGTAATTTGGATTTTCACCTATGAAAACCACCTGAAAATTAATTCATAAAAAAAATAAATTAGCAAGTTAATTTCCTCTGTTTTGAGATTGAAATCATTAATTGTTTAATTATATTTGGCTAATTTGTTTCGACATATCCTGGAAATCAATCAATGGCATTTTTTATCTTTTCAGGTCAAGGACATCTCTAATAATTTGAATTGTTTATGCAAAAATATTAATAGATATACAATCAGTGAAAACTGGAGCTGCAAAATCTACCTCGACCTTCAATTGTGTTCTGTCTTCAACATCATCGTCAAATTATTATGTAAATTAGGTTTTCGTGTCAAGAAAATCACGATTTTGTTCGATCGAGACGATTTTATGCAAAACATCAGTCATCCAGAGATTGTGTTAATTATGTTGGTTTTCGTTATGAGCAACTGGGTGGGCGATTTTTTTTTTGGAATTAATTTTAGTCTAGATATAGAGGTACCCATGTTCTATATTTTTTATGAAAGTTGAAACAAATAAGTAGGAAAACTGGAAAAAAAATTTGAGAAAAAGATCATTAGAAAATAAAGCTCAAATTAGACAACATAGAAATTCTTGCCCATTGAAAAATGGAGAGATTTTTCTTTGAAAGATGAAAATACAACAAGGGGAAAGAAGCTATCAAGAAAAAGAGCGATGGAGGAAATCGGAAAAATAACAATGGCAGACAGGAAAAATTGAAAAAGGAGCTGAAAAAAGGTATTGGAGTGAAAACAGTAAAGTGGAGAAATGGAAAAGGGGAATGGAAAAAAGTTTTCTTCATTCCAGGCTCCTAAAGAAAGAAACGGAAATGAGGAAGAAAATTCAAGAAAATGTAGAAAGTAAATTGAGGAGAAATCGGTGGTTGACTGGGTTTACAAAGAGAAATACGAATATTTTCTTTATTCCAGGCTCTTGAATTGCCCTTGAATAAAAACATTTGTAGAAAATAGATATTCAAGAGCCTGGAAGAGACTAAAACTGAAACATAAAAAAATTGATAGAAAATTTAATGGAAATTGAGATATGGAAACAAGAAGTTGTGGAAAATTTGTTGGAAAAAATGAGAGAAAATGTAATAAAAATTGCGAGAAAAATTGCTAAAGATAGGGGCAAACCACCTAGGAATTCTTTGCCAAAACTGTGTGTTATTAATAATAACAAATTTTCAAATTATTTTTTCAAAAGAACAATCAATCTCATTGAAAGTAAGAACAATGTTTACAGTGAATTAAGAAAAAACAATCATCTCTTGAAACTAAATATAAAAACCTGAGATTACAATCAAATCAGAAAATTTTTACAATAACTTTAAAGTCAAAAAGAAATGTTGTTGGGTACCCAAGCCAGATGAGGTTTAATGATTTAGTGTCCCATAATCCCAAAGAAATAGCAGATATGTTCGCAATATTTTTCCTGGCTACCTTTTATTTAAAATATTTCTGGACGAAAACCACTCTACAAATATATAAACAAGAAATTTGAGGAATATATCAAACAAGAAGGAATAAAACAAGAGAAAACCGCACCATACACATCGGAACAAAATGGGAGGTCAGAACTAGATGATAGACTGATTCTTGAGATGTTATATCAGGCAGGTAGGTATACCAAAATACCTATGAGCAGAGGCTGTAAGTATTGCCATATACATAGCAAATAGAATTACAACAACACAAGCATCTGCCTCTATACCCTATGAAATGTGGACAAGGCAGAAGTTAGTACTTGAACATATCAGAATATTTAGGTGTGATGCATATTGTAACAAAATCAATAACAAATTTATATGCTGGGAAAAGTTTTATTTTTATAGATAGCTAGAATGTGACCCTATGATGAAATTTACAAGCACATGGAGTTCTGCGAAAGGCCTAATCTGTTCGAGGGTAAAAAAAAGCACTTGAGCCAGAAAAGTATCGAATTTTATAGCTTCAAGATTATTATTGCTGTAATCTAATATTGAAAAATATATAAGCAACATTTGTTTTCCAAGATAAACACTAAACTTTAAACTAATCTCTCGACTGAACCAGACCCATGTGGCTGTTATAATTTATTCAAAGTCAAGAACAATCTCTGACCCACGTTTTATAACGAATCCAGATGTCAGAATGATATATTATATTCGAAGCATATGTGTGTGTAGTGAAACAATAATTACATGAGCTGGATTTTTAAGATGCAATAACCAATTGTATAATAATAATATAATTATCAAGGGTTATTACTATAGTCAAATGCTTAATTATAATTAAGATAGGTAGATTAAGATAGGAGTAATTATTCAATTATTTTATTATTATATTAGTAAAGATTTTAGTTCATTAGAGAGTTTTGATCATTTCACACCCTTGTTAATTAGGTTAGAATTTATGGAACTTTTATTCTATATATTTAATTAGGATAGAAATTAGGGAACCATTATTTTATACATTCAATTAGGTAATTAGAAAAGGGAAAGATTTTCAATTAAAAGAGAAAACAGTAAATGTTCAATTAATAATTTTATATCCTACTGAACTATTAAAACCATATAATACCTTGGTTACGATAATCATAAACAGGGTCTTAACTCCCAAGGGAGTTAAGCATTTTCATAACTCCCAAGGGAGTTAAGGAAGGGAGTTAAGGATATCATAACTCCCAAGGGAGTTAAGGATTTCCATAACTCCCGCTTTTACCTTGAATAGGTAACACTTTGACAAAAAATAGAAATTTTGATTTATGGCTTATTCCTTTATAAAAATAGACAGAATACAGTAAATTCAGTAGGATATAAAATTATCTATGTACCACGGGAATTATCAGGAGTTAATACCCACGGGCAATTGGTGTCCCTCGGGCCGGAGGCCCTCGGGACACAAACGTTGCCCTGGGGTATTAACACCTGCATAATTCCCTTGATACATAAATAACTATGACAACATGTGATTAGCGAACTCTGTTGGATAACCATCAAACTGGATCACAGGGTTAAGCACTTTGGATGGGGAAGGTTGGATAAACTTGAGAACCAATAGAAACACGGCAAGAAACCAAAGCTGAAAGCTAAGAGGGTGGATATCCTCGAATCTCGCAAGCCCGGTACTTAGAGGAGCCAATGGGCTTCTAAAGTAGTAAGTACCCAGAGGGTAGTTCCTTTCGATTATTTAAGCAGATGTAGAGGCCACATAACTTCAGTTATCGCCAATTTCTCACTAGATTTTACCACGAGTAGGTAATCACCGGAAAATTAAGTCGCAAAGTCTCAACGAATTCTTGATCTGTTCCAGTGGCGTAACTAAGGGCCCGCAGGGCCCACAGTTGCAGGGGGCCCCGTGAAGCCCTAGACCAGGCGAAAGTACTAAACTGGTGACAAGAGTAGTACTAAATTGGAAGAAAATACTTTAACTTATAAATCTCATAATACATATCAACCATTGGAAAAGTATGTCTGGTCTAACCAATGTAAGAAATCAGAGGGAAATGTTCATAGACATACTCACAGATGAAAAATTAACTGTCCGTTTTAAGTGATACTACTATTACTCTCTCCGAAACAGGAGGTATGATGTCGGGTAAATTAAATACTAATGACAGATTTTAATATCCATTGGAGGTAAGCTCACAGGGTTGCAAATTTTTAATTTGTTTCCGAGATATAAAGCTTCTGAGGTAAAATGTAAACACATCTAGAAGCTGTGTGAAGATAACAAACGCCATTTTGTAGAGAAGAAAGAATCTTGGAAGTTTCGCATTGAACACTTTTTTCTAAAGTTGATAAATTTTGAAATATTCATTCAAATTTTAAGATGTGACAGAATTAATTATTCACGCTACCAAAATATCAATAACATCTCAATTTTGTCACAATATGTCCTACATGTACCTACCAGAACAGAAACGAAGAAAACTTGATGCAAAGAATCAAAAGCTAATGTCGAGGCTAATGTTTGTTGGGTATGATAAAAACTGGACTAACTACAGATTATTTAATTAACAAACACAGAGAATAACAATTTCAAGAAATGTTGTTTCTAATGAGAGAGTTAAAAATGTCAAACCGAATGAAGAACAGAACAGCTCATTTAAACTTGAAATAGAAAGTGATACGAAGTCACAGTATTTGATAGAGCAGAGATCATGAAGTAATGCAAGATAATGAACAGGGCAAAGTAAATGAGCAGGAGAATCCGGAAGTGAATTTACCAAACTTACGACCTCGAAGAAATATTCGTTTACCAGCACGATTACAAAACTACGAGGTAAATTTCACAGAAATGTATATTCGGCTGACCTACAGCGACTCAGTAACATTTGAAGAAAAAGTTCAGTGACAAAAGCTATAGATGAAGAACTTCAAGCACTATTGAGGAATAAAACGTGGAGAATGGTTGAATTGCCAGAAGAGGAAAAAAAATTGATTCGTAGTGGGTGTTCAAAGCTAAGAGAAAATCAGACGAAATAATTTCAAGATTCAAAGCAAGATTGTGTGGTTATAGACTGTGAGATAGGGCCTGTTTAGTGGAGTTATTTTTTTTTGTGTGGCATTTTGAGGGCTGAATGTGGCTACTAAACTGATAAGAATGTGAGTGATTTTAATGCCTGCCTCCCGTTCGAAAATTTGCAGAAGAAAAAAATTGATTTACATGAAGAATTTTTTTTTAATGATCTCAAATTTTCTAGCTTTTAAATAAAAGATTGACATTGATAAATAATTCACCCATAAAAAATACCAGATGCTTTTCAATAGCTGAAAAAGTGGGGATGAGTGTCAACTTCCAAAAGAAAAGAAAAGAACCTTCCGTGTTTACTTTTTGTCTGGTTATCGAGAGAATGGAAGGTTTTGTTGTGAAAATATCGCTGAAAAATCGCCAGACGGTAATCCCAGTTCGAAGTCGAGTTTTCCGGCGAAACATTCTGTGGACATTTCGAACAGGTGGTAAGCACTAAAACCACCTATATTCTCATCAGCTAATTAGCCACATTCATCCCTCAAAATGCCAGACAAAAAAAAAATGACTCCACTAAACAGGCCCTATCTCACGGTCTATTAGGGCTATGCTCGATTATAATGAAATTTTTGTACCAACTACATACAATGTACGATTCCATCAGAGCCTTGTTAGCCTTAGCAGACATAAAAGATTATGAATTCATGCAATTTGATATTAAAACAGCGTTTTTATACGGTCGACTAGAAGACATTTTTATGACGCCACCTCTTGGACTTCAGTATGATCCCGGACTTGTTTGCAAAATCCAAAAATCATTATACAGGGTGTATCAGGTTTAACTACAAAAATTTTAGCACGTGAAAATATGGCCCATTTTGAACAAAATAGGTTTATACAATATGGGGTCCAAACTCGAGCTGAACTGAACTGACATTTTTTAACGAATATTTTAAAGGTAAAGAAAATTTTAATCATTATGAGATGTAGAAAAATTTATTTTATCTAATTATTAAGTAATTATGCAGTTTTAGTCAGCAACTATAACAAAAAATTGAAAAAACAACTTACAAATTTCACTTGTAAAAGGGTATCTAAACATCTGGCAACACAGCACAATAAAGAATAGGTGGTTGAAGGTTGAACCTTGGTGAATAAATTGATTCTTGATTTGGTCTATTTAGGAAACGCGCGTAATTCAAATTCATTTTTTTTTTTTTGAAAATAAAATGTTTAGAAACATCGAATATGCAGATATTTGTTCAGGCAGAAACGTTGCAAAATGCTCATTTAGCTGCCAGAATTTACACGGAAACTAGGGAAAGATTTCCCAAAAGAAAAGCACCCACCTGATGTAAGGGCTTGTGCCCGTTTTACCAAGATTGCGTGATACAGGAAATGTGAGTTGTGAGTGTGCAAAATCTGCGTGTTGATTTTAGTGTTTTGAGAACCTTTTAACAACAATTAATATTTTTATAATAAGGATTTGACAAGTAGCTGAGTAAGTATTATTTGATTTTTTTCTTGAATGTTCAGTGCAAAAATGTCATTGAGTGCAATTCACAACTTAATAAAACGGCACATTTTTTATTTTTACTAGAAAAGTGATAAAAATGCAAGTTATTATTTACATTATTTGCAAGCCAATAACAAACCAAAACGTAAACAGATGGAGGTAAATAAACTCCGTGCAAAAAAAAAACTTTTTAAATTTATCAGTTTTATTTACATTTATATCCAGGTAGAGATAATACCTGTACAATGTTGTCACGTTGTTAACATTTTTCTAAATTTAAATTCTGCGATAACTCCGAAAATACTTACAATTGACCCATGGTTGATAGGACAGTTTTGGCTTGAAATGGGCCATATATCTCATGTTAAAATATTTGTACTCATACCTGATACGCCCTGTATTATGGTTTAAAACAGTCGCCGCGGTGCTGGAATCGAAAATTTAACTCATTTTTGGCTAGTTTTGGTTTTGACAAGTCATCAGTAGATCAGTGCGTTTATAAATGTTATGTGAACAAAAACAAAGTAATTTTAATCATCTCTATGTTGATGATGGTCTGTTATTTTCCTCAGAAAAATCAGCAATTGGGACAGTTTTGTGTTAAGGTACCTGTATAAAGTCTGTTTTTTTTTTCAAAGATAAAAGTCAAAATGACATTATGTTGGCTGTTGGCAATGCAATGTGAAATTGTTAATGCTTTCAAATTTTTTATGTAGAAAAGGCTTGTATTGCCAACATAGTTACTACATTTTTGACTTGGGGAAAAAAACAGACTTTAGCTGTGTACAGGCCTGTCTAAAGCTAAACAGGTCGCTGTCTATAGAGACAGAGCTTCTTGGAACTAGTTTGTCTATAGAAACAACTTTTTACTTATTTATTTATTTATGTTCAAGTGCACTCTACATAACAAATTTCTAAATGGTACACTGAAGAAATAAACCTAAAAAATAATAAGTATATACAAATTTACACAATTATTAAACGATATATAGTTAGATATAAAGAATATAGTCCAATTATGTACACATTTCTGTTTTTATTACATTCAGAGTGGTATCGAAGAGATCTATATGGGAAAAGTCCTGATTGTAATTAGTGACTAGACGCGTCATGATGCAATTCAAACCATAATTAGTTCTATGGACAGGTTGGAAAAAGAGCTGCCTCTGTCGGGTTCTTCTTCCAGGAACCAGAAATCCAATTTCTGTCAAAAGTTCAGGCGAGTTGACAATGTTCTGCAGAATTTTGTAGAGAAAAATGAGCTGGGCCTTTTTGCGTCGATTCTCAAGGCTGGGTATGCCGCAGAGCTGTAGACGAGTCTCACACTCAAGGTTCTGGTAAGGAAATCTCACTTTGTAGAGCAGGTATTTGGCAAATTTATTTTGCACTCCTTCTATCCTCCTAATGTGGCATACGTGACTTGGAGTCCAAATTGGGCTGCAGTATTCAAGAGTGGATCGAATAAGACTGTAATATAGACAGATAATGGACTTGCAGTATCAAAAGAAAGTTGGAAAATATGCCTTAGAGGTTCTATCAGCGATGTGCAACAGCCTTTAAAAAACACTGGCGAGAGACCATCTGGTCCAGGACTCTTTGAAGTATCAAGATCCAGAAATGTTCTCTGTATTTCCTCGGCCATGAAAAGATGATCGGAGAGGTAAGGTCCAAAAGGGACTGAGCAGTAGTCTTCCTTGATCTCAACATCCTTATGCCTTTAGCAAAGAGTTCAGCAATCTGTTGAGGGTTCGAAGATATTGTTAAAATGCATCTGATTCGGCAAGCCTGCATCTCTCTTCAAAGATCTTATAAATGACCAGAAGTGTTTCACATTTGACGGGATCAAATGCTGAGCTTTGGTAACATGTAACAGGTAGCATATTATATCACTATGGTACTTCACGTCTTTCCGGGCAGAGTAAGCTTCATAGTCCGTTTGCCGTCTTGATCTTCTGTACTTCTTGTAGAGTCGATTTAGAGTTGAACCAATTGGGATATTTGTCTACCCTGATGGTTTTTTTGGGAACAAACTGATTAATTCCTTGTTGTATAACTTCGTACAAACTATCAACCGCTTCATTAGAGTCGCCATTACGTAAGCACAGATTCCAGTCAATACTGTTGAAGTAATTGTTCAGTTTCGTATAGTTTGCTTGTTTAAAAAGGTAGATAGTAGCAGGATCCTCGGCTTTTAGCATTTGTATACTTTCATATGAGAAACTAAGCTCCAGACGGGGATGTATATCAACCACCCTACACAGTGGAAAGTCACTGATTTTGATCACAGGTAGAGAAAGTTCAGTTGCGAAAATGAGATCCAGGGATCTATTGTAGCTGTTCTTCACATTGTTAAGTTGCTGAAGTTCCATGAAGAACATACTATCTATGTGGAGATTCAGGTACCAGAAAATCATCCTCTGTGATCCAGTTGACATTCGGAACATTGAAGTCGCCGAATATGATAAAACTGGCATTTGCATATTTGTTTTTCGATGATTCACATACTGTTACAAATGACCTGTAAGTCATCTCAGGGGAACTTGGAGGGAGGTATGCTGATCCGATCACCATCTCACAGCTGTGACAGATACAGTGGATTCATATTTGTTCAAATTCAATAAAGTTTGCAGTCGGTATAAGCGAAGACTGAGAGTTGCTGTCTAGCGCTATTGAAACTCCCCCTCCTCGATGCATGTTGGTTGCTGCATAATCCTGATCGGCTCGGAATATTGTGTAGAGGGGAGGCAATAATTCAGAATTGTTGAAAGAGGAATTTAGCCTCGTTTTAGTGAGGACTATGTAGTCAAAATTACAGCTAACAGCATTTCTAAAGAGTTCTTGTGTTTTTGTTCTTAGGCCACCCATATTTTGGTAGTAAAAATTAAGAGTAGATGGGATGGTTATAGGTTGTGGGTTTCTATTGAGGGTTGTGGTTGTGGGAGTGCCTTTGACCCCGCCCAGGCTGCTTACCTCTGAAAAATTTAGTCTGATGAGTGGTTGGAGGTCTGTGACGAAAGGAATGAAATTTGCCAATCTCTATATTCATGGGCCAATTGCTGGCATTGAGCAGTTTGTCTTCTAATCTTTTATCCGCTTCAACCCCAAAACTCTTGTATTCGCCAGATCTAGATGGAAATTCTTGTACCTTGAATTGGTGGTCAGATCCAAAGGTATTTGTTAAGTATTTTGTGAAATTAGCCTCGCCAACGGTGGTCGAGACTTTTCGGACACAAACTACTGTTTTGGGCACTAGCTCTGCAGCAGAAATGGTTAATATACTCTCCGGTTTCCTAGTGCCGGTGATGAAAGATGCTTTGGCAGGTATTGCCGTTGCCGAAAAGTTTTGTTGAGTAGAAATAGAAATAGAAAGGAGACCAATATTGCTCGTGCTTTGAATAGGTTGGGCAGGTTTTGCTGGTGATTTCCTGATGGCATTAGCGTAATTCTCAGGCTTTTCAGTAAACATAAAGTTGATAAGTTCTTTATTAGAGTCAAAAATAATTTGAGCTACTCCTCTGAGTTTGTTGTACATGCGGTCCTCTAATTGACCAACCGTGTCATTTGTAATTTTTCTAATTAAATCCTCAGACTTCATGGATTCATTTGTGTTATCTTCTGATTCCTGTTCACTCCTTAAAGACCTGATTGTTTCCCCACTAGCACTGAGCACAGCATCCTTGTGCCCGATTTCCTTCTTTAGCAGTGCAACCTCCTTCTGTAACTCTTCTCTTCTATGGTTGCTTGATGATTGGTGAAGCCTGCTAACTTTTTTTTAGTTGTTCCCAATTCAGCTGTAATGGAAATATATTTTTGCTTCAAGTGAGAATATTTTTCTTCCTTCTGCTGCAGAGTTTTCATCAACTTTGATGTTATTAAGCTGAGATTTTCGGATTCATCATTCAAATTTTCTACATGAGCTTCTCCACATAGCTTGGATCAGAAAATCTTATGCAGTTCGATCGCTTTAAACCCAGATTTTATCTCCACACAGCTTTTATGAAAAACATTATGGCAAACTACACAGAAGCAATGTTTGACGTCCTTCATAATTTGTTACCTGGTGGTTTGTTCTTACAACAATTAAAGATAAATTCCATTTTGCTGGCCAAGTAGTCAATTGTGCTAAAACAGTACCCCCCTGAAATTTAGCTGCCCCCCCCTGAAAACTTGCCTTCATGTCGACAACAATGCAATGCAACATGAGTAACCTCTGCTTTCTGTATTTGATATTTAGTGGGCGCCAGGCAACCGCGACTATGCTTTCGCTTCTCTGGGATTCCCCCAAACATATTTGTGTCAGCAGGTACAGGGTTTTCCTGTATATTTTTGGCACTTCACCTGAAGGCCGGTTTCTCAATAGCAAGCAAGTCACCCCCGGGTCAGAGCAGTTAACCCTCGAGTTAACCATAACTCCAGGGTAAACATTGCACGTTGGACACGTTTACCCTGGACTAGCTATCGAGAAACCGATCCTGAACGGTTAATTGAAAAGGTATCAAGAAGATTTACCTATACAGGGTGTCCGTTTTTCGAGAGCAATCATTGGAATATAGGAAACGGTAAGAGATACAGGTTCGGCTAAATTGGGACAAAACTGCGCAATTTCTTGCTCAACAAAACGCTACTTCGAAATTTGGAAAATTCCGAATACTTCCGGAGATATCTACATGGAAATCAAAATTTTGTAAAATCATTTCTATATTTTCCTGGACTCATTTGTAAAGGTATTTCAAATAAACTTCACTTTATTGGGGCAACTTTCTCCCCTCTACATAATGGTGTAACCAAATTTGAAATCCGACGTTTCTTCTTTTGCCGATCATCATCAACTTTATTTTTTTAAATAGAGGTTTGCATTTTTATGAATTGTATTCGGAGTTTCTTGATCTCCCAAAAGCAGTAACACATTTGGCCATTGATTCCGATTTTGTATCTCTTACCGTTTCCTATATTCCAATAGTTGTCCTCGAAAAACGGACACCCTGTATACAAAATCCAAATAAAAACCTTTTTCTACGAGCGTGCGGGAAATGGCTCTTCCCGCACGATTTGCTGTGCAGGAAGACTTTCTTCCCGCACCGGTGTGGGAAGAGATTCCTTCCCGCACTCAGTGCGGGAAGAGTTTGAAACAATCATTGTGACATGGAATTGTTTGTATTGTTGATACACCTATACCTGTACCTTTACATTTTTATAAATACCTTTTAATACATTTTTAAATCTACCTTCTGCATAATCGCATTTTATTTAAATTAAACTCTTCGTAACATTAGCTTTAGTATGCTCGTAGAAAAAATATAGTTCCTAACTCTTGCGGGAAGAAATTTCCGGCAGTCGGGTGCTTCGCACCCTCGTGCCGGAAATTTCTCTTCCCGCACTCGTTAGGAAAATAGCTATTTTGATACCTACATTCAATGAAGCTGTTCAGGTGGAGTGCAAAAATATACGGGTAAACTTTGAAATTCCCATTTTTTATTTCAAAGAAGAAAAGCAATAAAGTAAGAACAAGTGCCCCCCCTAATTTTTTCTGGCCCAGCCTGGCCCCCCCTAACGTAAAACCCTGGCGTCGCCACTGCCTGTCGGCACAGACAGCTTTTGGTGACAGTTTTGTCTATAAAGACAGCTTTTCGAGACCGATTCCACCTTCGCGTCAAAAATGCAAGATTGAGGTTATGGTCGGATTTTTGTAGTGAAACTTGCTTTGGTATACTACTTACATTTCTTATCACAAACAATTTTGGGGAATTTTATAGAATTTGTAACAGAATAGGGAATTTGCGAGCAGTTTGGAGGAATTTGTGAGGAAATTGCGGGAAGTTTGAGAAATTGTTTGTACAAATTCGGAGGGGGTTTACCCCTTGGCTCTAAGATGTCTTCATTCCAAAACCTATCTCTAAATTTTCTCAGTACTCAAATACTATAAATCCTTAATCGTCTTGAAATTTTATAGTATCTAAAAACACTAAAAATGTATTTAAAAAATTCACACTTTCTTTGCTTGCAAAATAAAAATTATACCATGACTTCTTTTCTCCCTCTTTCCATATCATTATTATTAATTCCTTTGATTACTATTGTTTAAATTCATAGTGTTAAGTTATAATGGAAGACTATTTCGAGTTACAGTTGTAAAATATAAAACCGACGATCGGTTCCGAGTCGTTACAATTATTTTTGAATGCTGGTTTGTTATCTTTGCAACAGTAATTTGAAAAATTGAAATTTTATGCTTACCGAATCGGGTTCGCTGGCGTCCTGAGTTAATGCTTCTCTAGTGTGATTGGTGTCTTCATTATTAGTTTCAATTAGTGTTTCGGTTAGATTGTTTGCTGGTGGAATTTCTTCGCTTGTACTGCTACTTACACTAAATTCTACTAAAGAATTTTCTGATGAGGAGGGTTCTTCGCAGTGAATATTCTGTCAAAACAAAAATTAGTGTATAAGCAAATAATAATCGGATCATAAGCGCAACTAAGCTCCAAATTAGAGGGGTGCTGCAGCACCATTTTGAAATGTGAAAGGATGAATTTTTCTTAATTTTACTTGAAAAAGTCAATTTTTCAGAATTTTTCCTGGAGTGATTTTTCACTGGAAAATTTTGAAATTTTCTTTCTGCCAGTTTTCCAGAAAAAAATTAAAACAAAAAGAATGAATTTTGCTTAAAAGTCAGTTTTCCAGAACTTCTCCTGGAGTGATTTTTTACTGGAAAATTTTGAAATTTTTATATAATGAGCTACTAACTTTCTTCTTTTTCCTGGAAAATTTTCGAAATTTTTCCTTTGCCAGTTTTTCAGAAAAAAATTTAAATGTAAAAAGATAATTTTTTTTTTTTCATTTCACTTGAAAAAGACAATTTTCCAGAATTTTTTATTGGAAAATTTTGAAATTTTCCTATAATGAGTTCCTCAGTTTCCTTTTTCTTTTGAAAAAATTTCACAATTTTTGCTTTGCTAATTTTCCAGAAAAAAATTGAAATGTGAAATTATAAATTTTGCTCAAAAAAGTCAATTGTCTAGAACTTTCCTTGGAGTGATTTTTCACTAGAAAATTTGATGAAAAAATGATCTCCTCACTTTCCTCTTTCTCCTGGGAAATTTTCAAATTTTTTCCTTCGAAAAACTCATAATTTTCGTAGTTCTCCCGTAACTTTTTCGTAATTTTCCCATAACTTCAAAAATCATAATTTTTTCGTAATTCCCGTAATTTTTTGTACCTATTTTTAATTCTCCTAATTTTTTAAAAAACTTTGTTATTTTTGAACTCCCCCCAAGTTTTGTAATTTTCATAATTTCAAAAATTCGTGATTTTCGTAATTCCCATAATTTTTGTAATTTCCGTGATTCTCTTTATTTTTATAATTTCAGTAATTTTTCGTAATTTCTGCAATTTTCCGTAATTTGCGTAACTTTTCAAAAATTGCGAAAAAGTGAGTGTCAAAATCGCAGGAAAGTGACGTTGGAATTAACGAAAAATAGAAGTAGAAATTACAGAAAAATGAGGTTGGAAAAAGTTGAGTAAAAATGGCGGAAAAGCAAGGTTATAATCAAGAAAAAATGAAATTTTAAATACGAAAAACAAAAGTAAAGATTATGAAAAAATTAAGTTGAAATTGCGGAAATGTGAGGCGAAAATCGCGGAAAAGTGAGGTTATACTTATTGAAAAATCAGGCAAGAATAACGGAAAAGTGAGGCAAAATTCGCGGAAAAATTTGCTGAAATTGCGAAAAAGTGAATTTGGACTTTGAAATTGCGGAAAAGTGAAGGTGAAATTGCGAAAAAAAATTGTTAAAAGCCGTTATTTCTCAACTAAATTTCGTTATTTTTATAATTTTTCCTTAGTTTTTGCAATTTTCGCAAAACTCGTAATTTTCATAATTTTCCAAAGTTCATCGTAATTTTTCTGTAATTATCGTAATTTTTGAATAATTGCTGTTGTTTCTCAGATTTTCGTAATTTTTTAATTTTCGTAATTTCTTAAAATATTCAATTACTTATTTCATAATTCCCCCTTAGTTTTTGTTATTTTCAAAAATTCGTAATTCCCGTAATTTTCAATTTTTTTTTTTTTTGTGAATTTTCATTATTTCCGTAATTTTTCAGATAATTCTTCCTATTTCTATAATTCTTCCTTAGTCATTGCAAATCTTGGAAAACTCGTAATTTCCGTAATTCCCGTAACTTTTTCATAAATCCCGTAACTTTCCAAAAATTATCGTAATTTTTTCACAATTCCCGTGATTTTTTCTTATTTCTTTCAATTTTTATGTTTCCTGTAATTCCTCAAATTTTCGTAATTTTGTAATTCCCGTAATTTTTCAAAAAACTCCGTTATCTTCATAATTCCCCCCAAATTTGTTGTGATTCTCAAAACTTGGTAATTCCCGTAATTTTTTTTTTCTTGGAATTTTCGAAAATTTTAAAATTCCCGCCATTTCTCAAAAAAATTCTTCGTTAATATCATAATTCCTCCTTAGTTTTTGCAATTTTTGGAAAATTCGTGAATCCCGTAACTTTTTGTAATTCTTGTTATTTTTGTAATTTTTTGAAAATTGTCACAATTTTTTTCGTATTTTTCATAATTTTTGAATAATTCCTGTAGTTCTCAGATTTCCGTAATTTTTTAATTTCTGTAATTTCTCAGAAAACTCCGTTATTTTCATAATTCCAAAATTATGTAATTCTCGTAATTTTCGTATTTTATTTTGGAAATTTTCGAGATTTTGTAATTCCTGTCATTTCTCAGATAATTCTCGTTATTTTCATAATACCCCTTTAGTTTTGACAATTTTCGAAAAACCCGAAATTTTCGTAATTCCCATTATTTTCGTAATTTTTTAATTTCCGTAATTTCTCAAAAAAACTCCGTTACTTTTATAATTTCCCCTAAGTTTTTGAAATTTTCGAAAGCTGGTAATTTCCGTATTTTTTTTTTTGGGGATTTTCGAATTTTTTTAATTCCTGTCATTTCTCAGATAATTCTTGTTATTTTCTAATTCCCCCTTATTTTTTTCAATTTTTGGAAAACTTGATAATTTTTGTTATTCCCGCAATTTTTCACGCTTTTCCCATCGTGATGTTTTCGTAATTTTAGTAATTATTTGTATTTTCAATTTTGTAATTTTCAACTTTCCTAATTTCCAATAAAATTCGGAATTTTCTAATTCTCCCTAAGTTATTGTGATTTTCGTAATTTTGAAAACTTGTGATTTCCGTTATTTTGGGAATTACCGTAATTCACGTAATTTTGGAATAACTTTGTAATTCTTTCCCGTAATATTTCGTAATACCCGTAATTTTTGTAATTTTCGTAGTTTTTCGTATTTTCTTTAATTCCCGTAATTTTTATAATGTCTCATAATTCCCGTAAATTTTCGCAATTTCCGTCATTTTACTAAGTTCCGTAAATTTTTATAATTCCCATTATTTTTCGTAATTCCCGTAATTTGTCTTGTTAGTTTTCGTAACTTTTCAAAAATTAGTAATGTTTAAATAATTGACGTAATTTTGGAGTAACTTCGTAATTCTTTGAAGTAATATTTGGCAATTCCCATAATTTTTGTAATTCCCGCAATTTTTTGTTATTCCGTGATTTTCGTCACGTTCCGTAATTCTCGTAAATGTTTGCAATTCTCATAGTTTTTCATATTTTACGTACTTTAACGTAATTCCCGTAATTTTTCGTAACTTTTCAAAAATTATTGTTATTCTCGTATAATTTTGAAATGAGGAAAAATGAGGATAAAATCGCGGAAAGTGATGATGAAATCTTAAAAAAAAGAGTCAAAAATTAAAAAAAAAAAGTGAGTTTAAATTCGCGGAAAAGTAAGATGAGACTCGCGGGAAAATGAGGATAAAGTCACGAAAATTGAAGATAAAATCGCGGAGAATGAAATAGGAATCGCGGAAAAGTGAGGATAACATCGCAAAAAACAAATGAGACAAGAATCACGGAAAAATGAGATAATATTTACAGAAAAGTGGGTTTACAATCGCGAAAAAGTGGATTTAAAATCGCAGTAAGTGATGGTGAAATCGCAAAAAAATGAATCAAAAATTGCAAAAAAAAAATATTCAAAAATCGCAAAAAAGTGAGGTCAAATTCGCGGAAAAGTGAAGATAAAATCGGGGAAATTAGGGAAAAAATCGAGGTAAGAATCGCGAAAAAATGAAGATGAAATAGCGGAAAAATAAGTTTGTAATCGCGGAGGAGTGAGGGTAAAATCGCAAAAAAGTGAGGCAAAAATCGCAAAAAAAGTAATGACAAAATCGCAAAAAAGAGAGTCAAAAATCGAAAAAAAGAAAAGCCAAAAGTCGCAAGAAAGTTGAAAATTGCAAAAACGTGGGTCAAAAATCGCAAAAAAAATGAGTCAAAGATTTTAAAAAAAGTTAGTGTAAATTCGTGAAAAAGTGAGATAAGAATCGCGAAAAAATGAGGTAATATTTGCGAAAAAGTGAATTTAGAATCGCAGAGAAATGATAGTAAAATCTAAAATTTCTAAATTATGACATCATCGATGACGTAAGTAACTACAAAGAGTGCAAAAAAATTAAATAATTTGGTTGCACTAATTTTTTAAGTAGTGCCACTATAGGTAGTGCTATGGTGGGATGCCGAATGGGAGTGCTAATTTTTGCTTTAGGGGTGCTTAGCACCCTCAAGCACCCCCCTAGTTGCGCCTATGAATCGGATAAATTAGTATACTTACGTGAATCATTAAAAATAGCACCAAGAAATTTCGCCATCTGAAATGCAAAAAAAAAAAATTATGTTTTTTATACATACTGAATACAAGTGATGGATATTTTTTTAAGAAAAAGAAAACACAAGGGAATCAAATCCGGAGATTTTGGAGGACAAGTTGAAATCACTGAACCATAATTTGGTTTGGAAAATATGATTTTTTAACTGGAGAAACATCGTAACATCGAAGCAATTTAAAAACTTCATTTTTGAACCAAATTGAAAGATGGTATTTTGACAAGATTAGAATTTTTATTTAGAATTGGAAAGATTAAAAATCCAATTTCCAACTCGTCTAGTACACTACATGTACGTACGACCTTTCTTAATTACTTGTACTTTCTTCTATTGCTTTATTCTTACTTGACGTTATACTTTAATGTTCAATGAGCTCCGGTAACAGGTTCTAAAATCGTATGAAAGCTATACAAGACAAACTTTAATAATAATACATTAAAATTTTAATCTAAATAATTGTTGACATTATTGTCCATAAACTATAGCCATCTGCGAAAAGCCAAGCTCGATATAGAAAGGGGGTTAGGCCAACATCAGATAATGTTACACGAACTCCTAAAAACATAATCTACAATCATAATCCAATTAACAGTTATGAAAACGACGTAATGATCGTTTTCTATCTGGCTGTTACTAATACGAAATGATAGGTTTTCTTGTATATGTTCAATAATAATCTGACGGCGCGGGGCGAGAAAAACTCTTCAACGGTGTTCACCTAGTAAACTACATTTTGGTCGTTTCAAAAAAAACAAAACTAAACATGAAATTACAGAAAACTATGTATGTAGCATCCGTTTTCAACAAATTGCAATGCATGATGTTAATTTATTAGTATATTGGTAACGTGTGACTTTCAATATATCAAAAAAGTTTTTTTGGGCATAATTATGAAATTAAAATACCTAGTTAAAAACAAAAATTAAGGTCAATCTTCAATTTCTCGGGATAATTTCCATTGTTTAGATTGTTCGCATGCAATCTCCGCCCGTTACATTAATTGACGTAAGAACGCCATCACAGTTGCAGAGTAGAATTTCCTATTCTGCAAGCAGATCCGCGGCCTCTGGGCCGTTTCCGACCTTTGCCCCGATAATTGCGAAGAATATCGAAATGCCTACACGTATTTTTAGATTTACTTCCATTAAGTATCTACAGCCCCAGGTTTTATCACATTGTTATCTGGAAGACCAATAATTTATGTAATTTAGTATTAAACGGAGGCAACTAGGGATCAATAATTAACATGGATGTGTGCAGAGGCAAAGATATTCAAAATCTTCAGATTTATCATCAGAAAATAAATTTCTGCTAACTGCAGTTGTAAATCTATATTCTAGCTCCAAAATGGGTCTGAGTAGATTTATTATGTTTTCACAGAATCTTCAAGTTTTTAGAGACGTTGGAATTTCAATTAATTCTGGTTCAGTTATATGAATTTATACTCTAGGTCTTCATCTGTTGCTCTGTTGACTTTTCTCGAAACTTTTTGAAAAATTGATAAATCACCCCGAATTGCTTAACACGATTTTATCACAGGAACTATAAGTGCAAATGAGCTGAAATTTTCAGGGATTGTAGTCCCTCGATTGGAATCAGTTTCAGTGAAAATTTCAGCTTTTTATCTAAAATAGAAAATAAGTTATGCCCTTCCAAAGTTTTTGAAAATCTAAATCATAAGGTTAATACCTACCTTCTTATACTAAAACGATGAAATTTCAATTTTTTTTTTGTTGAGATTTTGAGTCTTAATAGTCATTTGAGATCCTCCAACTTCATACACTAAATTATTCTCAGATTTGAAGCTGAAATGTATGAAAAAATGCACTCAGAAAAATTGAAAAATTGATATATCTAAATCTATTGAAAAATTGATAAATCACCCCAAATTGCTTAACACAATTTTATCTCAGGAACTATAAGTGCAAATGAGCTGAAATTTCCAGGAATTCTAGTCCCTTGATTGGGATAAAATTCAGTGAAAGTTTCAGCTTTATATCTATAATAGACAAAAAGTTATGACCTTTCAAAGTTTTCCAAAATCTAAATCATAAGGTAGGTAAGGTTCGTTTCACCAAAAAAGGGTTGTCGTAGATTAATTCATTTGAAGCAGGGCCGTAGCTAGAGTCAAATTTGTGATAGGGCATGACAAATTTGACATAGGGCATACACTGCTTGCCCCTCTCCCTTGAATTTTTTATAGGTAAACAAAATGGGGCCGACGGCAAATTTTTCAATAAATAACATAACTGGCAAACAAAATGGCGCTGATTCTCGCACCGTTTTGGACCATTCGCACCAATGATAATACACACTAAGTACTACTACAGGATAGCTTATCCTCATAAGGCCAGTAGATCAAATCTCAAGCTCCCTACTACGCCAGAGAACCAGTGATGACTTAGGCAGGGTATCATTCCTCGCCTTGACGTAAGGTGTTTGCACCACAGGTACAGTCGTGGTGGTACAAAAATGGAACACCCGATTTTTCCTATTGTAAAACGGGCTCACCACCTACACCGTCGGCAATGACAGGGATTGTGATATTTGACAAAAAATCCGTTGTATAGAAAAAAATGATTTACCCAAAATAGCGAAAAATGACAAGACCTGTCAGTCGGGTCTCCCACTCACTTTTAATGCTCACAACTGTACCTAGCTCACGCGGGCTTTTGCTTTATGCATACTTGATTTTAGCACAGTAGTTGAAGTTGTCGTCAATGGTGGCAGACCATATGATGGCCACGATTTCCACAAACCAGGCCGATAAACAATCCTATGCAGTAGTGTGTATTATCCACATACTTATATTCTAATACGTATACCGCTAAAGTGCGACGACCGACCACCGACCAGTGTAACATAGGAGGCTGCCATTTTGACCTATATTTTTAGCGGGAATTTCAAAAATGACAACTTCCACAAATTCATAAATAACATTCCATGCGTTTTTATTCTCATCAAATTTTACCGCTGGATCCACCATTTTCTGTCGGTCATTGTCATTTTCCATTCACTAAACAAAGATAGCTAATTCATCGGTGAAGCCACCGATGAGAATAAAAACGCACATATTTTTATAAATTTTGGTGTCGAGCACCTCAGAACAATGAACTATGAATAATGTTTTCAAAATAATTATTACAGTCATCTGTAACTTTTATAGCGAATTTCATTGGGAGGGTTAGTGCGCACTGACTGTATTCGTGCCTTTTTCTACCAGCTTGTAAAAGAAAGAAATAAAAATACATTTTTTCTGCACTAGGTCTACCAATGAAACTTGCTATATTATTTCATAAATGTCAAAGCATAGGTCAAAATGGCCAATTCTTCTATCCTTTTTTATTCCGATGCGCTGAAAGATGTGCAGTCGTCTTTGAGCGGTGTACGGCATTATACGATAGGCATCAAAACATTATGCCGCCCAATCTAGTCATATCCCAAAAATCTGACCAATCAAATTCGACGTGGCTATTTTAAGCGGCATAATGTTACTACATGGGCTAGATCAGGCGTCAGAATGTCGGGACGCCTGTTGCACTTGTCCGTTAGAAGTGTCACATGTTTTGTTTATTTCCCGCTCATTGCTCTATTAAAATTTATGTGAAGACATTTTAATATTTATTTATGATAGAGATGGATGCGATAAAACTACCCAAAACGTATGTTTATTCTAGTGTGAGTGAAAACACTTATCGTGCAAACTTGTTATCCGGAAATGACATTATTTTCCAAAAGCATCTTCGAATACTCCAAGCTATAGTGTCGAATCAAGGTATTTATTGGCTCAGCTAGCTTATGGAGAGAATATCCAGTCAAAAGATTTTTATATGCCATTTGCAGTTGCAAATCAAAGCATGACTGAATATGTAGATGAAGGTCCTGAAAATGTTACTACTGTTTACCTAAATAATAGTTCAATATGGGAGGATAATATTGAAAATCGCCAACTATTTAGCGACCTTCAACAAAAGAAAAACACTAAGGAAGCTTTTTTTTTCCTCCTTATATCCAAAATGGATACCTATTTTTCTTAATTCCTCCGTTTCAATAAAAAAACTAACAATTTAATCAATATATTCATGGAAAAAATCCATAGGGAACACAAATAAAATCTTAATTTCTGAATTGTATAACGTAACATTCTGACCCTGAATCTAGCCCATGCAATAACATTCTGACCCTCTAAATAGCGCCATCATCGTCCCGACATTCTGACCCCTGATGCAGCGCATGTAGTAACATTATGCCACCCAAAATAGCCACATCGAATTTGATTGGTCAGGTTTCCGGGCTATGGCTAGATTGGGTGGCAGAATGTTTTGATGCATATATGGTAGTATATATGTATGTGTTATTATCCTTGCTTTCGCAATCTTTCTAAAGGAAAAAGTTCCTCTGTGTAAACGTCAAACACCCCGCACATTTAGGCGTTTTTGGAAACTTTTATCCTCGCACTTACTCGATTTCAGGCCTATTCATTTATCTACTCTCAAATTTCCTAGAGAAACCTTAACGCATGTTGTGTTTTAAAGGTAGGGCATCATCATTTGAAAGATAGGGCATTGCCCCCCAATGATTTGAAGCCGAAATCTATGAAAAAAGGCACTCAGAAAAATTGAAAAATTGATAAATCACCCCAAATTGCTTAACACGATTTTATCTCAGGAACTGTAAGTGCAAATGAGCTGAAATTTCCAGGGATTCTAGTCCCTTGATTGGGATAAAATTCAGTGAAAGTTTCAGCTTTTTATCTATAATAGACAAAAAGTTATGACCTTTCAAAGTTTTCCAAAATCTAAATCATAAGGTAGGTAAGGTTCGTTTCACCAGGGTTCATACATGACCTTGAAACTTGAAAAAAAAAGGGTTGTCGTAGATTAATTCATATGACACATTCAATTTTTTTGACAAATTAAATGAATGACTTCTGATTTAAAAACCGACGAACGTTTTTCACGTCATTGATTTGTTTCAGTCAATTTTTATTTGTTAAACAAGGAAGGCAAATGCTGGTGGCAAGTACAAACCCTGGCGAAACAAACTTTACCTTCTTACTAAAACGATAAAATTTCAATTTTTTTTTTTTTCAAGATTTTGTATCCCAATGGTCAATCAACATATCCCAAACTCCATACACTAAATTATTCTCAGATTTGAAGCCAAAATCTATGAAAAAAGGCACTCAGAAAAATTGAATAATTGATAAATTATCCCAAATTGCTTAACACGATTTTATCTCAGGAACTATAAGTGCAAATGAGCTGAAATTTCCAGGGATTGTAGTAGTCCTTTGAAAGAGATAAAATTCAGTGAAAGTTTCAGTTTTCTATCTATAATAGAAAAAAAGTTATGACCTTTCAAAGTTTTCCAAAATCTAAATTATAAGGTAGGTAAGTAGGTACCTTCTTACTAAAGCGATGAAATTTCAATTTTTTTTTTGTCGAGATTTTGTATCCCAATGGTCAATCAACATATCCCAAACTCCATACACTAAATTATTCTCAGATTTGGAGCCGAAATCTATGAAAAAAGGCACTCAGAAAAATTGAGAAATTGATAAATCACCCCAAATTACTTAACACGATTTTATCTCAGGAACTATAAGTGCAAATGATCTGAAATTTTCGGGGATTATAGTCCCTTGATTGGGATAAAATTCAGTGAGAGTTTCAGCTTTCTATCTATAATAGAAAAAAAGTTATAACCTTTCAAAGTTTTCCAAAATCTAAATCATAAGGTTCTTACTAAAACGATGAAATTTCAAATTTCTTTTTTTGTCGAGATTTTGTGTCCTAATGATCATTCAACATCCCCGAAACTCTATACACTAAATTATTCTCAGATTTGAGGCCGAAATCTATGAAAAAAGGCATTCAGAAATATTGAAAAATTGATAAATCACCCCAAATTGCTTAACACGATTTTATCTCAGGCACTATAAGTGCAAATGTGCTGAAATTTCCAGGAATTCTAGTCCCTTGCAGGGCCGCAACTAGAACCTTCGGCGCCCAAGGCAAGTCCAAATTTTGGCGCCCCTCCACCGCCTTCCCAAAAGTAACAATAGATATCCTATTTTTTGATACTTTGGTTTTTGCTTGAAATTTTTTCAATACATTTTCGAAATAGGTACATAATTTAGACACATTAAATTAATAGTATATTGTGACCTAGGCCGGGAAAGTGATTCCCGTATTGTTATTCATTGATTCCTTAGCAACTATTGAAACATAATGAAAATACCAGAATATTGAATTTTGCGACCTGCCAACCGGTCAAAAATGTGACATTTCTTGTCAATCGCAGAAAAAAATATTTACGTCCTAGGTAGTAGGTACTGATAATGTGCAGTCGAATGGGATGTAAAACTTGGACTGAGTGCACCTCCGTGCAACAAATGGAAAACGCCATTATTTTATCGCGAAGAGTTTAGAACGAGTTCTCTAAGGCCAGCTATTCTCATGAGCGTAAACTTGACATAACTGGCGCTAATGCTGAATACGTGAATTTTGGCACAACATTCACATGAAGTGGAGAATTTACGCCGCCCGCGTATTGTCAAATTATATTATTTTTCTAAATTTTGAAATATATCTTATTTAAATTTTGATTGTAATTTGTATTTGTTTTTGCTTTATTTCCAAATAGTTACAAATATGGACAGTAAATAATTACAAAAATCAAGAAAACGAAACGGTTGCCACCTTAACCTCTAAAAACGTTGAATTTCTACGCGAAAAGTTGAACTTTGCCCAACTTTTGGTGTATCTGCGCAGAATGTCAGCGTATCCAATATGGCGGGATTTTGGCCAATCAGAATTCTGCACTCAGGTACGCTGTCACGCCATAAATGTCAAATTGCGCTCATGAGAAGCAGAGATATGTGAGGGAAATAGAATGCGCTTAGACGACTGCGCACATATTGCGCATCCGATTTTATGGTAACGCATAGGGTGCCGCCATTTTTATCACTTTTCACTTATGCCGTTTCCGATTAGTACATCCAGTGCAGTTTTTTTTTATTTCTGTCTTTTTCTTCTACAGGTTGATGAAAAAGGATAAAAAGGTGCTTTACGCACGTATTGCATACAAAAAATTTTCTACTACCAATCAAATATGCGTGAAAAAATAAATTTGGACAAATACTTTACGCACTAGTGCGTGAAGAATTTTCACTTTACGCACTAGTGCGTGAAGTAATTTACCAGAAAAATGCCAAATTGACAGTGTTGACATCTGTCATTGCCATTACTTTACGCACTAGTGTGTGAAGTGAATTACTTTACGCACTAGTGCTTGAAGTGAATTTTTACATCTTCTGAATAGTGCGTAAAATGATGTACTTTACGCACGGTAGTAGAAAAAAGATTTTTTGTTTGTTATTTCTGCTTATTTTTGGAGTTATGAGTTGTTCATGACCTATTTATCCAATAACGAATTTGACAACTGATAAAAATGGCGGTCCTTCAAATTCGGCCACTTGCGCAGGATGGACCCTTATTCTATTCTAACCAACAACTCTCCAATATCTCTGATGAGAAGCCGCCCTCATACGTAAACGAACGGATGTTTCAATCCTGAAGTTCTTGCTAAAATCCTAGGACCGCTAGAACTGGTTCAGAAACGGTTCCGAAAATTCAAAATTTTGTGATCCGCGAACGCCATTACTTGAACTGCGCATGCGAACTAGTTTCGAACCAGTTCAGAATCCTTACCACGAACGAAGCTATTGTAAAAGTAAAAGCTGTTTACTGTTTCAGTTGCTGTTTGGTAGGCGAATGGTACGTGAGTGACGTGGCTCAACAATCTCATCCGAATGAGAAAGCTATCAAATCCCCACTACCCAGTTACAAACCGCGGTATAGCATTTGACAGACCAAAGCGCCTACCAAAGTTGCCACCCTCCCATCCGAAATTGATTGGTACCTACCTGTTTGACAGACCAAACTGGGGTACCAAACTGAAGCGAAATCGCCTTATGATAGGGTTAACCGGGCGTACATGAACTGCGGACCACAAAACATAATTGATTTTCAAAATTTGTCCTGTGTGTTTAATGACCCATGAATTGCGGACCAAAGTCGAAAGGGCCCCCTGAAATCTACCTGCCCAATAATTGGGAAAAATCTAAATAATTTTAATACATGCTGTTAATGTACCTGTATGATTATTTAAAATTAACCATTCAAATATCCAAAACTCTATTATTTGACTGAATGTCTTGTCGTCAGCATCAAATAAATATGTCGGTATTAGAGTGTTTAAGTGAACGAGGAAAACCTTTGTTAGTGTTCGAAAACGCAAAATTTTCTTTCAAGAAAACATTGAAAAGTGGTGAGAAGTTTTGGACGTGTACCTTCAAAAACTGTACTGCTAAAATTTTCACGATGCGCGAAGAGAACGTACTTTCAAGGAGTATACTGAATCACAACCATCCGGTGGATATTGAACAACATAATCGACAAGTGATTTCGAATAGTGTTAAACGTAAGGCAGCAGAAGATTTATCTTACATTCGGCATTCAGACAAAATGCAGGGAATATGTCAACCATCACAGCAAGAGATGTCAATTACATACGAAATAATATCTACTACCATAAGCGGAAAACCCAACCACGATTACCGAAAAGCCTTAGTGAAACGATAGCCATTTTGGAAGAAACCGGCGTACGGAGTACAGAAAGTGAGAATATTTTATTTGTAAACGATTTAAAGAAAAAAATTGTTGTGTTTTCTACAGATAGTAACATGAATGCATTATGTAATACAGATAAAATATATTTGGATGGCACGTTTTCCTACTGTGTCAAATATTTTCTGCAATTATTCACGATACATATAGAGCGTAATGGCTATTACATTCCTATAGCATTTTGTTTGCTTCCAGACAAAAAAGAATGCACCTATAAATTTTTGTTTGATCTCCTCTGTGAAAGGTGTAATACAATTAATTTACAACTTAAGCCTAAAATAGTGACAGCAGACTTTGAACAAGCTATACATAGCGCAGTAGCTGCAACATGGAATGACTCAAAAATAATTGGATGCCGGTTCACTTGGGACAGGCCTGGTTTAGAAAATTGCAAAACATTGGTTTGACGAAAGAATATAAAGACGACAGTAGTTAAAATATATTTTTGGATTGCCGTTCCTGAATCCAAGTGAAGTAGGAGACTGCTTCTCATTCGATTTAATGGAAAATATGCCGAACGACGAACGTGTTAGCACATTCGCTGATTACTTAGTAGATTTTTATATCGGCGGAGATGCAAGATTTCCTCCAGAAATGTGGGCTGAAATGACAGACAGCATACAGAGAACAACAAATGCATGCGAAAGTTTCCATTCGAAATTTAACGAAAATTTCCACTCTTGTCATCCAACAATATTCAACTTTTTGAATATATTAAAACAATTTCAAACAGATACAATAATCAAACTTCGATCTGTTTCCGAGAAACCTAGAATACGCGATACTAAAGTCAGAAAGCGACAAGAATTTTTAACTACCAAAATTTGTCAATATAAACGTAAAGAAATTACGAGATATAACTACGTGAAATGTTTGTCTTACATGTATAAAGTTAATAATAAATAAATATTAGATTAAGTAGATTATTAACATATTTTTGCATATTTCCTATAGCTTATATTACATTGTATACCTAGTACCTACCTACACTTTAGTATTTTAGTTGTTTAATAAACATGATATGCAAAAAATAGTAAAATGATAATGGTTTATTATTTCCTAATTTTTACGACTTACCCTTACCCTAAATGTATAAACTTAAACCTGGTCCGCAGTTCATGGTTTTTGCAAGATTGGTCTTTTTGGTTTGGTCCGCAATTCGAGAACGGGATTATTAAAATCAGGTAATCGGTCCGCAGTTCGAGGCCGCCGGGTTAACCCGATCACCAGCAGACGTATTTTGTCTTTTTTCAATCGTATTCATTAGGGAAAGATAGAAAACATTCAGCTGCTGATCGGGTGAACCCGATTATAGTTTCCGTAAACGGCTTGATAGAAAAAAGTGAAAAAAAAAATGCATGCAGAAGGCG
Organism: Ceutorhynchus assimilis; assembly: GCA_917834065.1. Lineage (NCBI taxonomy): Eukaryota > Metazoa > Arthropoda > Insecta > Coleoptera > Curculionidae > Ceutorhynchus > Ceutorhynchus assimilis. The sequence goes on along the minus strand of OU892287.1, from coordinate 8,297,531 downwards.
CCCACGTCGCCCACAGTGCTCTTGCTCAGTTTGGTCGGATCAAAGTTTGACTCGAAGTTAATCTCTGGCTAACGAATGTTGGGCGCTACGTCATCAATACTTGAATTTATCACAGAAATTGCAATTTGCTGCTGCCTTTTGCACGCGCAATATGTTTGACATAATTTATATGATTACTATTGATATTCGTATTGTTGATGGTTGACAAAGAGAGCAAAAGACAAAGAACAAGCAGAATAAATTTCCGTGCTACGACAAATGACGCGTAAAACCATTGCATTTTTTTGGATTGTAAAATATGGATGGATTAAATTAGGCGCCTTCGGCGCCCCTTTACTCCGGCGCCCTAGGCGGGCGCCTAGCTCGCCACCCCCTAGTTGCGGCCCTGGTCCCTTGATTGGGATAAAATTCAGTGAAAGTTTCAGCTTTATATCTATAATAGACAAAAAGTTATGACTTTTCAAGGTATTCCAGAAAATCAACCTTAAAATAAAAACTATAAGAAAAATGCACCCTCATCTTACATTTTAGGGATTTTTGGAAATGGATAAAAAGGGGAAAGCTAGAAGTTCATCATACTAAAATTTCAAATTCATCCAATGAAAATCGACAACATAAAAAACTCCAGAATATCAAACTTTAAAACACAAAACTATAAGAAAAATGCACCTTCATCTTAGATTTTAAGAATTTCTGGAAAACCCAGTACGAGGAAAATTTTAAAATTTTTATTGTAGAAAGAGAAATGCTAGGAGTTCATCATCCTAAAATTTTAAATTGATTCATCACAAAACGGCAACATAAGAAATTCCAGAAAATTAACTTTATAATACAAAACTAAGAAAAATGCAGCTTCTCGCATTCTGAGGATTTCTTGAAAAACCAGTGAGAGTGAGAGAAAATTTTGAAATTTTTATTGTAGAAAGAGGAAGTCTAGGAGTTCATCGTACTTTATTTTCCAATTAATCCAGCGAAAAACGACAGCATGAACACAAAACTAAGAAAAATGCAGCCTCTCACATTTTGAGGATTTCTGGGAAAACTAGTGAAGGGAAAATTTTTAAATTTTCAGGATAAAAAAAAGAAGACTAGAAGTTTATCATACTAAAATCTCGAATTGATCCAGTGGAAAACGACAACATAAGAAATTTCAGAAAATCAGCCTTAAAATACAAAACTATAAGAAAAATGCATATTCATTTTAAATTTTAAGAATTTCTAGAAAAACCATTGACAGGAAAATTTTGACATTTTTTTAGATGGAAAGGGAAAAGCTAGGAGTTCATTATATTAAAATTTTAAAATTGATCCAATAAGAAACTAAAACATAAGAAATTCCAGAAAATACAAAACTATAAGAAAAATGCAACCTCATCTTACATTTTGAGAATCTCTAGGAAAACCAGTGAGAGGAAAATGTTGAAATTTTTAGGATGGAAAGGGGAAAGCCAGGAGTTCATCATACTAAAATTTCAAATTGATTTACTGGAAAACGACAACATATAAGAAATTCCAAAAAATCAATTTCAGAAAACTAAAACTAGGAAAAATGCATTCTCTCACATTTTGAAAGTTTTTGGAAAAACCAGTAAGAGCAAAATTTTGAAACTCTTAGGATAAAAAGAAAAAGGCCAGAAGTTCATCATACTAGAATTTCAAATTGATCCAATGAAAAACGACATCATAAGAAATTCAAGAAAAATGCACCCTCTCACATTTTGGGAATTTTTAGAAAAACCAGTGAGAGGAAAATTATTTAAAAATTTTTAGGCTGGAAAGGGGAAAGCCAGGAGTTTATCATACTAGAATTTCAAATTGATACAATGAAAAACCAGAAAATCAACGCTAAAATATAAAATCAAGAAAAATGCACCCTCTCACATTTTGAGGATAAAAAGAGAAATTTCATTCAGGAGTTCATCATATCAAAATCTCAAATTGATCCAGTGAGAAACGACAGGATAACAAATACCAGAATATCAACTTTAATAAAAAAAAAACTAGTAAGTAGACATAGTTTTTCTATTCCAGGCTTCTGAATTTTGTTCACTCTGAGAAATTTGGATGAAACTCAAGAGTCTGGAATAATGAGAAATTGAAAATGAAAAATTATGCCTTGAAGAGAGAAATCTTGATAAAAAATTAGTAGACAAGTGGATAAATTTGAATGAAACTCAAGAGCCTGGATTAATGAGAAATTAAAAAAGAAAACTTAAGCCATGGGGAGTCTAGAAAGGTAACAGTGCTGAGCGGCTGAAAAGCTGAAACGACTCCCCCACAATCTACGAGTCATTTAGCCATGGGGAGAGAAATTTTGAGAAAAAATGAGTAGACAAGTGGATAAATTGAAGGAAACTCAAGTGCCTGGAATTGAACCAAAAATTAAGAAAGAAAGTTTGAGCAGTGGAGAAAGGAAACTTGAGAGAAAATGAGTAGCTAATGAGTAGACATACGTATAAGGTGGGTTTATACAGCACATAACATAACATAAGAAATAAGATAAAATAAGACATAACATAATATAAGAAATAAGAATTTTGTGGCGTTTATACAGAAAATAACATAACATAAGAAATAATTTCTAACCAATCAGCTGGTACTTGTACTTATGTAAACTCTACCGAAAACACTATATTTGATCAAAAAAATTAATAATTAATAATTTAGCAGAAACAGAAAATGAATATCGAATTCCAAAAAATTACCAATAGCTGAAAACAAAATCAAAATTATTTTTTTTTTGTTTGGAATGTTTTGTTTACTACTCCGCCATTGCCGACATCAAGGGAGGAGCATGCGTAGATCCGTCTTCACATAAAATAAGACATAAAAGTTAAAAGTTAACCAACTTTCTTATTTCTTATGTTATGTCATGTTATGTTATTTTCTGTATAAACGCCATAAGGAGTTTCCATAAGGGGTCCTATGATTGAACGTTTACGTTAATTTTAACACAAATCTGTTATGTTACGCTAACAGGGAATAGATAACATATAAAATAACAGTAGATGTTATATTGGTATGATTTACGGATTTGATAATAGAAGATGTTAAGCTGACTGTTACGAATGGATGAAAGTATTTGTGCCTAACTTCACTACAGTTTCAAAAATGACGTTTTCCTGAAAACAACAACAAACAATTACGTTAGATTGTTTTGCAGTTCATTTTACATTTTATTTAATTTAACAATGGCGAACTATGATGGCGAAAAATCATCCAAAAGAACTGTGAAACAGTATGTATAGCTACTTAATTTTGCAATCGTTGATTGTGCCATTGGCAACTCGAAATTTTGCCCTAAACATTTTTGATAACTTCCATGGCCACAAAAAACAAGCATTACTAGAACCCATATACCTAAATCAAAAACAGATTCAAACTTAGAATTCAGATTGAACATTAGACCTTCAGTTCGACTGGAATGGATGAAATCCCTGGTCTTTGAGAAATATTAAAATGAGGCTCATTCTCGCAATTAAAATCTACACTGATTTTTTTTGGAAGTCTATAGTATAGTAAGATAAGAATAAGAAATCTTCATCAGGAGCTTCAAAAGAATGACTGTGATCTCTGTTATAGCTTCTTTGGATGTTCAATTCAGTCCTTAAATAGTAAATCAATAATAAAGTTTTGTACCTCGTAATTTATTGATATAAAATAGTACGTAGTTAAGTTTATACTAAACCTCCTCATTTCATTCTCTAATTTCCATTTCCATTTACAAAAAGATCTCTAAAAAGAATAAAAAACAGTGGTAACATACACGTTTGACAGTTAACGGCATGTTATTCGAGGCTGTTGAGGCGATATGTTAAATTAGGACATAACAGGCGGAAAATAACAGTAATGTGTTATGGAAAACTTTCCATCATACGAACTTGCCTCGTTGCTGTTAAATTCCGGCTTAACATGTACGTTACGGATAACGTAAACGTTCAATCATAGGCCCCAAGGTCAACTTTTTATCTTATGTTATGTTATTTCTTATGTTATGTTATGGTGCATAGGCGCAACTAGGGGGGTGCTTGGGGGTGCTAAGCACCCCCAAAGCAAAAAATAGCACTCCCATTCGGCATCCCTCCATAGCACTACCTACAGTGGCACTACCTAAAACTAATATAAAAAATCAGTGCAACCAAATTATTTATTTTCTTTGTACTTTTTGTACTTATTTACGTCATCGATGACGTCATAATTTAGAAATTTTAGATTTTACTATTACTTCTCTGCGATTCTAAATTCACTTTTCCGCAAATATTACCTAATTTTTTCGCGATTCTTGTTTCACTTTTTCACGAATTTACCCTAACTTTTTTTGAAATTTTTGACTCATTTTTTTGCGATTTTTCACCCACTTTTTTGCAATTTTGTCTTCAACTTTTTTGCGATTTATGGCTCTTTTTTTTTCGATTTTTGACTCTCTTTTTTGTGATTTTGTCCCTACTTTTTTTGGGATTTTAGCCTCACCTCACCTCACTTTTTTGCGATTTTTGAATAATTTTTTTTTTGCAATTTTTGACTCATTTTTTTGCGATTTTACCATCACTTACTGCGATTCTAAATCCACTTTTTCGCGATTGTAAACCCACTTTTCTGTAAATATTATCTCATTGTTCCGCGATTCTTGTCTCACTTTTTTTTGTGATGTTATCCTCACTTTTCTGCGATTCCTATTTCATTCTCCGCGATTTTATCCTCACTTTTCGTGACTTTATCCTCATTTTTCCGCTAATCTCATCTTACTTTTCCGCGAATTTAAACTCACTTTTTGAAATTTTTGACTCATATTTTTTTTGCGATTTTCGACTCTTTTTTACGATTTCATCATCACTTTCCGCGATTTTATACTTATTTTTCCTCATTTCAAAATTACGATAATTTTTGAAAAGTTACGGAAAATTACGGGAATTACGTTAAAGTACGTAAAATATAAAAAATTATGAGAATTGCAAACATTTACGAGAATTACAGAACATGACGAGAATCACGGAATAACAAAAATTGCGGGAATTACAAAAATTATGGGAATTGCTAAATATTACTCAAAAGAATTATGAAGTTTCTCCAAAATTACGTCAATTATTTAAATATTACTAATTTTTGAAAAGTTACGAAAACTAACAAGACAAATTACGGGAATTACGAAAAATAATGGGAATTATAAAAATTTACGGAACTTAGTAAAATAACGGAAATGACGAAAATTTACGGGAATTATGAGATATTATAAAAATTACGGAAATTAACGAAAATACGAAAAACTACTAAAATTACAAAAATTACGGGTATTACGAAATATTACAGGAAATAATTACAAAGTTATTCCAAAATTACGTGAATTACGGTAATTCCCAAAATAACGGAAATCACAAGTTTTCAAAATTACGAAAATCACAATAACTTAGGGACAATTAGAAAATTTCGAATTTTTTTGAAAATTAGGAAAGTTCAAAAAATTGAAAATACAAATAATTACTAAAATTACGAAAACATCACGATGGGAAAAGCGCGAAAAATTGCAGGAATAACAAAAATTACCAAGTTTTCCAAAAATTGAAAAAAATAAGGGAGAATTAGAA